>CM046033.1:44359281-44529328 GCA_025215565.1 Flaveria ramosissima | reverse complement strand
AGCAGCAGCGAGCAGCAGCAGCAGCAGCAGCAGGCAGCAGCAAGCGAGAGCAGCAGCAGCAGCAGCAAGCAGCAGCAGAAGCCGCAGCAGCAGCAGCAGCAGCAGGCAGAGCAGCAGCAGCAGACAGCAGCAGCAGCAGCAGCAGCAGCAGCAGCAGCAGCAGCAGCAGCAGCAGCAGCAGCAGCAGCAGCAGCAGCAGCAGCAGCAGCATAGCAGCATCATCATCATCATCATCATCATCATCATCATCATCATCATCATCATCATCTCATCATCATCATCATCATCATCATCATCATCATCATCATCATCATCATCATCATCATCATCATCATCATCATCATCATCATCTACAAATATTTTGTAAACTCAAATAGATCGATTCTAAAATAAAAACGTTAATGAATAATAATAAAACTAAATATTCTGAAAAAAATAAGGTTTTGTTTCTTAATTTTACGAAGCCAACAAAATAAGAATTAGTTTGGCTTCTAAGGAAATGATAAGAAAAGTCTTTAAATTTAATATTTTTGAGTTATTTGGTTCACCACTTCAAATGCTCGAGTGTTTGTACCATTTAATATAAGTGACTTGGATGCTAGTATAATTTAATTACACATTATATATTTAATCAACTAAAGAAAATTAGTCACTTAATTAAACTAATAACACTTAGAAATCAGAGATAGAATTGAACCCTGTATCGGTATATTGTGGGGGTGACGTGAGAGTGCTTTCCAATAGTCTGTAGCCTTATTTTTTCATACGATATGTAAGGCCCCGTTCCCGGGACGCCTACAGTTGGTCATTCATCGCACATAAAAGATATATTTACATTCGTATTTCATAAACATCGCAGCGGAACACTAAAATAATCTTCATTTCTATATAAATGCTTTTGCACGTTAATACAATATTCATTACAAAACAGTTTGTTCGCATTACAATGCAAAAAATTAATCAAAAGAATGTCATCCCAAAAGAGCCGAGTAGCCTCGCAATGCCATCCTCAGCAATCATTACCTGCCAACTGGAAAACACATAAAAAGTCAGCGTTGCTGAGTGAGTTCTAGTTTTATAATAAAACATACTTTACTTTCATTAAAACCTTTCGTTTTCTCATGCGATCATACATCATACATATACACAGATAATATCATTATTATCTTCATCATTCATTCATACTGTAACTTTTAGATTCTTTAATCATTACGACTTTTCCCTTTTCCATCAACCATAAACCTTACCCTTCTGTTCATGGTACTGGACCTAGGCGGTATCATAGACCTTCTATAACGGTGCACCGCACCTCATGGCCATAGCACCTAGGATAAAGTTTAGGTGTACTATGCAATACCTTTCTTTTCATGGTTCTGGACCTAGGCCTATCGTAGACCTTCTATAACGGTGCGTCGCACCTCGTGGTCACAGTACCTAAAGTATGAAGATATGTGTACCATTGCCATATGCAATACCTTTCTGTTCATGGTTCTGGACCTAGGCCTATCATAAAACTTCTATAACGCTGTGTTGGACCTCGTGGTCACAGTACCTAAGGTAGGCAGCAATAGTTCTATACAAATGGTCAATCACAAAGAAAGACCCCGATGTGCATACCATGCTTGCAAGACTTTCTTTACTTTCATTACTCATTAATGCATGCATTCTTACTTCATGTTCCTCTTTTCTTTATCTTTCACTTTATGTTACATAATACTTCATTTAATTCATTAACATGACACGTAAAGCCACAAGAAAGATAAACATATATCCTAATAAGGAACATATCATACACAGTCATCGTCATCATACAGGGCAACATCATGCATACATAACATGCATAAACATGCAACATCATCATCATCATCATGCCCAACATGCTCTCTAAGGTCATAATAGTTGTCTTACATGCTCTTAAGGGAACCTTTACGTCAAAACTTACATCTGCACTTTCCCCCGAAAGTCAGAAGTCGAACTACACTTTCCTTCGAGTGCAACAACCCTATTCGGGCGTATGGACACCCGTCAGTCGCATGGCCTCCATGCGACTGAACATCATGCGATTGGACTCATGTGGATGAACATCTATGCGAATGGACACCCAGTCGTGTGTATGGACCTCATGCGGATGGAATTAATGCGAATGAGCACCTATGCGACTGACCTCATGCGAATGGACTCATGCGACTAAGCACCTATGCGACTGGACCCCCAGTCGTATGACTCCCCATGCGACTGGACTCCCAATCGTACGAATGGAACCTTAATCGTGCGAATGAACCCTCAATCGTGCGAATGAACCTCAATCGCCTCTCAATCGGCCGTATGGCCGCTAGTGAGTCGCCTAGCCCTAGCTGATGCAGATAGGAGTTCATCCCGAACCCAATCTGCCATTTTCGGCCTCCAAGCTCATCCAAACCCATTCTAAGCCTAAATCAACCATCTTAGGCCTTAGGAATGCATACCACAACTGTAAGGCCCCGTTCCCGGGACACTTACAGTTGGATCCTCATCGCACATAAAACATATAATTACATTTGCCTTAGGAAAATATTGCAACAGAAACATTCAAAAGGATATCTCATTCCATTATAAAAACTTTTGCCAAATAATACAGCGTCAATCGGTTACAAAATACATTGTTGCATTACATCACAAAAGCATTAAATGAATGGATGCCATCCCAAAAGAGCTGAGTAGCCACCTCGCGCCATCCTCAGCAATCATTACCTGCCAACTGGAAACACATCAAAGTCAGCGTTGCTCAGTGAGTTCTAGTTTTATAAAATAAAACATACTTCTCTTTCGATAAAACCATTCTTTTCTTTCATGCGATCATACATCATACGTACACATAAATAATAGTTATATTATCTTCTTCATTCGTTCATTCATCTTTATATCTTTTCTTGCGCATCGGATATCTTCCGTACCAATACCATATGCTACACCCCGAACTATTTAGCTACTGGGCCGAAGTCAATAAATGAACAGCTGAGCATATGCTGCAGTACTAGAGGTAAGCTGTAGAGGTTCTATATAAATGGTCGATCACAAAGAGTGTGACATCCGGTAATTTTCCGTTACCAAACTCCGTTAGTTTCGTTAAGTCTTGCATACACATGTCGTAAGCACACACTAGTTGTCGTTTAACGTTGGTGACCTAATAATAATTATTAATGTTAAATTAATGATAATCTAATTGACAATGTGATTATGGAATAATGTTTATGTGTTTGCATGTTTAAATGTTAATTAGGAAATTTATCGCGTAACGTGGAAACGTGCCTATTTATTCGTATGTCTTGTGTTTTTATAAAGATAAAATATATAATGATTATCATTAGTTATTATCTTTATATTAATAAGTTAAAAACACTTTACAAAGAGTTTAAAGCCTAGTTTTGATAAAATACAAATTACAAGGGCTTAAATGGTAAATATGCAAACTAAATTAAACAAAACCCCCAAACCCTAGCCCCACCTCCCATTCGGCCGCAAACATCTTTCTCAATCCCTCACCATCGCGAATTCGACCAAGAACAAGCATCCAAGCCTCGGTTTTGTTCGATTTCAAGGATTACAACACGTTGGAATCATCAATTGCAAGTTAACACACGTTTAAAGGTTAGATTTTATAAGTTTTTATGGATTTCTTGTTAGGGCCGAACCCTAATTCGTTTTTGTATGATCATGGGGTCGAAATTGATGTTGTTTGATGATGTTAGTATGTTAGTTGGATTGAATACATGTTGTTTAACGTTGATTATGCATGAATTGTATGCTTTTAATGGATTGATCATAAACTTTGATTTTAGGCAAACCATAATTCGAAATTGATGAGATTATGGATGATTGATGATTGTTTGATGAATGTATGATGATTAGTAGGTTGTATGAATGCTAGGATACATTGATCTTGCAAAGAATTGATGAATTGAAGTAGGTGTTCATAGGTTACTAATAATAGTAACTTTATTTTCATGACAAGATGATGTGATGATGGATTGATGTTGTTGATGTGTTTAGGATGATGATTGGGTGCTAGATTGTTGATATGAATGCTAGAAACCTTGTAATGGATGTTGTTGTTCATATCTTGCCAAAAGTGGAAACTTTTGTTTATGATGATTGATGGATTATGATGATTAGGCATTGTTGATCATGTCTAGATGTTGTTTATGAACTTGAGATGGTATAATTGTGATTAATTCATGAATACATTGAGTGTTTGATAGATGTTGGAATGTACTTTCCCAAAAGGGAAACTTTATTTGCACAAAGTTTGAAAGATGATAGTTTGAACATGTTTGGGATATTAGGAGCATGTTAGTATGTTCATGGATGAATTCTAATGTGGTAGAACATGTTAATTTAGTTGTATGGGATGTTTGGATAATCATGGGTGATGTTTGGACTTTGATGATCATGTATGATGTTGATGTTGGTTAGTAGTTAAGACATCATGTTTGGGACTGGAAATTGATTGTTGTGATATATGTTGAATGCAATGAACATGGTTAATGAATGTGAATTTGATCATCATACACACGTGCGAATCTGAGGCCCCTACTTAGTAGGATTAGCAGGGTTTAGGATGTGAAGTCGTGAGTGGCTTCACATGGCATGTGGTGCGTGATTTGATCTTTGTGTGACATGTTAGCTATATTATAACTAGTGGACATGTTAATGTTCTAGATTCGCATGACTTGTATGATACTTGGTCGTATGATGATCTAAGTGATACCCCTGGATGATGTAACATACATATGAACCATTTGAATGTTAAACATGTATGATATATGTGTATGATTGCTTGAATGGTTTACAACACATAAAGTCACCAACGGGTCAAACGGGTCAACTGAGTCAAACGTATTTATTTTCTGAAACCTTGAGTCTTTGGTTGTAGTGTGCTTAGGGTTTCACATGTTCTCTGTTTGCACATACTCATATACTTATATGATCTAGGTAACCTCTGAAGGTTGTCTGTCCACTCTGTCTGTCAAGTAAAACTCTAAGTATCTATTACGCATATCAGGTGAGTTCATGCCCCACTCTTTACTTAATCTCTTTTGGGGGAGATAGCATACTGGTAAACTACAAACGCTTTATATATATTCAAGTTGTGCATAATATTAATATAGTGTTGATATTCTGGAAAAGTCCTCACACTTTCGAATTGTTAATATTGAATAGCGGGGAAATTTGGGTAGTACTACTGGGTCTGACGAGCCCCACCTATGTGACTCGAGGTCAACCGGGTGCAATTTGTCCTAATGAACATTGTCACGACCTGTTAAGTCGTGACAGGAGGCAACAACGTAACACAGTCAGCTTCAATTGCGAAATCACTATGAATTAATATTTATTGTTAATGGACTAGCTATCTGTTACAATGCACTACTTTTATATCTCTACTATTAAACTGCTTATGTTTGAATATCAACTCTTGAACTCACCAACCTTTGTGTTGACATTTTAGTATGCTATTCTCAGGTCATTAACTTGCTTGCCTATAGGAGCACCACACGGATTCACCTTGCATTCTAAGATTTGGTCTTCAAGACATCATTATTGTTTTTAATGGTTAATTTTTACTCATTTGGTTTGGCGCATGTTTTGCAATAGTATGCATTTATATTCTTTGGGTTGTTTTACAAAACGCTTCCGCACAGTTTTCAAGTTTAAACTTTGGTTGATTTTATTTTAATTGTGGCATATAGAGTCATTCTGAGTAACTATTGAGTGTGATCCAGGTTTGTTCACACGCCTCGCGGTAAAACTCCGCACGTGGATTTTGAGGGTGTGACAAAGAAGACCCCGATATCCAATACTTGCAAGACTTTCATTACTTTCCTCGTTCAATAATGCATGCATTCATCATGTTCCACTTTTCATTATCTTCCACTTTACATTACATAATACTTCATTTCATTCATTATTATAACACGTAAAGCCACAGGAAAGATAAACATACATCATAATAAGGAACATTAACATGCACAGTCATCACGTCATACAGGGCAACATCATACATACATAACATGCATCATGCATAAAAATGCAACATCATCATCATCATGCCCTACATGCACTCTAAGGCATCAATCGTCGCCCTACATGCACTCTAAGGCATCAATCGTCGCCCTACATGAACTTACGGGAACCTTTACGTCAAAACTTACATCTGGACTTTCCCCTGAAAGTCAGAAGTTAAACTACACTTCTCCTCGGGTGCAACAGCCCTATTTGGGCGTACGGACACTCTCCAGTCGCATGGCCTCCATGCGACTGGCCCTTCATTCGGGTGACCGGACCTTCATTCGGGTGACCGGACCTTCATTCGGGTGACGGGCCCTTTATTCGGGTGACTGGCCCTTCATTCGGGTGATTGGACCTTCATTCGGGTGACTAGACCTTCATTCGGGTGATTGGACCTTTATTCGGGTGACTGGACCTTCATTCGGGTGACTGGACCTTCATTCGGGTGACTGGACCTTCATTCAGGTGACTGGACCTTCATTTGGGTGACTGGACCTTCATTCGGGTGACTAGACCTTCATTCTCTCTCCAGTCGGGTGACTGGACCTTCATTCTCCCTCTAGTCGCGTGAGTGGACCTCATTCTCCCTCCAGTCGGGTGAATGGCCTTCAGTTTCCCTCCAGTCGGCCGAATGGCCTTCAGTCTCCCTCAAGTCGGCCGAATGGCCTTTAGTCTCCCTCTAGTCGGCCGAATGGCCTTCAGTCTCCCTCCAGTCGGCCGAATGGCCTTCAGTCTCCCCCAGTCGGCCGAATGGCCTTAAGTCTCCCTCCAGTCGGCCAAATGGCCTTCAGTCTCCCTCCAGTCGGTCGCCTAGCCCTAGTTGATGCAGAATGCAGTTCATCCCGACTGCAGCCGAGGGTTTTCGGCCTCCAAACTCATCTAAACCCATTTTGAGCCCAAATCAACCATCCTAAACCTTAGGGATGCATACCACAACACCAATCAAGCACACACAAGCTCACAATCAAGACTCAAACGCATCATACAGATACATACTCATACACAAACGGGTCAAGCATACACACACACGACAACCCGATTTCAGATGTGTTCCAGCCCTAAAATCGTTTGAAAACAAGTAAAAGAGAGGTCCTAGAACTCACACAAACAACCATGACGACAAGGGCTTCGATTTGACTCGCTCCTCAACTATTTGGGCCACTCGAACCAACCCGAACCAACATTTTTTTCTCTTTTCTCTTCTTTCTCTCTTCTCTTCTTTGATGGCTGATTTTGGTGGGTGTGGGGTGAGTGTAAGGGTTACCCTCTCCCTTAAATACTCCCACTTCCCCAACTTTCTCTCGTTGGCGAGTTTGGTCCCTCGACTTTGGACTTTATTTCTTTTCTTCTTTCGTCGGCTTCAAAATAAACAAATACCCGGGTGTTACAAGTCCACCCCCCTTAAATAGGTTTCGTCCCCGAAACCTGTTATTCCTCGAACAAACGTGGATAATGCTGTCTCATTTCTTCCTCAGTCTCCCACGTTGACTCGGATCCCTTCCTCTGCTTCCACTGTACGACCACCAGGGAAACCACTTTTTTCTCAGCTTTTTCTCTTTTCGATCGACGATTGCCACTGGTTGCTCCACATAATTGAGCCGTTCGTCCACTTTGATATCCTCCTGTGGAACAATCATGTCTTCATCAGCTAAAGACTTTCTCAGATGAGATACATGGAATGTCGGGTGAATTCCACTTAACTCATCCGGTAACTCCAATCTATAGGCCACCTCTCCTACTCGAGCGATGATTTGGAAAGGGCCTATATACCTTGGGCTCAACTTGCCTCGCTTCCTGAATTGGATGATACCCTTCAAAGGCGAGACCTTCAACATAACCCGGTCACCCACCTGGAACTCAATCGGCCTGCGTCTTTTATCAGCATACGACTTTTGTCTATCTTTGGCTGCCTTCAACAAAGGCTTTAATCTTCTCAAGCTTCTTAGTCGTAGCCTCGATTATCTCGATGCTCCACAATTCCTTCTGACCAATATCACCCCAACAAACGGGTGTTCTGCATCTCCTACCATATAGCATCTTTTATGGTGGTATACCAATGCTGGCATGGTAGCTGTTGTTGTATGAGAATTCGGCTAACGGTAGATGGTCATCCCAACTTCCCCCGAAATCAATCACACATGCCCGAAGCATGTCTTTCAATGTCTGAATGGTCCTCTCTGACTGACCATCAGTTTGGGGATAATAAGCCGTGCTAATATGTAACCTCGTCCCCATAGCGTCGTGGAATTTCTTCCAAAATTTAGATGTAAATCGGGTGTCGCGATCAGACACAATAGGCACTGGCACACCATGACGAGTTACAATTTCCTTGATGAACAGATCAGCCAACCTCTCAGATGAATATGTCTCGCGGATCGGTAGGATGTGAGCAGTCTTCGTCAAACGGTCAACTATCACCCAAATGGCATCGTACCCTTTCGGGGTACGTGGCAGCTTCGTAATGAAATCTATGGTGATGTGCTCCCACTTCCATTCCGGTATATCCAAAGGTTGAATCTTCCCATATGGCTTTTGATGCTCGGCCTTCACCTGTAAGCAAGTAAGGCACTTACTCACATACTCCACCACGTCGCGCTTACCCGGCCACCAGTAATCCTTCTTCATGTCTTGATACATTTTCGTGGCACCTGGATGAATGGAGTATCGAGTCTTGTGAGCTTCATCCAGATCCTCACGCGTAAATCCCCAAAACAAGGAATCCACACACGACCGAATTGGGTTCTAACACCGAGTGTGTTTTCACCCAATTCCCCAACCAGACCTTTCATTCTTTCAGAGTTAAGATGATCTTCTTTCAGTGCCTCATCTTGAAACTCTTTGACTTGCTTCATTACATCAGAGGTCATGATTAGTTGATATGCTTTCACCCGAATCGGCTCGGGCCTCTCTTTCCGGCTAAGGGCATCAGCCACCACATTGGCCTTGCCCGGATGGTAGTGGATCTCACAATCATAATCCTTTATAAGTTCCAACCACCGTCTCTGCCTCATGTTCAGATCCTTCTGCTCGAAGAAGTACTTCAGGCTCTTGTGGTCAGTGAAAATGGTGCACTTCGTCCCGTAAAGATAGTGCCTCCAAATCTTTAGTGCAAAGACCACGACTGCTAGCTCCAGGTCATGAGTAGGATAATTGACCTCATGAACCTTCAACTGTCGGGATGCATATGCTATAACCTTCCCTCTCTGCATTAACACACACCCCAACCCTAAGTAGGAAGCATCAGAATAGACCACCAGGTCTTCACTTCCATCGGGTAATGACAGAACATGAGCTTGAGTCAATCTCGTCTTCAATTCCTCGAATGCCTTCTCTTGAGCTTGACCCCATATAAACTTTACATCTTTTCGGGTCAACTTAGTCAGTGGAGAAGCAATCTTAGAGAAGTCTTGGTTAAGTCTTCTATAGTAGCCCGCCAAACCCAAGAAACTACGAATCTCAGATGGCGTCTTTGGTGACTTCCATTGCATAACCGCCTCCACTTTCGCCGGGTCCACCATAATCCCGTCGGGATTCACCACATGACTCAAGAACTGAACTTTGCGCAACCAGAACACGCACTTGGAGAATTTAGTATACAACTTCTCCCTCCTCACCGTCTCCAGAACCTCTCGAATGTGACCGCCGTGCTCAATCTCGCTCCTCGAATAAATCAGGTTATCATCAATAAACACAATCACTGATTTATCTAGCATCGGCCGACACACACGGTTCATCAAATCCATAACAGCAGCTGGCGCGTTGGTCAAACCAAAGGACATGACAAGAAACTCGTAGTGACCATAGCGCTTACGGAAAGCTGTTTTAGGAACATTTCAGCTGATGGTAACCAGATCGAAGATCTATCCTTGAAAACCAACTGGCACCTTGGAGCTGATCGAACAGATCATCTATTCTCGGTAAGGGGTATCGGTTCTTCACCGTCAACTTGTTCAGCTCGCGGTAGTCAATGCACATCCTCATACTACCGTCCTTCTTATTTAGAAACAGGACCGGAGCACCCCAAGGAGAGATACTCGCTCTAATGAACCCCTTATCAAGCAGCCCTTGCAACTGCTCCATCAATTCCTTCATCTCCGTCGGAGCTAACCGATACGGTGCCTTGGCAACAGGTTGGGCACCCGGTATCAGATCAATCTGAAATTCAATCTCTCTGTCAGGTGGCACTCCTGGTAAGTCTTCTAGGAACACATCTGGAAAGTCACAAACAACTGGTACATTAGACAGTTGTGGTGTTGGCGTATCTACATCCTTTACATAAGCCAAGTAGGCGCTACATCCACGCCTCATACACTTTCCGCCACCGCCATCGAAATTACTTTCGGAATCGTCGTGGCCCGATCACCATAAACCGTCACCGAACTCCCGTCAGGCGCTGTTAACCGAATCATCTTCTTGCGACACACAATGTTCGCCTCGTAGTCCGCTTTCCAATCCATCCCAAGAACCAAATCGAACCCACCTAAGGTCATCACGAACGGTCTAACGGGAAACTTATGACCTTCTAGCTCCACGTCACAACCCTCTATCATCTCAGAAATCCGGGTAGACTTACCTATGGCAGTTTCTACATCAAAGGTCACATCAACACTTCTACTACTAACAGGCAGCTTAGCATAGAAAGCAGCAGAAATAAAACTTTTACTGGCACCCGAATCAAATAACACAGAAGCTAAAGTTTGGTTCACCAGAAACGTACTGGACACGACATCAGGGTCCGTCCTAGCTTCCTCCTGTGTCATGAGGAATGCCCTGGTGCTCGCCCTCGGTCCTTCACATCCCGTCTTCTTCGCCCCGGAACCCCCAACCCTCGGCTTCTTACAATCCTTGCTCATATGACCACTTTCCCCACAGTTAAAACATTTGCCCGCAAGGCAATCCTTTGCGATGTGCCCCATCTTCCCACATTTGAAGCACACATTCAATCCCATCCTACATTCTCCCGCATGCTCCCTTCCATACTTGCCACACCTCTTTGACCCCGCACTCGGGGTGGCCCCACGGCGGTCATCCACCCGTGCCTTTTTGTCACCCGTCGAGGCATCCCCCCGACCAAACCTTCTCCTATTCCAGTTCCGATCACCACCACCCTTCTTATTCGCTTCAGTCACCACCACCTCCCGCTCATCATATAGCCTCCCGGCCAAATCGATCGCCGACCTAAACGTGCTTGGCCGGGCGGCGATCATATGCCTGCGAACATCCACCGGTAAGACTTGAATGTACCTCTTGATCTTCCAAGACATAGGCGTCACCTGATCCGGCACCAACTATGCCATTTCATTGAATTTGGTGGTGTACTGCTGGTGTGTCATGGTTCCCGCCTCCACCTGCAGAAACTCCCATTCTATCTTATCTATCTCCCTATGAGGACAGAACTTCTCAATCACCATCTTCTTCAGTTCGGGCCATCTCATTCTCCCGATTACCTGGTTACCCTCCGCTTGGACAATGTTGTCCCACCAGCATAGAGCCGAGTCCACAAATTAATAAGTGGCAAACTTCACCTTCTGATCTTCCCGGCACTCGCTGATGTCGAGAACAGCCTCCATTTCCCTCACCCAACGGTGAGCAGCAGCAGCGGTGCCGTTTCTATCGAAAGTAGGGGGCTTGCATCTCAGAAACGCCCCGTAGTTACAGCCTCATGCCACCTCTTGCACAGGCTCATCTTCCTCTTCCTCATCTTCATTATCAGAGAAAATCGTTTCAGGCTCCGGTTGCTCTCGTCCCCCCGAAGACCTGTTTCTCTCCTTTCTTTCTCCTTCTTTCACCGCCTTGATGACTTCGGTCACCACAGACGGTAAGATTGTCTGCATGACCTGGTGTACTTCTTTAACAACAGCCTCCTTTACCGAGGCCCTCAAGTTTGCACTCTCATTCCCAACCTCTGGATGAGGGGTCTCAGGTTCTTCAGGAACCACCTTTTCAACTCTTGGCCTTCCTCTTTTGGGTTGCGGCTCAACATCAGGTCCGCCACGGCCTCCATCCCTAGAAGATTTAGAAGATCTACCTCCAGCCATTCTCTTAATCACACTGAAAGATTCAAACACTAACACGCTCATTCAAGGAAACAGCTGACTTTATGTCAAGTATAGTAAGTCCCTAATTACAGTGGCCAGTTGTGATTAGCCACTTACTTTACTCTTCATACCCCAAGCATTACCTGTCCTGACTACATCAGTATTTAAATCTACATACAACACATAACCACATACCATGCGCACATAAAACCGGTTAACCTTAAAGAAAATACCTGATGGCACGCAGCTACTCAGAGTGGCATCCCATTCCCATTCCGTCCCATTCTCAGTTTAAGTTAAGGTTTATTTTGAAAATTTACCCATTTCACTTAAACTTTGGCTCTGATACCAACTTGTAAGGCCCCGTTCCCGGGACACTTACAGTTGGATCCTCATCGCACATAAAACATATAATTACATTTGCCTTAGGAAAATATTGCAGCGGAAACATTCAAAAGGACATCTCATTTCATTATAAAAACTTTTGCCAAATAATACAGCGTCAATCGGTTACAAAATACATTGTTGCATTACATCACAAAAGCATTAAATGAATGGATGCCATCCCAAAAGAGCTGAGTAGCCACCTCGCGCCATCCTCAACAATCATTACCTGCCAACTGGAAACACATCAAAGTCAGCGTTGCTGAGTGAGTTCTAGTTTTATAAAACAAAACATACTTTTCTTTCGTTAAAACCATTCTTTTCTTTCATGCGATCATACATCATACGTACACATAAATAATAGTTATGTTATCTTCTTCATTCGTTCATTCATCTTTATATCTTTTCTTGCGCATCGGATATCTTTCGTACCAATACCATATGCTACACCCCGAACTTCTTAGCTACTGGGCCGAAGTCAATAAATGAACAGCTGAGCGTATGCCGCAGTACTAGAGGTAAGCGGTAAAGGTTCTATATAAATGGTCGATCACAAAGAAGGACCCCGATATCCAATATTTGCAAGACTTTCATTACTTTCCTCGTTCATTAATGCATGCATTCATCATGTTCCACTTTTCATTATCTTCCACTTTACGTTACACAATACTTCATTTCATTCATTATCATAACACGTAAAGCCACAGGACAGATAAACATACATCATAATAAGGAACATTAACATGCACAGTCATCACGTCATACAGGGCAACATCATACATACATAACATGCATCATGAATAAACATGAAACATCATCATCATCATGCCCTACATGCACTCTAAGGCCTCAATCGTCGCCCTACATGAACTTACGGGAACCTTTACGTCAAAACCTACATCTGCACTTTCCCCCGAAAGTCAGAAATTAAACTACACTTCTCCTCGGGTGCAACAACCCTATTTGGGCGTATGGACACTCTCTAGTCGCATGGCCTCCATGCGACTGGCCCTTCATTCGGGTGACTTGACCTTCATTCGGGTGACCGGACCTTCATTCGGGTGACTAGAACTTCATTCGGGTGACGGGCCCTTAATTCGGGTGACTGGCCCTTCATTCGAGTGACTGGACCTTCATTTTGGTGACTGGACCTTCATTCTGGTGACTTGACCTTCATTCGGGTGATTGGACCTTCATTCGGGTGACTGGACCTTCATTCGGGTGACTGGACCTTCATTCGGGTGACTGGACCTTCATTCGGGTGACTGGACCTTCACTCGGGTGACTGGACCTTCATTCTCCCTCCAGTCGGGTGACTGGACCTTCATTCTCCCTCCAGTCGGGTGAATGGCCCTCAGTCTCCCTCCAGTCGGCCGAATGGCCTTCAGTGTCCCTCCAGTCGGCTGAATGGCCTTCAGTCTCCCTCCAGTCGGCCGAATGGCCTTCAGTCTCCCTCTAGTAGGCCGAATGGCCTTTAGTCTCCTTCCAGTCGGCCGAATGGCCTTCAGTCTCCCTCCAGTCGGCCGAATGGCCTTTAACTCCAGTCGGCCGAATGGCCTTCAGTCTCACTCCAGTCGGTCGAATGGCCTTCAGTCTCCCTCTAGTCGGTCGCCTAGCCTTAGCTGATGCAGAATGCAGTTAATCCCGACTGCAGCCGAGGGTTTTAGGCCTCCAAACTCATCAAAACCCATTTTGAGCCCAAATCAACCTTCTTAAACCTTAGGGATGCATACCACACATACGCATCATACACACACATACTCATACACAAACGGGTCAAGCATACACACACACGAAAACCCGATTTCAGATGTGTTCCAGCCCCAAAATCGTTTGAAAACAAGTAAAGAGGGGTCCTAGAACTCACACAAACGACCACGACGACAAGGGATTCGATTTGACTCGCTCCTCAACTATTTTGGCCACTCGAACCAACCCGAACCAACACTTTTTCCTCTTTTCTCTTCTTTCTCTCTTCTCTTCTTTGATGGCTGATTTTGGTGGGTGTGGGGTGAGGGTAAGGGTTGCCCTCTCCCTTAAATACTCCCACTTCCCCAACATTCTCTCGTTGGCGAGTTTGGTCCCTCGACTTTGGAATTTATTTCTTTTGTTCTTTCGTTGGCATCAAAATAAACAAATAACCAGGTGTTACAACAGCACCATACAAGCACACACAAGCCTGGAAACAAACTCTAAACGCATCACACGCAACACACCCAAATGGGTCATAAACACACACATATAAAAGCGGTTTTTGATGCTTTCCAGCCCCAAAATCGATTGAAAACAAGTAAAAGTGGGGTCCTAGAACTCACACAAACGAGCACAACGACAAGGGCTTCGATTTGACTCGCTCCTCAACGATTTTGGCCACTCGAATCAACCCGAACCAACACTTTTTTCCTCTTTTCTCTTCTTTCTCTCTTTTCTTCTTTCTTTGGCTGATTTGTGAGTGTGGGGGAGAGGGTAAGGGCTGCCCTCTCCCTTATATACTCCCACTCACCCGACTCTCTTTCGTTGGCGAGTTTGGTCCCTCGACTTTGGACTTTATTTCTTTTTCTTCCTTCGTCGGCTTCAAAATAATAAATAACCGGGTGTTACACGATACGATTTTGTTATTTGATTTGAAAATATGATTTTGAAAGTTGAAGACACATGATCAACACAACTTTTCTACTAACTTGACACTATCACTACAACTTCACACCAATCGACGATCTTTCAAAAATTGTACGAGACAATAAAAGAATCGTTTTACGGGTTCACTGTTTGAACGGTGAAACCGTATTTATTAACCACATTTCGTCATGTGCGCCAAGAAAAGGAGGCGTGGATGAATTGTTGACTTACCGATAGGCTGTATGTTAGTGTCTAACAAAGCTAGTAAAAAAGCTGTATTGCTCATTTATCATAACTAATTAGCTACCATTAATTTCACTCCATCATCACATCTCATTTATAAGATGAGAAGTGTGGTTAAAAACCTTTAAATAGGTGATATGAGATGACACACAATGGTTATAAAATATGTATTCATTTTATAATATGTTAAAGATGGTTAAATCTGAGCATTAAATATAAATCATATATATGATCCATTCACTAGTTCTAAATATTCAAAATTCCATTTGATTCTAAAATCATTGATTCGAAACTTTGACTATGGTTTTGTTCACTTGTTAGAAATTCAAAATTTCATTCGATTTTAAGATCATCGATTCGATATTTTAAGTTTGACTTTGATTCGTAGTATTTTATTGAATTCAAATCGAATTTTAAATTTGTAATTTTCGATTCGATTTGAATATTAAATTAAAAAATATATAAAATTTTATATATATACATGATATAATATTTAATTTATAATTCCAAAAACATATATATGGACTTGTGGCAGGGTAATTATAAGTAAGTAGGCTAATGAGATTATTTTTTCTACGATATGATTTTGTTATTTTGATTGGAAAATATGATTCTGAAAGTTGAACACACATGATCATCACACTTTTCTACTGACTTGACTTCAGCAATGCTTTGAAAATTGTACAAGACAATAAAACGGTTGTTTTATCGGTCCACTGGTTGAATGGTCGAACCAAATTTTACTAATCATATTACATCATGTGCGACAAGAAAAGAAAGCGTGGTTGAATAAATAGACAATATGAGATGACACCCAATGATTATAAAATATATATTTATTTTATTATATGTTAAAGATGGTTGAAATATTCTTGTAATCCATGTGGGAGGAGTTTAATTAATTCAAAATTTCAAACGATACTAAAATCATCAATTCAAAATTTTAACTATGGTTTTGTTAACTGGTTCAAAAATTCCAAATTTCATTCAGTTCTAAGGTTACCGATTTGATATTTTAAGTTTGAATTCGATGTGAAGTATTTTATTGAATTCTAATCGAATTTTAAATTTGCAATATTTGATTCGATTTGAATATTACATTGAAAAAAACAAATATAATTATATACATATATATACACACATAATTTAATATTTATTTTTAAAATATATATGAACAAGTTGTTTTTATCAACCTTGCAATGACAAAGGAATAACTATTTATTTGCAACAACGTGTATTAAATAAATAAAAAGTTCATTTAACCAAAACTTATAATGTATAAGCGGTCAGCCTATGCATATTTTCATTTAAAAATTTTGTTTTGTTAAATGTTGTAATTAATTAAAATTTTAAAAGGTTTAAAAAATACTTAGTTTAACAGTAAAAAGAATTAAAACAAATTTAGATAGAATTGTATATATAGTATTTGTTTATGAAAGTTGATCCAAGAAATCCTTATAAATTTTAATAATAATAATAATAATAATAATAATAATAATATTATTATTATTATTATTATTATTATTATTATTATTATTATTATTATTATTATTATTATTATTATCATCATCATATACAAATATTTTGTAAACTCAAATAGATCGATTCTAAAATGAAAACATTAATGAACAATAATAAAACTAAATATTCTGAAAAAATAAGGTTTTGTTTCTCTAATTTTATGAAGCCATCAAAATAAAATTTTGTTTGTCTTCTACAGGAAATGATAAAAAGAGTCTTTAAATTTAATATTTTGAGTTATTTGGTTCACCACTTCAAATGCTTGAGTGTTTGAACCAATTAATTTATTTGACTTGGATGCTAGTACAATTTAAGTACACATTATACATTTAATCAACTAAAGAAAATTAGTCACTTAAATAAACTAGTAAGACATAGAAATCAGAGATATAATTGAACTTGTATTGGTATATTGTAGGGGTGATGTGAGAGTGCTTTCTAATAGTCTGCAACCTTATTTTTTCATATGATATTGTTATTTGATTTGAAAACATGATTTTGAAAGTTAAAGTGTAACACCCGGTTATTTGTTTATTTTGAAGCCGACGAAAGAAGAAAAGAAATAAAGTCCAAAGTCGAGGGACCAAACTCGCCAATGGGAGAAAGTTGGGGAAGTGGGAGTATTTAAGGGAGAGGGCAACCCTTACCCTCTCCCCACACCCACCAAAATCAACCATCAATGAAGAGAAGAGAGAAAGAAGAGAAAAGAGGAAAAAGTGTTGGTTCGGGTTGGTTCGAGTGGCCAAAATAGTTGAGGAGCGAGTCAAATCGAAGCCCTTGTCGTCGTGGTCGTTTGTGTGAGTTCTATGACCCCTCTTTTACTTGTTTCCAAACGATTTTGGGGCTGGAACACATCTGAAATCGGGTTTTCTGTGTGTGTATGCTTGACCCGTTTGTGTATGAGTATGTGTGTGTATGATGCGTTTGAGTCTTGATTGTGAGCTTGTGTGTGCTTGAATGGTGTTGTGGTATGCATCCCTAAGGTTTAGGATGGTTGATTTGGGCTCAAAATGGGTTTAGATGAGTTTGGAGGCCGAAAACCCTCGGCTGCAGTCGGGATGAACTACATTCTGCATCAGCTAGGGCTAGGCGACCGACTGGAAGGAGAATAAAGGCCATTCGACCAACTGGAGGGAGAATGAAGGCCATTCGGCCGACTGGAGGGAGAATGAAGGCCATTCGGCCGACTGGAGGGAGAATGAAGGACATTCGGCCGACTGGGGGGAGAATGAAGACCATTCGGCCGACTGGAGGGAGAATGAAGGCCATTCGGCCGACTGGAGGGAGAATGAAGGTCCAGTCACCCGATTGAAGGGAGAAAGAAGGTCCAGTCACCCGAATGGAGGTCCAGTCACCCAAATGAAGGGAGAATGAAAGTCCAGTCACCCGAATGAAGGTCCAGTCACCCGAATGAAGTTCCAGTCACCCGAATGAAGAGAGAATGAAGGTCCAGTCACCCGAATGAAGGTCCAGTCACCCGAATGAAGGTCCACTCACCCGAATGAAGGTCCAGTCACCCGAATGAAGGGAGAATGAAGGTCCAGTCACCTAAATAAAGGTCCAGTCACCCAAATTAAGGTCCAGTCACCCGAATGAAGGGCCAGTCACTCGAATGAAGGGCCAGTCACCCGAATGAAGGGCCAGTCGCATGGAGGCCATGCGACTGGAGAGTGTCCATACGCCCAAATAGGGCTGTTGCACCCGAGGAGAAGTTTGGTTTAACTTCTGACTTTCGGGGGAAAGTGCAGATGTAAGTTTTAACGTAATGGTTCTCGTAAGTTCATGTAGGGCGACGATTGAGGCCTTAGAGAGCATGTAGGGCATGATGATAATGATGTTGCATGTTTATGCATGATGCATGTTATGTATGTATGATGTTGCCCTATATGACGTGATGAGTGTGCCTATTAATGTTCCTTATTATGATGAATGTTTATCTTTCCTGTGACTTTACGTGTTATGATAATGAATGAAATGAAGTATTTTGTAATGTAAAGTGGAAGATAATGAAAAGTGGAACATGATGAATGCATGCATTATTGAACGAGGAAAGTAATGAAAGTCTTGCAAGTATTGGATATCAGGGTCCTTCTTTGTGATCAACCATTTATATAGAACCTCTACCGCTTACCTCTAGTATTGCGGCATACGCTCAGCTGTATATTTATTGACTTCGGCCCAGTAGCTAAATAGTTCGGGGTGTAGCATATGGTATTGGTACGGAAGATATCCGATGCGCAAGAAAAGATATAAAGATGAATGAACGAATAAAGAAGATAATATAACTATTATTTATGTGTACGTATGATGTATGATCGCATGAAAGAAAAGAATGGTTTTAACGAAGAAAAGTATATTTTATTTTATAAAACTAGAACTCACTCAGCAACGCTGACTTTGATGTGTTTCCAGTTGGCAGGTAATGATTGCTGAGGATGGCACGAGGTGGTAACTCAGCTTTTTGCAATGGCATCCATTATTATAAGGCTTTTGTAATGAAATGTAACAAACATTGTTTGCAAAAGTTATTATATTTAAATGAGATATTGTTTTAAATGTTTCCGCTGCGACGTTTTTATGTAAGATGACAAAAATTATGTTTTGAGTGCGATGAATGACCAGCTGTAAGCGTCCCGAGAACGGGGCCTTACAAGTTGGTATCAGAGCCAAAGTTTATGTGAAATGGGTAAATTTTCAAATAAACCTTAACTTAAACTGAAAATGGGACGGAAAGGGAATGGGATGCCAATCTGAGTAGCTACGTCCCATCAGGTATTTTCTTAATGATAACCGGTATTATGTGCGCATGTTATGTGGTTTATATGTTGTATTTAGATTTAGATACTGATGTAGTCAGGATAGGTAATGCTCGGAGTATGAAGAGTAAAGTAAGTGGCTAATCACAACTGGCCACTGTAATTAGGGACTAACTATACTTGACATAAATTGAGCTGTTTCCTTGAATGATCGTGTTAGTGTTTGAATCTTTCAGTGTGATTTAGAGAATGACTGGAGGTAGATCTTCTAAAGCTTCAAGGGGTGGAGGCCGTGGCGGACCTGATGTTGAGCCGCGACCCAAAAGAAGAAGGCCAAGAGTTGTGTTAAGACCTGGTATTTGAATGAAATACCTAGTGATTAGCGTGTAAACCAGATCAAATAGTGCGGAATCCTATTTGATTGGCGATCCAATCAGTGAGAACACACGAATAATCAATAAAGAATTGAATCTAAAGTTAGAAATCGATTGGGAATCGATCTAATGTGTTCTATGAACTTGGAGAACGAATTGGGAGGCTTCTGGACGGCTAGGGTACGTCTGGAGTCGGAATAGAATGAATGCTTCCGTTTTCCACGAATTGGGTTGTATTTATAGGTTAGTATTGTTCATTCGGACGACTGAACCATAAGTACGGTTCAGTCGTGCGATTGAACCATGCGGTTGATTCATCCGCACGACGGAGTGTTCAGTCGTGCGACTGAGCCAATCTTATGTGTCAATCATACGACTGATCCAGTCTCCTGGTTCAATCGTGCGACTGAGTCAATCGTATGAAGTTATTCATGCGTATGGTCCATTCGCATGGGCCATTCGTATGAGAACTTCATTTTGTTAAGTTTGAATGTATTAATTAATATAACATTAAGTGTAAACCATTCAACCAACCACAAACTTAATTAACCAATTCATCATCGACTCATTAATGAAATATTAAACATTATCAATCACAAACAATCAATATCATTTCATTAATCATTTCAACCATTACATCATAATCAGACAAACAAGATCTAATACATTCAAATCCTGATCTAGGGACATACATGTATCAACAAACTCCCCCTTGGACCTAGATCTCTCTATTGTCTTGTTTTCTGCATCACCTCCTCATATTTCTTGTACTAGTCCTCTTTTGTGACTCCCGCGTGAATCTCAAACGCGAAGCAGAGTCTTATGACGTTCTGGAACTAGAGGGCTTGTACAATATCCTGCGTATCATAGAACAGTGGCCACTTGTATAAAGTATAGACATCATTAGCCGACAAGTTGGTAAGCCACATTGGGTCGAATACCCTGATAGTATCCATTTGGCCCTCTTTGTTTAGGACTATGACCGCTTCTGCTGTTCTCCAATCGTAGTACCACCACTTAAAGTGTGGAGTGAAGTCCTGTGGCATTTCCCTGAGTGGGATTCTTGACATTGTGCGCGGAGGACTCCACTTCAACACTACCTTTGGCTTTCCAGTAATGGCATCAACCTCAGACCTTCTGATATACCTTGTAGGCTGTTGGGGTCTGAAGTTAACCCACTTGGTGTGGTACTCCTTCCTTAGGGCAGCCTCAATCCAGCCGGACATCTTTCTCGGGTCAGCATACAAAAGCTTTAGTTTGGCCAGCTGGTTGAGCTCAAAACATGGTAGAGTCTTCAGATCATGTGGGAATCTGAAGTACTCTATGCCCTTTTCCCTCTAACTGCATATACGTTAAGGTCCTCAAAATACGCCCACGCTATGATCCTGCCAGACACCTTATGATGTTTCTTGACTCTGTAGAGTTTGGTGTAGGAATCCTGTTTCGGTGCAGCGCGTTGGGCTCTAACTTCTTCAAAACACGCAGCCCACTCAGCCTTTCGGATATCGACATCATCATTTGAGGCTTGGGCCGTTCCCTCTGCTTTCTCTGATTCTTGCTCCATCTTGTCTAACACCTCAAAAGTATCGCTGACGAGGGATTCACCCGGATTGGGGACCACATTTCCCTCATTGTCAGCATACTGAGGGTAGTGCTCGGCAGTGACATCTTCAATCTCGATTTCATCAACATCATGGAGCTCTTCATCACTGATCGAGTCGCATGTCGGAGCATCCTTCACTATCTCATCTGGATTGAGCTTGAAGATCTCTGCGAGTTGCTCGTTTGATAGGTCGTGAATTATTTCCCCTTCTTCAGGGGTATAACTCACCGACCTCCTTACGAGCCCTTGCAGATCAAGAATCATTGTTAGCTGAGTCTTGACCTGCTGAAGGGGAGCAACATCAAACTCATCACTTTGGTAATTTGGATTTTTGTCCTGGATCATCGGCTCGACACTAGGTGGAGCAGAGGAGGAAGCTGGATGGTCTTGTATATTCTTGGACCTCCTCTCTTGACCTTGAGCAGAGGCCGATGCAACTGCATCCCCTCGTTCTGCATCGTCATCTTCATCCTTCTCCTCTGTCCTTTCTTCTTCAGTTCCCTCATCCTCCTCCGTCTCATCCTCATCATCCTCATCATCATCTTCATCATCATCATCACCATCATCTCCGTCTCCCTCTTTGATCTTCAAGGGCTCCTCCTTAGATCCCTTTAGCTTTAACATGATCGTCTTCTTCGCCTCCTCCAACTCCTCTATCTTCTTGTTTGATGTGACACTATGTGCTTGGAGTTGGGCTATCTCATGGCTCTGAGCAGCCATCTGTTGGGCCTGCTCCTCTATCACTCGAGCCTGCTCTGCGATCTGGTGAGACTGTGTAGCAGTAAGGTCAGCAAGCTGGCGGATCTGAGCCGACTTCTCCTCGTCAGCAGCTAATAAGCGCATCACCATCCTGTTGAGCGCAGAAAGTTGTTCCTCTACCCCAATTGGAGGTAGAGGTGATCCATAAGTATGAGAGGGATGGGCTGAGGGTCCAACTTGGTGGGTAGTGGTGGTGGTGGTGGCTGTAGTGAAGATGGGGCTGGGTCTGTGAAATGGTGGAGGTGATGTGGGAGTGAAAGGTATGGTGGTAGATGGCATCTGTACAGTGGTGGGAGGTGTGGAGGTAGTAGTAGTAGCTGTGGTGGCTGTGGTGGCTGTGGTGGTGGAAGGTGTAGCTGTGGAAGTGGTAGTGGTGGTGGTAGCGGTAGTGGCTGTGGTGGTAACGAAGGTCAAACGTCTCTTCTTCTTCTTTTGCCCGTGGGGCTGAGCCATCCTCTTCCTCCTCGTTCCCGTCGAGGTGGATGCTCCCCCTACCACACGGCTAGCTGACTCCGGTGCATAACTAGGATCAGCAGCTGTCTCTCCTGAGTCTCTTGGGCGTTCACCAACCGCCCTTAGCCCATACTCTGTGGGAACAACTTTGCTTCCCACAGTTCGTGTCAAGGGCTCCTCATCCGACTCCTCTTCCTCCGCACCAGGAACAAAGTCCTGATGGAATCCAACAGACTCGGCTACGTCTCCAGCTAGGGCAGACACTGGAGGTATAACATCAGAGCTGTGCCTCTCGGTGGAGTAGGCATATCATCCCCAGCGTCCCCACTATTGTCATCTTCGGAATCATGCTCTAGGAGCAGTAGCCTCTCTTCATCTGAATCACTATCATCATGACGCCACTTGCGTCTCCCCGGCGCCACATATCTCTCGTTGGCCAAATGGCCTATCAACCTCTTAACCTGGGGCTTTACCGCTTGCCCCTATACACCCTCATACGACCCAAGGTCGTGTCATCCATAATCTCCAATGCCACAGCATCATGGCTCTCCGTGGGAAGTAGAGGCAGCTTCTCGTTGAAGATCAGCTGAAGAAACCTGGGGTACATACAAAATCCTTCCTTCCCTTTTGCCTCCAGGTTCTCCACCAAATAAGAGAAGATCATACTCGAAAAGCTAAAAGGGTGGTTCAGCACCATGCCACGTAGGCATTGTGAATCTGGTCTGATAGGTCATCGAACCCACCCCTCCTGGAAGCAATACATCTCAGGATCACATGCGCCAAGTACTTGTACTGGGGGCACAGGTTGCTCTTGTTGAGCACACCTGAGTTTATGTCCCCAGCGTACTTGATCCTGAGGAAGCAGCCTCTCACAGTCAGTGGACGTAATCTGGTGGGGTGATCCGTATCATCTCCAAACTCAAGAACTCTTTGGATATCAGCAGCTGTACCCTCAATATCATGACCCAGAATGGAGCTCCGTATACTGTACGGCTCACGAGAGCGATCAACTGAGGCCTCCCAGAATGCCTGGTGTAATGACCTGTAGGCGTGCACGGTGTAGATATAGCCTTATGTATCCGGGAACGTCTAAGGAAAGATATAATCTCTATAAACTCGGCCCCGTTCCGAGTAGTATGATCCAAGTGAGCACATATGTTGTGCTTTGGATTAATGGACCATCTATCAGCCATTTTCCTGAAACACAAGACACAGAACCATTAGTACATAATACATCAAAATTCAGTTCTAAGTGTAATGTTTAATAACATTCTGATTCATTCGTGTGAATGAATCATGCGACTGAAGTCAGTCGGTTGTCCTTTCATGCGACTGAGCTCATTCGGGTGAATGAGACATGCGACTGAGTTCAATCTGCTGACTGAGTCTGCGATTGGTTCAGTCGGCCGACTGAGCTCATTCGCATGGTTCATTCGGCCGATTGACCCAATCGCAAGATTCAATCGTGCGATTGGAGTTCATCCGGACGACCAGTCGCCTGTCTCACTGTTCAGTCGCCTGTGATTCGAATCTTGATCAAAACAAGTGATTTAACATGGGTTACCGGTTCAATAGACTCGCCATCTCGTTACTAATAACCTATTAAACTTAATTTTAACATTTTGCATAGTTTAGGTAGGTTATTAGGTCATTTTTCAGTCCGTTTCTTGTGTTCATTCGAACATCGCGAAATTAGGGTTCCATTCTTTCGTTTTCGGTGAGATTTAACTTCAATCTACCTGTATAAACAACAGCGAACGTCAGAGAATCAATATCAATGTAAAAGCACGGTCTAGCGAAATTTTGGCAGAGTAACGGGAAGAAGTGCGATTTAGGAGCGATTGAGGGTGATGAGTAAAATGCGATCGACTGTGGCCCTTTAAATACTGAAGCTGAGTTCAATCGGCCGACTGGGCTCATTCGCTCAGTTCATTCGGGCGACTGAGGCTCAATCGTGCGATTGGCCCAGTCAGTCGCATGCAGTTGGCCGACTGAGGTCCAGTCGGTCGACTGACTCATTCGTGCCCTTTCATTCGCACCTTCAGTTAACCGACTGAGTCTCAGTCGGTCGACTGACTCATTCGCCTCCTTTCATTCGGTCGAATGGGTCATTCTGATAAGCCATTCGGGTGAATGGCTCAATCTCATGTCCAGTCGTGCGAATGGGAGCCATTCGCATGGTTGGTCCATACTCATGTCCAATCGTGCGAATGGGTCATACTTAGTAAATTTTCTGCCATTTTTAACATTTTACATTTAAAACCCTTTTAACTTTTGAAATTTAACATTATGAGCATTTGATCATCTCAGACATGATCATTTTAACTTGAAAACTTTTTGATCACCTCAGACGTGATCCTTTTAAGCAATTTAGTCACCTCAGACGTGACTCTTTTAAACACTTTGTCACCTCAGACGTGACTCTTGTAAACTTTGAAAACACATGTGGTCATCTCAGACATGACCCTTTTAGTTGAGTTGATCCCTTACTGATTTTCATGATGTAGTCCGACAAACAAAACAAACTGAAATGACTAACTAAATTAGAAGATTGAACTAAAGTACAAAAATTAAACTTGTTTTTGGCTTTTTGCGAGAGGTAAATCCTAAGATAGAAATCTACGGGATTTGGTTCCGGAATAGGCAGCTTCAACTCAGATTGACCACACCTGGACCAATTCAATTTTGGAATCATACAGGCAAATCAAATCATTTGGGACTTGTTATCAAAACCTTTTAATGCTCAATTCTTGGTTTTCATCCAGAGTCGTTAGCAAGTTTAGGAAATCATACTGGAACTATTAGATTCCCACATTGATTTGAACTTTCAAGAATTGCAGCCACAATGATTGTCAATATGTTTGTCCTCTTAAATCCATACACAGACTTTTGACACAAACTGGTGATTGTTTTAGGTTTAATTATTTCAACTAACATTTGTGGATCCCACACTTATATGGTAATCAACATTCCTCATGAGCTTTTGAGCGGTCTACGGGTATTTTTACAAGAAGAGACTATTCTTAGAGCTTTCAAAGAGAAGCCAATCCTCAGGTCAGTGCCATCGCACAGCAGAGAGGCGGCAAACAACAATGAATTCTAGAATATCTAGGTTATGCTTATCCTCAGGTCAGTGCCATCGCACAGCAGAGAGGCACACAACCTATCTCCTTGTTAGAGCAGCTTAATTTTATTTTGCACAAAATGCACCAACAACATAAGTCATTAGTTTGATAGCATTTGTCTTTCATTTTTTTCGTGCTTTGCTCTATTTATGGTCATCCGCACACAGTTGTGGCGTTTACATGCTCATTACCCCTTATTGGAATATTGTTGATTGTGTTAACCAGTGATAAGATGGAAGCCCACAGTCAGTTGAACAACTTAGTTTGATCTTGAGATCACCAGTCAGGTCTAATCATCTATTGTGTTGAATCTACCGACATATCATTTGTGGTCTAGCAACCTCTAGGTCTACTCTCTTTGTGTTACCTTAGTAGTTACCAGTTTTTCTATCATCTTCCTTTTATATTGCTTAGACTACACAGACTTATACTTTGAATTTTTGCATCTTTTCTAAATTAAATTTTAAAGTCCCTCTTGATTTGTTCCTGTGTACTATCATTTTCCAAAGAGTTTGAATCGGTATCACAGATACGATCTACCTTATATCAGCTTTCCACTCCTTCTTCCTCGTATTTTTTTTAATGTTACTTGCTGACTTATTCTCCCCCTAAAATACTAAAATCATAACTGGTTTAATTATTTTAGGATTTTAATAAACAGCAAAATAACATGAGTTTAATTTAAACAGACTAAAATAAACAAATAAAATAAATAAAAAGAAAAATTAACTAAACTACATCGGACTACACATGATCATCATCAGGATAACATCACTTTTCTTTTTAACGCCGTTGACCTCTAGCAAATATTGAAAACGTGGTTTATCAAAGGCTTTAGTATAGAGGTCAGCGCGTTGAAAATCAGTATAATTTTTACCACATCAATTAAGTTCTTTTCAAAACAGTCTCTTATGAAATGGTATTTAATACCGATATGTTTGGTCTTTGGATGTTGGACCGGATTTTTAGTTACTGCAATTGCAGCAGAGTTATCAACAAAAATAGGAGTAGAAGAAAACTTTAAACCGTAATCCCGCATTTGCTGTTGAATCCAGATGATTTGTGAACAGCAACTTGCAGCAGCAACGTATTCGGCTTCACATGTAGACAATGCAACCGATGTCTGCTTCTTACACTGCCAGGTAACTAATCTTCTCCCAAAGAATTGACACCCTGCTGATGTAGACTTGTAGTTCATCTTGCAGCCCCCGTAATCCGAGTCACTATACGCCGTGAGCTCAAAGTCATCATCATGAGGATACCACAACCCAAGTGTGGGTGTACCCTTCAGATAACGAAAAATCCTCTTGACCCCGATCAGATGGTTGACCTTAGGCTTAGCCTGATATCTAGAACATAAACATGTAGCATACATGATATCAGGTCTTGAGGCAGTGAGATACATGAGGGATCCAATCATTCCTCGGTACATTGTGGCGTCCACTAGATCTCCATTTTCATCAGGTGCTATATCATGATTCGTATCAAGTGAAGTCCCAGCAGCAGAAGCATTCTCCATGTCAAAACGACTGAGAATGTCTCCTACATACTTGGTCTGATGTAGAAAGATCCCATTTGGTGTCTGATCCACCTGTAACCCGAGAAAGAACTGCATCTCCCCCATGGCACTCGTCTCAAACTCTTTCTTCATAACTGCTTCAAACTCTTTGCATAACTCTTCATTCTTTGAACCGAAGATTATGTCATCGACATAGATCTGTACGAGCAGTAGGTCGCCATCTTTTTCTTTGATGAACAGCGTGCAGTCAATGACTCCCCTGCGAAAGCCGTGTTTCACAAGATGAGTCGAGAGTTTCTCATACCATGCTCTTGGAGCTTGATGAAGCCCGTATAAAGCCTTGTCGAGTTTGTAAACTCTATCCCGATGATAAGGATCTTCAAATCCCTCGGGTTGACTGACATAGACTGTTTCTCTGATTTCACCATGAAGGAATGCACTCTTCACATCTAATTGGTAGACTTTAATCTTCATGTACGATGCATAGGCAAGGAAGATACGAATGGCTTCCATCCTGGCCACAGGTGCAAACACTTCATTGTAATCAATTCCCTCGACTTGGCGAAATCCCTGAACCACCAGTTGAGCCTATTCCGGATAATGACTCCTTGATCATCCTTCTTGCATTTCAAGACCCATTTGGTGCCAATGACCTTAGCACCTTTAGGTCTATCAACCAGAGTCCATACACCTAACTTCTTGAACTGAAGAAGTTCTTCTTGCATGGCACTCACCCACGCCTCATCATTTAGTGCATCACTGACATATTTTGGCTCAAACTGCGAGACAAAACACCGATAAGCACCATCATGAATATATCCCTTCTCCATAACCGAGGCGTAATCAGCTAAGTATAGCTGACTTTGGGTTTGTACTCCTGATCTGACATCCCCAATGACATTGTCTAGGGGATGATAGACGTTTAGTCGTGATCCTGGAGTAGTAGGAACAACTACCTCAGAGCCAAGATTATGAACATTTGGTTCTGCATTTGAGGTAGTTGGAGTTTGAGGTTCCGAAGTTGAAGGTGCATCACTGGTAGATGCTTGTAGACTTTCAGGAACTGGAACCTGTTCCTCCTGACTGTTCTGGTCAACTTCTTCAGCTTCATCTTCAGAGGAGGAGTCACTGTCGTCGACTGCTCTCCCTGACTGAGTAGATGATTCTCCCTGTGAGCTAGATGATGTTGAATCCTGAGATGGTGTATTCAAGATATCATACATCATCCGAGTAGCTAAGTCATCATACGAAGGAGAGATAGGGATGTTTAAGGACTTGAAGAATCCATCATAGTCGAAAAAGTAGGCGGGTCCTTTGCCAGTAGGTGGTGTGGTATATCTCTGAACGTCAACATTACACCACACTTCTACTAGACCTGTTGAGTTGTTGTAAACCCTCTTGTTCGGTATGTTGTATCCTAGAAAGATTCCTTCATCAGCCTTCTCGCTGAATTTACCTTCTTGTGTTTTCTTCAGAAGTGTGCACGGCACGCCAAATGGTTCGAGATACTCCAAATTCGGTTTGCGTCTTTGTAGTAGCTCGTAACATGTCTTTCCGTGGCGCTTGACAATCAGAACTCGATTCAGTGTATAACATGCATTAGCTACTGCCTCATTCCAGAATTGGATAGGCAGTTTCGAGTCAGCCAGCATTGTCCGTGTTGTCTCTATCAAGCTTCTGTTCTTTCTCTCAGCAACGCCATTCATCTGAGGCGTGTAGGTAGAAGTGAATTGATGCACAATTTCCTTTTCCTTGCAGTAAGCCTCCATCCACTGGTTCTTGAATTCCGTCCCGTTGTCTGAGCGTACTTGTCTTACCTTCAGCTTGTAGAGAGATTCCAGTGTGGTTACTAACTCCTTGAATGACTCAAATGTTTCTGATTTGGACTTCTGAAACATTACCCAAGAGAACCTTGAGTAGTCATCAGTAATCATAAAACAGTACAAGTCGTCTGCAATGCTCTTTGTACTGACAGGACCAAACAGATCCATGTGAAGAAGTTCAAGAGGAAGTTCTATTGAGTGAACTTTCTTTTCCTTATGAGACTTCTTTGTCTGTTTGCCTTTCTTGCAAGCTACACAAAAATCAGGAAGCTGGAAGTTCTTGACATTAACTCCTCTCACAAGATCCTTCTGAATCAAGTGATTCATCTTCCTTTGACTAATGTGTCCCATTCTCCTATGCCAGGAGATGGAATCCTTCTCAGTAGCTTTAGATAGAAAACACTGAACCTCATGATCCGTTGTAGAAGCTGTTGACAGATCCAAAACATAAAGGTCTTTATATCTTGAAGCTGTCATCAGAACTTGGTCCTCTGGAATCACATAGTCTTTCTTTAGCATGTAACACTTCTTGTTGTTGAAGATGACCTTAAATCCCTTATCACAGATTTGGGAAACAGAAAGTAAGTTGTTTTAAAGTTGTTGAACGTAGTTCACCTTATCAAACTTAACTTTCTGATTCCCCACTTCTCCCTGAGCTGTGATATAGCCTCCCTTGTTTCTAGCAAACGAAACATGCCCTCCTTTTATTTGCTTGACGTTTGATAAAAGAGCCCTGTTTCCTGTCATGTGCCTGGATGCTCCGCTGTCTACAATCCACCTGTTAGTTTCAACACTATAACGAACACCCTGCACATACAATGTAAAGGATTAGTTTAGGTTAGGAACCCAAGCCTTTACTAGCTTGGGTTTCCCAGAGGCATCACACATCATGAATTCAACCCATTGACCCTTAGCGGGTGAGGGTAGCTCAGGTTCCTTCTTGTCATCATTATCAGACACAGAGGATGACTTCTCTTTCCATAAACCAGATTTGTGCAAGGCCTGTTTGTGATAAACAGTCGACTAGCTAACGGGTTGAACTTTAGGTTCACTAGTTCTTCTAGGTGGAGTTAAAGAACTCCTCTTAGAAGACCTAGGCTTTGAATCCTGAAGTTCAATCTTCTTCCTAGGTGTCTGATAGTAAGGACAAAAGGAAGCAATGTGTCCACATTCTCCACAGTTGTAGCACGACCTGCTATCAACTTTATGATTAAACTTTCTTTGTGGAGATGTGTGTGACACTCTAGTAACATCACTCAATTTAGGTTTTGACTCTGGTTCTTTTGATGTTTTCTCTGGTTTAACAAAGTTAATTGTTTTAACATTCTTAACATCTTTTTCTTTTTGGTTAACTGGTTTTTGACTTGAAACATGTGAAAGATTAACATTAGAAGTCTTTTTAGGTTCGGATTTGACTCTGTTTGACCCTGACTTTAAGTTAACCTTTTCAAATTCCTTTTCCAGATTAACAAAAGGCATTTTACCCTTTGCCTTTGAAGTGGCCTCCTTTTGTTTGGTTCCAGATTCAATAGATGAACATGAGGAATCTGGATCACTAACAAGAGGAGTAGACACCACATGATCCTTGATGGGGTTATTATTAATTGGTCTAGTCTTAGTGTTCACCAAGGTCTCAGGTGGTGGTGGAACCACTTTATAACCCAATCCCTCCCTGTTGTTTCTTTCTCTCACTAAGTGTTGAACAATGTGTGATGAACTTGTCCAATTGTGCAGTTTCTGTTTTAATGAGTTTACTTCTACTTCTAAAACTGCCTTTTGCTTCTTAGTGTCTTCTAGGGAGTTTAGATAGTACCTAATGTCATTAGCTTTGTCAGGATCAGTGATCACAAGTTCGATGGATTAGAGTGTAACGCAGCGGAATAAGATCAAGACTTAGACAAATTGTAGCAAGAATTTGATATTCGTATGCATTAAAAACAAGTACGAGAGAATATATTTATGTGACAAGGAATGTTTCAATTATAACAAATATTTCTGCTCAATCATTCCCAGATTACAATAAGGTTGACACTCCTTATATAGAGTGCAATCACTGCTGTTATCACGGGATAGTGACAACTGGCAGATCTATTACAAAAATAACTAACACTTAACAAACTACTAAAATGTTCACAACTACTGAGAACATATCAGAGTGCTAAGTACAAAATATAAAACTACTGATAAGAAACTACTGAAACTACAACGACTGAAGAACAAGCTCTTCAGTCGTTTTACAAAACTACTGAAAACATAAAACTACTAAAAGTAAACCGTCTCAACTACTGAAGAAGTCCTCTTCAGCTGTTATGACGACGTCTGATACTTGGTCTTCAGCACTTGTGTCTTCAGACTTTGTCTTCAGCACTTGTGTCTTCAGACTTTGTCTTCAGCACTTGTCTTCAGACTTTGTATTCAGCACTTGTCTTCAGACTTTGTAATCAGTTGTTGTCTTCAGCTGTTGTGGACTTCAGCGGTTGTTGTGACGTCTGTGGGACTTAATGGTTTTTTCTGATCCGGCTCATTGGTTCTTTTGGTCCAACAAACTCCCCCTGAACCAATGCAGCCAAAACCTTTAACTTTATTGAGGTCCCACTTATTGTTGGCAGAATGGTTGGTCTTTTTCCTTCTTGATCAGTTGAGAAGATGACCCATTATAAGCACTGGCCTGGGAATGAGTCTCTGATGATTTGGTTGGCAATGTGTGGATGGGAGCTCTGTATTGGGGAATTGGACACTGAGCTGTTCCCCCATCCATGAGACTCACTTCCCATGTATAAGCCTGTAGGATTCTCTGGTGTATGCTCTGAGAAACATAATTTGTTCTTCCATGGTAAGATTTTCAGCTTCACCATCAAACAATCCTTCACACCCATACAGCTCTGAAATGTACTTAGCCTGTTTGCCATTTTTGAGCTCAACTATTGTAATCTGTCTGTATGCAAACTCATCTGGGTGAGTACCTTCAAGTAACAGACTGAGCTCATTTTGTTTGAAGTTCTCAAGCTTCTTGTAGACTAACCCCTTTTTAATTACTCTGTTCTCTAACATCTTTTGGGGTGGCTGTTTAGTCTCATAGGCCTTCTTGAAATCTTCTACAATTTCCCAGGGTGATACTACCAGGACCACTGTGATCTCTTCATCTACGATCCTTTTTACTTGGCCCTTGTATCTCGCAGGAATGTCTTTCTTTACAATTCTGTGAGTTACCCTAGGATCAGGCCATATTCTCACCTTTTCCTTTTGATATTGAAATGTGTTAGCAAGGGTGTACAATCTCAGAGCTTCTTTCTTCATACTGATTATTGATGAAGAAGCAGCATAAGTTTTGTCTATGCTTTTCAGCATCTCATCATCATGAAGCCTTTGCTGCTGTTCTTCTTCTATCTTTACTCTCACAGTTTCCATCTGTGAGGTGGGAGTGATGGGCATAGGTTTGGCTTTAGGCAAAGTTAGGACTGCGGAAAGAGGCAGCCTATCTTCTTCCTCATCCTCTTCTTCTTCTTCTTCTAGCCTCAACATCCTTCTCTTCTTCTTCTTGGGTGCATCATCAGCTGTTGGTTTTGAGGGTAAAGGAGTTGGTTTAGTGGGTTGTGGTAGTGGTGATTTTGAAGTGGGAAGTTTTGCAAGTTGTTCTAGCATTCTCGTAGTGAGTGAGGCTTTTGAGTGTTTTGCTAGTTCCTTTCTATTTCCAGCATCTGCCTCATTTAGTGCTTCAATCACCAATCCCTTAGTGTATGCTTCAGACGAACAGATCTTGGTGGTTATTGCCAAGATACTGTCCCTGGTCCATGACTTAATCTCGATCAATGATCTCCCAAGATGCTTTGCAATGAATCTGATCATGATCTCTAGTCTTTCTCTTTCTAATGCATCATAACTTGCCGATCTTGAGTTAATTTCTTCAACTTCAAGTCTCCTAATCTCTGAGTCAAGCTGTGCAGTATCGAACCCTTGTCTATACAGTTGATCAATAATGGAGTCCATTGATTTACTATGTGTAGCATCCGCCATTTTGATCATCTCATCGAGTTGGAGTTCTTTTTCTTTTCCTTCAACCTTCCTCTTCTTATATGTGATATGAAAGTCTTTGTGACTTTCACCCACTTGATCAATGTCGGCTCCCTTCACAAACTCCTCTTCCTTCTTAGTCTCCTTTTCTTTCAGTATGCTCTTCCACTTTGCATTCACTGACTGACTCTCCCCCTTTTTGGTTGCATTGGTTGCAAGGGTTTGAGTAGCAAAAAGCCTTGTGCTCACAGTCTCCTCCACCAGGGGTTGTATGATTGAGGGAAGCCTCTCATCCATGGTTTTGATCACAATGTCTGTGATCATTGGGGTGATGAGAGGTAGGGATTGCTGAAAGATAGCAGCTGTTTGCTCAGAGGGGTTCTGTCCCTGAGAAGCAGTGCCAGAAATAGAGGCTGGTGGGTTGGAAGTTTTGAGTGGCTGAGTGTGTGAGAGACCTTCAGGTGAAGGTGCCATCTGTGGGTTTATGTTGGTGGCAGATGGACTTGCTTCTTGAGAGAATTGGTCAAGTAGTCTTTGTAGTCTACGGACTTCTTCCTCAAGAATTGTGTTCTGGGCCAGAACATCATAAAAGAAGCCCAGGTCATCATCAGCAGATGCTGAATCACCTGACCTCCTGCTTGTAGCAGGGTCTGGTGATTCAGCATCTGCTGATGATGACCTGGGCTTCTTTTATGATGTTCTGGCCCAGAACACAATTCTTGAGGAAGAAGTCCGTAGACTACAAAGACTACTTGACCAATTCTCTCAAGAAGCAAGTCCATCTGCCACCAACATAAACCCACAGATGGCACCTTCACCTGAAGGTCTCTCACACACTCAGCCACTCAAAACTTCCAACCCACCAGCCTCTATTTCTGGCACTGCTTCTCAGGGACAGAACCCCTCTGAGCAAACAGCTGCTATCTTTCAGCAATCCCTACCTCTCATCACCCCAATGATCACAGACATTGTGATCAAAACCATGGATGAGAGGCTTCCCTCAATCATACAACCCCTGGTGGAGGAGACTGTGAGCACAAGGCTTTTTGCTACTCAAACCCTTGCAACCAATGCAACCAAAAAGGGGGAGAGTCAGTCAGTGAATGCAAAGTGGAAGAGCATACTGAAAGAAAAGGAGACTAAGAAGGAAGAGGAGTTTGTGAAGGGAGCCGACATTGATCAAGTGGGTGAAAGTCACAAAGACTTTCATATCACATATAAGAAGAGGAAGGTTGAAGGAAAAGAAAAAGAACTCCAACTCGATGAGATGATCAAAATGGCGGATGCTACACATAGTAAATCAATGGACTCCATTATTGATCAACTGTATAGACAAGGGTTCGATACTGCACAGCTTGACTCAGAGATTAGGAGACTTGAAGTTGAAGAAATTAACTCAAGATCGGCAAGTTATGATGCATTAGAAAGAGAAAGACTAGAGATCATGATCAGATTCATTGCAAAGCACCTTGGGAGATCATTGATCGAGATTAAGTCATGGACCAGGGACAGTATCTTGGCAATAACCACCAAGATCTGTTCGTCTGAAGCATACACTAAGGGATTGGTGATTGAAGCACTAAATGAGGCAGATGCTGGAAATAGAAAGGAACTAGCAAAACACTCAAAAGCCTCACTCACTACGAGAATGCTAGAACAACTTGCAAAACTTCCCACTTCAAAATCACCACTACCACAACCCACTAAACCAACTCCTTTACCCTCAAAACCAACAGCTGATGATGCACCCAAGAAGAAGAAGAGAAGGATGTTGAGGCTAGAAGAAGAAGAAGAAGAGGATGAGGAAGAAGATAGGCTGCCTCTTTCCGCAGTCCTAACTTTGCCTAAAGCCAAACCTATGCCCATCACTCCCACCTCACAGATGGAAACTGTGAGAGTAAAGATAGAAGAAGAACAGCAGCAAAGGCTTCATGATGATGAGATGCTGAAAAGCATAGACAAAACTTATGCTGCTTCTTCATCAATAATCAGTATGAAGAAAGAAGCTCTGAGATTGTACACCCTTGCTAACACATTTCAATATCAAAAGGAAAAGGTGAGAATATGGCCTGATCCTAGGGTGACTCACAGAATTGTAAAGAAAGACATTCCTGCGAGATACAAGGGCCAAGTAAAAAGGATCGTAGATGAAGAGATCACAGTGGTCCTGGTAGTATCACCCTGGGAAATTGTAGAAGATTTCAAGAAGGCCTATGAGACTAAACAGCCACCCCAAAAGATGTTAGAGAACAGAGTAATTAAAAAGGGGTTAGTCTACAAGAAGCTTGAGAACTTCAAACAAAATGAGCTCAGTCTGTTACTTGAAGGTACTCACCCAGATGAGTTTGCATACAGACAGATTACAATAGTTGAGCTCAAAAATGGCAAACAGGCTAAGTACATTTCAGAGCTGTATGGGTGTGAAGGATTGTTTGATGGTGAAGCTGAAAATCTTACCATGGAAGAACAAATTATGTTTCTCAGAGCATACACCAGAGAATCCTACAGGCTTATACATGGGAAGTGAGTCTCATGGATGGGGGAACAGCTCAGTGTCCAATTCCCCAATACAGAGCTCCCATCCACACATTGCCAACCAAATCATCAGAGACTCATTCCCAGGCCAGTGCTTATAATGGGTCATCTTCTCAACTGATCAAGAAGGAAAAAGACCAACCATTCTGCCAACAATAAGTGGGACCTCAATAAAGTTAAAGGTTTTGGCTGCATTGGTTCAGGGGGAGTTTGTTGGACCAAAAGAACCAATGAGCCGGATCAGAAAAAAACCTTTAAGTCCCACAGACGTCACAACAACCGCTGAAGTCCACAACAGCTGAAGACAACAACTGATTACAAAGTCTGAAGACAAGTGCTGAATACAAAGTCTGAAGACAAGTGCTGAAGACAAAGTCTGAAGACACAAGTGCTGAAGACAAAGTCTGAAGACACAAGTGCTGAAGACCAAGTATCAGACGTCGTCATAACAGCTGAAGAGGACTTCTTCAGTAGTTGAGACGGTTTACTTTTAGTAGTTTTATGTTTTCAGTAGTTTTGTAAAACGACTGAAGAGCTTGTTCTTCAGTCGTTGTAGTTTCAGTAGTTTCTTATTAGTAGTTTTATATTTTGTACTTAGCACTCTGATATGTTCTCAGTAGTTGTGAACATTTCAGTAGTTTGTTAAGTGTTAGTTATTTTTGTAATAGATCTGCCAGTTGTCACTATCCTGTGATAACAGCAGTGATTGCACTCTATATAAGGAGTGTCAACCTTATTGTAATCTGGGAATGATTGAGCAGAAATATTTGTTATAATTGAAACATTCCTTGTCACATAAATATATTCTCTCGTACTTGTTTTTAATGCATACGAATATCAAATTCTTGCTACAATTTGTCTAAGTCTTGATCTTATTCCGCTGCGTTACACTCTAATCCATCGAACTTGTGATCACTGATCCTGACAAAGCTAATGACATTAGGTACTATCTAAACTCCCTAGAAGACACTAAGAAGCAAAAGGCAGTTTTAGAAGTAGAAGTAAACTCATTAAAACAGAAACTGCACAATTGGACAAGTTCATCACACATTGTTCAACACTTAGTGAGAGAAAGAAACAACAGGGAGGGATTGGGTTATAAAGTGGTTCCACCACCACCTGAGACCTTGGTGAACACTAAGACTAGACCAATTAATAATAACCCCATCAAGGATCATGTGGTGTCTACTCCTCTTGTTAGTGATCCAGATTCCTCATGTTCATCTATTGAATCTGGAACCAAACAAAAGGAGGCCACTTCAAAGGCAAAGGGTAAAATGCCTTTTGTTAATCTGGAAAAGGAATTTGAAAAGGTTAACTTAAAGTCAGGGTCAAACAGAGTCAAATCCGAACCTAAAAAGACTTCTAATGTTAATCTTTCACATGTTTCAAGTCAAAAACCAGTTAACCAAAAAGAAAAAGATGTTAAGAATGTTAAAACAATTAACTTTGTTAAACCAGAGAAAACATCAAAAGAACCAGAGTCAAAACCTAAATTGAGTGATGTTACTAGAGTGTCACACACATCTCCACAAAGAAAGTTTAATCATAAAGTTGATAGCAGGTCGTGCTACAACTGTGGAGAATGTGGACACATTGCTTCCTTTTGTCCTTACTATCAGACACCTAGGAAGAAGATTGAACTTCAGGATTCAAAGCCTAGGTCTTCTAAGAGGAGTTCTTTAACTCCACCTAGAAGAACTGGTGAACCTAAAGTTCAACCCGTTAGCCAGTCGACTGTTTATCACAAACAGGCCTTGCACAAATCTGGTTTATGGAAAGAGAAGTCATCCTCTGTGTCTGATAATGATGACAAGAAGGAACCTGAGCTACCCTCACCCGCTAAGGGTCAATGGGTTGAATTCATGATGTGTGATGCCTCTGGGAAACCCAAGCTAGTAAAGGCTTGGGTTCCTAACCTAAACTAATCCTTTACATTGTATGTGCAGGGTGTTCGTTATAGTGTTGAAACTAACAGGTGGATTGTAGACAGCGGAGCATCCAGGCACATGACAGGAAACAGGGCTCTTTTATCAAACGTCAAGCAAATAAAAGGAGGGCATGTTTCGTTTGCTAGAAACAAGGGAGGCTATATCACAGCTCAGGGAGAAGTGGGGAATCAGAAAGTTAAGTTTGATAAGGTGAACTACGTTCAACAACTTTAAAACAACTTACTTTCTGTTTCCCAAATCTGTGATAAGGGATTTAAGGTCATCTTCAACAACAAGAAGTGTTACATGCTAAAGAAAGACTATGTGATTCCAGAGGACCAAGTTCTGATGACAGCTTCAAGATATAAAGACCTTTATGTTTTGGATCTGTCAACAGCTTCTACAACGGATCATGAGGTTCAGTGTTTTCTATCTAAAGCTACTGAGAAGGATTCCATCTCCTGGCATAGGAGAATGGGACACATTAGTCAAAGGAAGATGAATCACTTGATTCAGAAGGATCTTGTGAGAGGAGTTAATGTCAAGAACTTCCAGCTTCCTGATTTTTGTGTAGCTTGCAAGAAAGGCAAACAGACAAAGAAGTCTCATAAGGAAAAGAAAGTTCACTCAATAGAACTTCCTCTTGAACTTCTTCACATGGATCTGTTTGGTCCTGTCAGTACAAAGAGCATTGCAGGCGACTTGTACTGTTTTATGATTACTGATGACTACTCAAGGTTCTCTTGGGTAATGTTTCTGAAGTCCAAATCAGAAACATTTGAGTCATTCAAGGAGTTAGTAACCACACTGGAATCTCTCTACAAGCTGAAGGTAAGACAAGTACGCTCAGACAACGGGACGGAATTCAAGAACCAGTGGATGGAGGCTTACTGCAAGGAAAAGGGAATTGTGAATCTCTCTACAAGCTTGTAGCAGGATGTACATGCACTAGGTGTAGACCAGTTTTAGCATGTGCCCCTTTTTCTTGGAACTGGGGACTTCCAGCCTCAGGACGATGTCCTTCATCAGCTGTTGCCTCTGATGAGGTCTTAGCAATGTTACCAGCCTCAGTCTGATCATGTGCTGATTCAGAAAAGGTGGCAACCTCACCAGATATTCTGATCTCCATATCCACACCAGGAGACAGAACATTTAAACCCCGGTGCTATGGGTTGTCAGAAGCATGTTGATCCTCTTCCTCAATGGCTGTGGTTGTCCCTTTTGTTGGTGTTTGGTGGGGAGGAGGAGAGGCATGCAGCTGAGTCAGCACGTTTGCAATTATAATGGTTGGACTTTAGGGGGCATTTGCATGGGGAGATGGGGTAAAAGCATTATGCACCTAGGGAGAATGGTGCTCTTCAATGGTAATCTCCTCAAATGAAGAAGATTCCAGATTAGTGGGTACCCCTTCTTTGGTTGCTGCAGGCTCCTTTTGAGAGGAATCCTGAGCGGCTGTGGCTGGTAGAGTCTCTGATACTGCTGGGGGGTTTAAACCAGCAAGTATATCCTGCCTTGGTGGTACAGGAGCATCTTTAGGGGACTCATCTCCCTGAATAGCTATTTTAGGGCGTTTGGTTTTTGGTTTGGTGGGGACTCAGGATCTGGTGGTGGTGGCTGTGGGTTCCAGCTGCGTGGGTTTGCGCAGCTTGGCAGCCATTTTTAGTGATTGGTCAGAGTTGTGCCGGGAGTATACTTCAGGCAATACAGCCATAGCAGGGACTCCCAGGCCAACAAGTCCCTCAGCTTGAAGCTGGTTTTCAATTATGGCCATTATGAACCGAGGATATAATATACAACTGTTAGCAAGTTGTTTTTGGGCCATATCCTTGAGCTCTAAAAATAGTATTTCAGAAAAATTTAAAGGTTGTTGCTCAAGGATGGAGTACATTACCTGTTGCCACCTTGTGGACATTTGATCCCATGATGAAGTCTTGGGGGCAAGGCAGACATTTACCATATGAAAGATGAGACGTTCGGCATCCTGGAAATGTTTCTTCAATATGGTAGATGCACTCAGGTTACCTTGGTATCCATGGTGGGCAAATGATAGATCTGTTGTGCCCTTTGGATAACCAGTTGGGAAAGTGGCATCATCCAGATTGAGGGTTTGGCGAAGAGTGTCTGGAGTAATGACCACTTTTTGACGATGGACAAACGATTGAAGAGACTCTGTGTCATTCTCCTCAGAGACAAGAGTGACGTTTGTCCAGAATTGGTTAAGAGATTCGGCATATATGGTGGGATTTAACAGAAAAGCCGTTTGGTAAGGTGACTGAACCATTAAATCAATGGCGTTGTGAAAGTTGGTCCAGTATGGCGATTTTGTGAGATGTGCGACACAGTTGTGTCGTGGTTTTAGTTGCATAGTCGCCATTGATGAAGAGAGGTTACAGAGTTTTTGAACGTTAGGTTTGAGAAGAGAGGATAGAAAAACTCTGAAGGTGGGATAAGGTATTTAAAGGGTAGGGTTAGAAAACGACTGAAGGTTTTGGTGTTAGTCATCATTTGTTGAAACTACTGATGATGTGGTATTAACTTTCAGAGGTTTGAAATGACTGGCCGTATTGGTGTGATTAGCAGTTGTTATAAAACAAATGAAGACTTGGTTTTAACCGGCAGACGTTGAAACAGCTGAAGTCTCTGATTTAGTCATCAGTAGTTATAAAACTACTGAAGACAGTTTTGACTTCAGGTGGTGAAACAACTGAGGACATGGTGTTTGTCATCAGTAGTTGTGAAACTACTGAGGACAGTGGTTTTGTCATCAGTTGTTGTAAACAGCTGAAGACTTGGTGTTAGTCTTCAGTAGTTGTAAACTACTGAAGACATAGGTTTGGCTTCAGTTGTTTAGAAACAGCAGTTGTAGAAACAACTTAAGAGAAATTACTCATCAGCTGTTTTCGTCAATTCATAGCTTTTCAGCTGTTTCAGTCTGACCTCCACACTTACTCATCAGACTTAAATCTGAGTTTCAGAGGTTTCATTGGTCATCAGTACTTATCTGCATTTCTGACATCAGTAGTTGTAGCTACATCAGCTGTTGTGATTTCATCAGCTGTTGTAACTACATCAGGTGTTTTAACAAATAAAGTACTTCAGTACTTGTGAGGCATGTATCCTTCAGTAGTTATAAAAACTACTGAGGGTAAAGGAACTCATCAATACTTATATGTGACATGGTTACCAATGATCATCAGTACTTATTACTGAGATCATCAGTAGTTGTCACTTATTCTAGCTGCAGCATACCAAGCCTTAACACCAGGTTGTGGAAAGTTGAACTATCCAAAGGCTTAGTAAAAATGTCTGCAAGCTCATCAGCACTAGGAACAAATTTTGGATCAATCAGACCTTTTTCAAAACAATCTCTAATAAAATGGTGTCTGATTTCAATATGTTTAGTCCTAGAGTGCTGGAGAGGATTCTTGACAATACAAAGAGCTGAAGAGCTGTCCATTAACAATGGAGTCTTAGTCTCTGTTATGCCATAATCCAATAATTGGTTTTGGAGCCAGAGTACCTGAGATGTACAGCTTGCAGCCGCAATGTACTCGGCTTCAGCAGTTGATGTAGCAACTGAGGTTTGTTTCTTACTCTGCCAAGAAATCAAACAGTTGCCTAGGAATTGACATCCACCAGAAGTTGATTTCCTGGTCAACTTACACCCTGCATAGTCACTGTCAGAAAAAGCAACTAATTTACCAGAATGTCTAGTAGAATACCATAAACCTAGAGATGGAGTGCCTTGCAGATATCTAAAGATCCTCTTGACTGCAATCAAATGAGACTCCTTAGGTGCAGCCTGAAATCTAGCACAAACACATGTAGCAAACATAATATCTGGTCTAGAAGCTGTTAAGTACATCAAGGACCCAATCATACATCTGTAAAGTGTTTCATCAACCACTTTACCTTTCTGATCTGTATCCAGTTGTGTGGTGTTGCACATGGGAGTAGAACAGGGCTTACAGTTTTGTAAATCAAACTTTTCCAAAAGATCTTTTGTGTATTTGGACTGATGAATGAAAATTCCATCACCCTTTTGTTTGATTTGCAAACCCAGAAAGAACTGTAATTCTCCCATGGCACTCATTTCAAACTTTTGTTGCATCAACTTTGTAAAGGCATCACACAACTGTGGATCAGAGGATGCAAAAATAATATCATCTACATAAATTTGAACAAGTAGATTATGCTGCCCAGCTTTCTTAATGAATAAAGTCTTATCTATGGAGCCTCTAGTGAAATTATTTTCCAGAAGAAAGTTTGATAATGTCTCATACCAGGCTCTAGGAGCTTGTTTCAACCCATAAAGAGCCTTATCAAGCTTATACACCCAATTAGGATGTTTATTGTCCTCAAAACCTGGTGGTTGACATACATAAACCTCTTCTTTAATTTTCCCATACAAAAATGCACTTTTGACATCCATTTGAAAAACTTTAAGATTTTGATAAGCAGCATAAGCTAAAACAATCGAATTGCTTCCAGTCTGGCTACAGGGGCAAAGGTTTCATCATAATCAATACCTTCTTCTTGTGCAAACCCCTGAACAACCAGTCTGGCCTTGTTCTTAACAATAAGCCCATTTTCATCAGTTTTGTTCCTAAACACCCATTTAGTGCCTATTGCACACTTACCTGGAGGTAGAGGAACCAGTTCCCACACTTGCTGTTTCTTGAACTGAAGAAGCTCAAGCTGCATGGCATCAACCCATCCATTGTCCTTTAAAGCAATGTGATAATTCTTTGGCTCTTGCTGACTGATGAAAGAGCATAGAAGCAGAAATTTGACAATTGACTTCTTGTTGATACGCCAGCAGTGATATCACCAATGATTTGAGACATAGGGTGATTCTTCAGATCTTGGTACACAATGAGATCAGTGCAAGTGTTTGTAGCAGGCTCAGCAGCAACAGATGGTGATGGTGAAGCATTTCCTTGAAACCAATCAGTAGATGGTAATTCAAAGAAGTTGAAGTTGTAGAAATCTCATCAGCATTTGTTGTGGATTGTGCTACTGGAGCTACAGGAACATCAGGTCTAGCTGAATCAGGCAGTTGATCACTAAACTTGAAGAGGTGAGTACTGCTATCATCATCATCATCATCAGCACCAGCAGTACCACCAGGTGGTGAACTGTTGACAGGAGCAACAGCAGGAGTTTGATAAGGAACATATTGCAGTATGTCCAAATCAAATATCTCCACAGGGCTTTGTGGAATCTTGTCCTTTGGAGATTCATTAAACTTAACATGTAGAGTCTCTTCAACCATCTTTGTTCTACAGTTGAAGACTCTGTATGCTTTGCAAGTTGATGAATAACCAACAAAGTACCCTGCATCCACCTTAGGATCAAATTTTTGGAGTTGATCCCGTGTGTTGAGAATGAAACAAGGACATCCAAAAGCTCTGAAGAATGAAATTAGAGGGGCCAAATGATGAAGAACTTCATATGGAGTCTTCATCAACCTCTGATTTACTAGAGCTCTATTCTGTACATAGCAAGCTGTATTGACAGCTTCAGCCCAAAAAGTCATTGGCAGTCCAGAATCAGCCAACATGGACCTTGCAGCTTCAATAAGGGTCCTGTTCTTTCTCTCCACTACTCCATTTTGTTCAGGAGTTCTTGGAATGCTAAACTGCCTCTTGATTCCCTTTGAGAGGTAGAACTCATCAAGTGTATTGTTTCTAAATTCTGTTCCATTATCACTTCTAATACACTTGACTGAGAGGGAATACTGCTTCTCAACATACAACACAAAGTTGATAATCTTCTGAGCTGCCTCATCCTTTGAATGCAAGAAGAAAGTCCATACAAATCTGGAGTAATCATCCACAATTACCAGACAGTATTTCTTCTTAGCCATACTCATCACTCTCACAGGACCAAAGAGATCCATGTGAAGAAGCTGTAAGCAGGCAGTGGACTTAGGTTCTTCTATGGAGGGAAATGAAGCTTTGTGCTGTTTTCCTTTTAAACAAGCAGTGCAGTTATCTTCACATTTGAACTCCTTCATAGGCAGTCCCCTTACTAAACCATGGTTTATCAGCTGATTTATGTTTTTGAGATTAACATGACCCAGCCTTCTATGCCATAGAGTAGATTCTTGAGGGGAAGCCTTGGAAAATAGGCAAGGATGGCCTTTGAGATCTATTTTCTTGGAAAGATCTAAGGCATACACTCTTCCTGTCCTGTTGGCCTTTAGGAGAGTGTATTCATCCAACACCTTATCAATCAAACTTAGAACTTTGGATGACAGAATCCGACAGTTCTGACTGGTGAAAAGAGCAACATGGCCTTTGTCACACATTTGACTGACACTCAAGAGGTTGTACTTGAGATTTTCCACATGGTTAACATCATCAAACTTTATTTCCCCATTGGAAACAAAGCCTTTGCCGATGATGTAACCCTTTGCATCATTGCCAAATGACACAAACCCCTTCCTTCCTTGAGAGTAGTCATTAGAAGTGATCTGTTTCCTGTCATATGCATGGATCCTCCACTGTCTACATACCAGATGCCTCTGTGGCATGTTGAAGAACCCTGCAAAACAAAACAAATTAGTTAGATTTTGAGACCCAAACCTTTTTGGTTTTGGGCCTGTTCACATCAACAGATGGTAGACTAACAGGTTTGTTGGAAACAACAGCCTGAGAGGAAGAAGATGGTGAAGAAGAGAATCCTTTGGCTTGGACCTCCTTTTCTGTGGTTTCAACATAGGAACATCTAATTGGTTAACTCTTCCCAATAGATGTTGAACCATCATAACCAGCTGTGTCTGATTTTGTGATAAAGCTTTCAGCTCTTCAGATACATTGGCATTGGAGTTTGATAAGTTCCTATGTTGCACCTTCTTCTTTTGAGCAATCTCAGCTGTTACCTGTTTAACCCCTTCCTTTTTGGATTTCTTTTTGGACTTAAGGGTTACAGGATTTGATGTTGCTGGTACAAATGTGGCTTCAAACTCAGTTTTCATTTTAACCATTTTCTCTTTAATTTCCTCTTTATGTTTGAGTTTGGATCCTCTTTTGTACCAACAATCATCTGTAAGATGATTAAACAAACCACATACTTCACATGGTTTCTTCTTCATCTTATGTTGATCATCAACTAAAGAGAATGAAACTACTGAAGACTTGCTCTTCAGTACTTTGGAAGCATTATTTGCTTTCTTGACTTCCTCTTTAGTAGTCTTCAAACTCTTTCTACTGACAGTTTTCTTCTCTTCAGTGCTGACAGTAGTTGGAGTTTGAACTTCAGGTGTTAAATCTTGCTCTCCAGTCCTTTCAGGACTTCCAGAAATAACTCCTGAGTTGATCAACTCTTTGATCATGTGAGTGTCAGCAGTGGAACCATCAACATCAGCTGATAGGTTCTGAGAGGGCTTAGTGCTGACTTCTACTTTTGATGATGCTCTATCAAAAAGTGAATCACATGATGAGGTGGATTGGTTATTGCTTTCTCCATCAGATTTCACTTCTGCTCTTGAAGCAAAATCTGTAGGAGGAGCAGTGTGATTATAACCAATGCCAAACTTCACATTGGAAGCTGATTGCTTACTAAGAAGCATTTCAAAACCTTTGCATGATTGTACCCATCGATCACACTCTACTTGGGTGACTGCAAGGGTTTCTTTGAGACTTCTCTGGTCTTCCAGAATAACCTCTAGCTTGGCCTTTTCATCATTTAGTTGGCATTTAAGCTTATAAATCTCATCACTTTTACTATTAAAGCAGACTCATACTCAGCTTTTCTTTTGGAAATGGTTTTCTCAAACTCAAGTTTTTGATTTATTAATGCTACATTTGCCTCTCTAATAGAGACAAAGGCAGCTATGCATGATTCAGAACATAACTTGGCTTTAGCCTCTGAAGATACCTGAGTTACCTGTGAAGATGATGCATTTGAGCAGGAACCCTCAATAGACTCCAGAGCCATAAGTGCCAGATTCCCAAAAGGACTGTCACCACCATGTTGATCAGCACCTGTGAACAGTTGTTCATGACCAGACATGTCATCTGGCAAACTGCTCCAGTCAACAACTCCAGGGGTGAAGAAGCTGTGTTGTTGAGGTTGAGGAGGTTGATGAGATGGTTGAGGTTCCGGTAGCGCATGAGGTTGTGGTACCATAGGAGCTTGAACTTGACTGGTTTGTGGCATGTAATAACAAGGGTAAGGATATGGCGTTTGACCCTGAGGAACAAAATATGCAGGAGATTGTGGTTGAGAATGATGACTAGAATTGATAGGATGTTGCCCTCTGTTTTGTTGACTATTGCCAGGGAAAGTCACAAAAGGTGCAGAGGAATTAGATCCAGATGATCTACATTCTCTAGCAAAGTGTCCAAGCCTGTGGCATTTGTGACACCTCAACTTACTCTTGTCAAAACCAACTTTGGTTTTGCCAGAGAGTCCTGGGAACTTTCTTCCAGTTCTTTTGTAGAACTTCTGAGATCTGATATTTATCAAGGCCATTTGGCTCAAAATATCCATCTCTTCTAAGTCATCATCAGCAATCCCCTTGAGATCATCCATGATGAAGCATAGATTGTCATTATTACACCCAGTAAACTGACTATCAACACTCACAAATGCAGAATCAGAAGTGTTTGAAGAGAAATCAATATGCTCATCATACTGGCATTCAGATGAAGCATATTCTGACTCATGACTAACCAAGGTAGTGTTGCCTGGTACAAAGTCTTCAGTGAGCTTACCAGATGAAGACAGTTTTCGTTTCTGCTCTATCTCTCTCTCAAATGTGAGCAATTTCCCATGGAGTTGGGTGAGAGATAGTTTGTCCAAATTTTCACTGGAGCGTAGGACAATAGTATATGTGTCCCATCTCTGAGGCAGTGATCTGAGAAATCTGTTATTCATCTGGATATTGGTGTACTCATGTTTAACCATTTTTAATTCAGAGATCAAACAAGAGAACCGCTCAAACTGTTGAGTCAGTGTCTCACCCTTCCTATGAGAGAATGTCTCATATTGTTGGGCAAGGATCTCTCTATTATTTGCCAAGACCTCATCTGTTCCTCCAAATTGTTCTTTCAAGGCATTCCAGAGGTCATGGGCAGATTCATAATGCATTAGCCCAGAATAGATTTCATTAGGCAGTGCCATGGCCAGAATTCCATGGGCTTTTGCATCAATCTCAAACAATTTCTTATCCTCATCTGAGTATTGATCCCTCCTCTTCGGAACCATTTGATTGGTTTCCGGGTTATTCACCATAGGCTTGTGTGGACCATGTACCACTGATGTCCAACAACCTGAGCTGTTAACAGACAGGTGATGGAGCATACGTCGTTGCCATATGTTATACTCATTCCTAACCAGCATTGGAGGCTTGGTTGAGGAACCAGTATTGTGAGGATCATTGGAAGGAGTAGTCATTTTAGGTCCAAAAACAATTTAATTCAAGCTTTTAAAATATTTTACACAGACCACAACAGACTCAATGAAAACCAAGAATAAATCTCAGGATGAATGACCAAAAACACAGAAAATTCAATCTCTATAACCATTTCTTGCAAAAATGCTAATTCAATCAAACTTGGATCTTGAATAGCAGTTTCAATGATCAATTATTAGATCGATCAATGATTAACCTGCTCTGATACCATTTGTCAGGATCAGTGATCACAAGTTCAATGGATTAGAGTGTAACGCAGCGGAATAAGATCAAGACTTAGACAAATTGTAGCAAGAATTTGATATTCGTATGCATTAAAAACAAGTACGAGAGAATATATTTCTGTGACAAGGAATGTTTCAATTATAACAAATATTTCTGCTCAATCATTCCCAGATTACAATAAGGTTGACACTCCTTATATAGAGTGCAATCACTGCTGTTATCACGGGATAGTGACAACTGGCAGATCTATTACAAAAATAACTAACACTTAACAAACTACTGAAATGTTCACAACTACTGAGAACATATCAGAGTGCTAAGTACAAAATATAAAACTACTGATAAGAAACTACTGAAACTACAACGACTGAAGAACAAGCTCTTCAGTCGTTTTACAAAACTACTGAAAACATAAAACTACTGAAAGTAAACCGTCACAACTACTGAAGAAGTCCTCTTCAGCTGTTATGACGACGTCTGATACTTGGTCTTCAGCACTTGTGTCTTCAGACTTTGTCTTTAGCACTTGTGTCTTCAGACTTTGTCTTTAGCACTTGTCTTCAGACTTTGTCTTCAGCACTTGTCTTCAGACTTTGTAATCAGTTGTTGTCTTCAGCTGTTGTGGACTTCAGCGGTTGTTGTGACGTCTGTGGGACTTAAAGGTTTTTTTCTGATCCGGCTCATTGGTTCTTTTGGTCCAACAAGCTTGGTTAAATGCAACTACTTCGGTTTCCCTAAGCTGTTTAGTCAAAAGGTCTATCTTTTCTTTGTAACTATGCTCATTTTGTTTTAATACTCTATTAGCCTTAGTGCACAGTTGCAAATCTTTTACAAAGTTATCATTATGATCTAATAACCTAGCAAATTTCTCATCTATGCTATTTCTAAAAGTATCACAATCAGAACAAGCATGATTATTAAACATTTGGTCAGTGGTACTTACCTGAGTTGGTTCAGAAGAGTTAGCCATCAACGCAGTCTGTCTTTTCTGTCTTTGTTGTGGTAGTCTCCTCTTTAGGCTTGTAGCTGACCTCAGTTGCAGTTGTCTCTTCAATATTTGACATCGCTATCACAACTGCTATATCTCCCTTAATCGCGGAATCATCGTCTAAGTCTTCTACACTCGCAATGTTTGATTCCCCTGGAGAGACAAACCTAAAGCTCCAGTCCTGTCCTTCATCATCATGAGCAGTCAAGGCTTTTGGATCCTTGCTTGATGAAGTAGAACTTGTAGCTTGCTTGTCTTGACGAGTGAAGGACGAGAATGAGTTCCCGTTACCCGTCTTCTTTGGCTTAACACATTCTTTCTTAAAGTGCCCCTTCTCTCCACAGTTGAAGCAGGTCACTTTACTCTTGTCAAAGCCAAATGTGGTATCCTTAGTAGCTACCAAGTTCTGTCCGGTCTTTTTCACAAACTTCTTAGCCCTCCAGACAGCACTAGCTAAGGCCCATATAATGTCCATCCTCTCAAGCTCCATCTCGTCCACCTTCTCGTAGTCCTCGTCTGCCAGATGGCAGTTTCCAATCTTCTCAGCCACAAGTCCATCATAAGAATGAACCACTGCAGCCAAAAGATCCATGTGTTCTCGAGCTACTTCTACAGTCACATTACCGAGGTTCTCGGTCTTCAGTTTAGTAGCATTCGCTTCAGATCCAATATAATGGGTACAAGAAGACCCTGACGTGTCTGATCCTGAAGGAGAAGCATGTGAAGGACCCGATGAGCTAGACACAAATGCAGTCTGGAGAGGTGCTCCAGATGTCTTAGCTTGAGGCGTGGCATTGTACAAAGCTGGATTCTGAGTGTATGAAGACTTCTGAGCTCTGTACTTCATCCTAAGTGCTTCTTCTCGCAACTTTAGAATGAAGTCATTGATATCCAGCTTTGCCAGCATTTCATTCTGTCTCAGGTTAGACACGAATGAAGCCCACTTTTCAGGCAATCCGTCTGCAAAGTTAGTAACTTTTTGTTCCATGGTAGTAGCAACCCCATGTGTATACAGTTCACTCATCAGATGGTAGAATCTATCTATAACATCGTCCAAACTCTCGTTTCCCATCGATGAGAAGTTATCGAATTCCTTCTTTAACTCCTTAGCCTTGATTGCCTTCAGTGAAGCATTCCCGTCGTACCTGTTTTCCAGCTCATCCCATAGTTTCTTCGACTGCTTATTCTCTGAGTACTAGTGGAAAATGTCTTTAGGGATAGACTGTGTAATCAATGCATAAACTCTCTTCTCTGCATTATATTTAACTTTCTGCGCGTCTGTCATCCCTCCTAAGGTAAGCTTTACTCCATCGGCTCCCACCGGCGTACTATACCCAATCTCGATAGCTTCCCACAGATTTGGATCCACTCCATTGAGGTAGATCTCAAAACGTTGTTTCCAGTGGGGAAACTCATCTAAAGTTAAGAGCTTTGGTGGTTTATTGTGATTACCTACCTCACTCTCAAGTAACAGCAGGTTCTGGATCCTAGAGTCCTTCCCAGCAGTAAAGGCTGACATTTGATCTTCCATGGCGAATAACTTTAAGTCTAATAAAACAAACTGTCAACTGGTGCGACTGAAGGATGCGATTGGGCTATCCGTGTGAATGAACTATGCGACTGGTTCAATCATGCGGCTGAACTAAGCGATTGGTTCAGTCGTGCGAATGAAGCTGATGCGTATGAACACTGCGAACGAACGGTTCAATCGTACGAATGGAGGTGCGACTAGGTCCAATCGTGCGTCTGGGCTATGCGAATGAAGTCCAGTCGTGCGAATGGCTCACTCGTGCGACTGAAGCTGTTGTTTTGCGAAAATTTCTAGGTTAAACGTGTTTTAGCCGTAAAAATTCGAAATTTTGCAAACTCTAATTGCCTAAGTCCGTAGAAACCAAACTTTGGGAGCAGGGAACGTCCAAGATCACTTTTGACATAAAAGATTGCTTTTTTAGTGTAAAAACACAAACTTTTTATCAATCTTGATTGAATCACACGTAATCAAGAGCCAAAGCTCTGATACCACTTGTTAGGACCTGGTATTTGAACGAAATACCTAGTGATTAGCGTGTAAACCAGATCAAATAGTGCGGAATCCTATTTGATTGGCGATCCAATCAGTGAGAACACACGAAGAATCAATAAAGAATTGAATCTAAAGTTAGAAATCGATTGGGAATCGATCTAATGTGTTCTATGAACTTGGAGAACGAATTGGGAGGCTTCTGGACGGCTAGGGTACGTCTGCAGTCGGAATAGAATGAATGCTTCCGTTTTTCCACGAATTAGGTTGTATTTATAGGTTAGTATTGTTCATTCGGGCGACTGAACCATAAGTATGGTTCAGTCGTGCGATTGAACCATGGGGTTGATTCATCCGCACGACTGAGTGTTCAGTCGTGCGACTGAGCCAATCTTATGTGTCAATCATACGACTGATCCAGTCTCCTGGTTCAGTCGTGCGACTGAGTCAATCGTATGAAGTTATTCATGCGTATGGTCCATTCGCATGGGCCATTCGTATGAGAACTTTATTTTGTTAAGTTTGAATGTATTAATTAATATAACATTAAGTGTAAACCATTCAACCAACCACAAACTTAATTAACCAATTCATCATCGACTCGTTAATGAAATATTAAATATTATCAATCACAAACAATCAATATCATTTCATTAATCATTTCAACCATTACATCATAATCAGACAAACAAGATCTAATACATTCAAATCCTGATCTAGGGACATACATGTATCAACAAGTTGAAAAGGTGGTTCCTGAAGAACCTGAGACCCCTCATCCGGAGGTTGGGGATGAGAGTGCAAACTTGAGGGCCTCGGTAAAGGAGGCTGTTGTTGAAGAAGTACACCAGGTCATGCAGACAATCTTACCGTCTGTGGTGACCGAAGTCATCAAGGCGGTGAAAGAAGAAGAACGAAAGGAGAGAAACAGGTCTTCAGGGGGACGAGAGCAACCGGAGCCTGAAACGATTTTCTCTGATAATGAAGATGAGGAAGAGGAAGATGAGCCTATGCAAGAGGTGGCATGAGGCTGTAACTACGGGGCGTTTATGAGATGCAAGCCCCCTACTTTTGATGGAAACGGCACTGCTGCTGCTACTCACTGTTGGGTGAAGGAAATGGAGGCTGTTCTCGACATCAGCGAGTGCTGGGAAGATCAGAAGGTGAAGTTTGCCACTCATTCATTCGTGGACTCGGCTCTATGCTGGTGGGACAACATTGTCCAAGCGGAGGGTAACCGGGTAATCGGGAGAATGAGATGGCCCGAACTGAAGAAGATGGTGATTGAGGAGTTCTGACCTCACATGGAGATGGATAAGATAGAGAGGGAGTTTCTGCAGCTGGAGGCGGGAACCATGACACACCAACAGTACACCCCCAAATTCAATGAAATTGTACGGTTGGTGCCGGATCAGGTGATGCCTCTGTCTCGGAAGATCAAGAGGTACATTCAGGGCTTACCGGCGGATGTTCGCAGGCATATGATCGCCGCCCGACCAAGCACGTTTAGGTTGGCGGTCGATTTGGCCGGGAGGCTATATGATGAGTGGGAGGTGGTGGTGACTGAAGCGAATAAGAAGGGTGGTGGTGATCGGAACTGGAATGGGAGAAGGTTTGGTCGGGGTGATGCCTCGACGGATAACAAAAAGGCACGGGTGGATGATCGTCGTGGGCCACCTCGAGTGCGAGGTCAAAGAGGTGTGGCAAGTGTGGAAGGGAGCATGCGGGAGAATGTAAGATGGGATTGAATGTGTGCTTCAAATGTCGGAAGACGGGGCACATCACAAAGGATTGCCTTGCGAGCAAATGTTTTAACTATGGGGAAAGTGGTCATATGAGCAAGGATTGTAAGAAGCCGAGGGCTGGGGGTTCCGGGGCGAAGAAGACGGGAGGTGAAGGACTGAGGGCGAGCGCCAGGGCATTCACCATGAAACAGGAGGAAGCTAGGATGGACCCTGATGTTGTGTCCGGTACGTTTCTAATGAACCAAACTTTAGCTTCTGTGTTATTTGATTCTGTTGCCACTAAAAGTTTTATTTCTGCTACCTTTTGTGCTAAGCTGCCTGTTAGTAGTAGACATGTTGATGCGCCCTTTGATGTAGAAACTGCCATAGGTAAGTCTACCTGTTAGGATCTGGTATTTGAACGAAACACCAACTGATTAACGTGTTAACAAAACCAAATAGTGTGGAATCCTATTTTATTGGTGATCCAATCAGTGAGAACGCACGTAGAAACAATAACGTATTGAATCTAACGTCAAGAATCGATTAGGAATCGATCTACAGCGTTCTATGAACTTGGAGTATGAAGTTGGAGGCTTCTGGACGGCTAGGGTACGTCTGGAGTCGAATTGGAATTAATGCTTACGTTTTTTTCACGAATTAGGTGGTATTTATAGGTTAGGGTTGCTCATTCAGCCGATTGAACCATTAGTATGGTTCAGTCGTGCGATTGAGCCATGCGGTTGATCCATTCGCACGACTGAGTGTTTAGTCGTGCGACTGAGCCAATCTCATGTTACAATCATACGACTGATCCAGTCTCCCGGTTCAGTCGTGCGACTGAGTCATTCGCCTGAAGTTGTTCATGCGTATGGTCCATTCGCATGGGCCATTCGCATGAGAACTTCATATTGCTAAGTTTAAATATATTCATTAATATAACATTATGTGTATCAATTCAAACTATCACAAACCTATATAACCAATTCAATATCAACTCATTAATGAAATATTGAACATTATAAATCACAATCAAACATTCTCATTTCATTAATATCCCAACCATTACATAAGTGTAAGACAATCAAAACACATTACATTCATATCAGGATCAAGGTACATATGTATCAACAAACTCCCCCTTAGACCTAGATCTATCTAATGTCTTACCTTCTGCATCACCTCTTCATACTTCTTGCACTTCTCCTCTTTTGTGACTCCTGCGTGTATTTCAAACGCAAAGCAGAGTCGTATGACATTTTGGAATTGGAGGGCTTGTACAATATCTTGCGTGTCATAGAACAGTGGCCACTTGTATAATGTGTATACATCATCAGCAGACAAGTTAGTGAGCCATATCGGGTCAAACACCCTGATGGTATCCATTTGTCCCTATTTATTCAGAACTATGACCGCCTTCCCAGTTCTCCAATCATAGTACCACCATTTAAAGTGTAAAGTGAAGTCCTGTGGCATTTCCCTGAGAGGGATTCTTGACATTGTTCTTGGGGGACTCCACTTCAGCACTATCTTGGGCTTACCAGTTATGGGATCAACTTCAGAACGTCTGATATACCTCGTAGGTTGTTGAGGTTTGAAGTTGACCCACCTGGTGTGGTACTCTTTCTTCAGGGCAGCCTCAAACCAGCCTGACATCTTCCTCGGGTCAGCATATAGTAGCTTCAATTTAGCCAGCTGGTTGAGCTCAAAACTAGGTAGAGTCTTTAGATGATGTGGGAATCTAAAGTACTCTATGCCCTTCTCCCTCTTTATGGCATAAACATTAAGATCCTCAAAATATGCCCACGCAATAATCTTGCCTGACACCTTGTGATGTTTCTTCATTTTGCAGAGTTTGGTGTAGACATTCTGTTTAGGAGCGCCGCGTTGGGCTCGGATTTCCTCGAAACATGCAGCCCATTCTGCCTTTCTGATATCAACATCGGCGTTTGAGGCTTGGGCTTGTCCTACAATCTTCTCAGACTCTTGCTCGATCTGATCCAATACCTCAAATGTGTCACTGACTATGGATTCACCCAGATTGGGAACCACATTTCCCTCGTTGTCAGCGTACTCAGGATAATGCTCTGCTGTGACGTCTTCGATTTCTATCTCATCAATGTCGTTCAGCTCTTCGTCACTGGTAGACTCAAAAGTTGGAGCATCCTTAATGATCTCATCTGGATTCAGCTTGAACATCTCAGCCAGTTGCTCATTTGTAAGATCATGAAGTATTTCCCCCTCTTTAGGGGTATAACTCACTGATCTCCTGACGATCCCTTGTAGATCAAGAATCATAGTCAGTTGAGTCTTGACCTGCTGAAGGGGAGCAACATCATATTCGTCCCTTTGAAAGTTTGGATCTACTTGATTTAAACATGTAACACAATAAACATTAGTTAATAATCAAAACAGTAACACATTAATATTATATAAACCTTAAGTACATAAGTTTAATACATGATTCAAGTACAAAAGCTATTAAATACATAAACGTCTAATCATTACTTTTGTCCTGAATAGCTGGATCATCACTAGGTGAGGCAGAAGAAGAAGCTCGTTGGTCTTGATTTCTCTTCGAACGTCTTTCTTGACCCTGCGTTGAGGCAGATGCAGCTGCATCTCCTCCTTCATCATCATCATCATTCTGCCTTTCCTCTGTCTTGTCTTCATCATTCCCTTCATCATCATCACTATCTTCATCTTCATCCTCATCCTCATCCTCATCATCGTCATCACCATCATCATCACCATCTTTTTCCTTTATCTTCAGAGGCTCATCTTTAGTTCCCTTGAGATTGAGCATGATAGTCTTTTTGGCATCCTCCAACTCCTCAATCTTCTTTGCTGATATGACTTTATGCTCCTGGAGTTGGGCAATCTCTTGGCTCTGAGCAGCCATTTGCTGTGCCTGCTGCTCAATCAGCTGAGCCTGCTGAGAAATCTGCTGGGATTGCGCAGCTGTAAGATCTGCCAACTGACGAATCTGAGCTGTCTTCTCGTCATCAGCTGCCAGCAGCCTCAGCAACGTATGGTTCAGTGCTGAGAGCTGTTCCTCTACCCCACTAGGAGGTAAAGGTGATCTAGATAGATGGATGGGATGTGATGATGGCCCGGCTTGGTGGCTAGTGGTGGTGGTGGTGGCAGTGGTGAAGATTGGGTTAGGTCTAGATGATAGCGGTGGTGATGTAGGTGTGAATGATATGGTGGTAGATGGGATATATGTAATGGTGGGTGGTGTGGTGACAGTGGTAGAGGGTGTGGTAGTGGTGGTGGTAGCTGTGGTGGTGGCTGTGGTGGTGGTTGTGGTGGTGATCAGGGTAAATCTTCTTCTCTTGCTCTTCATGCCATAAGGCTGAGCCATCCTCTTTTTACTAGTTCCCTTTGAGGAGGATGCTCCCCCTTGGCTGCTGGGTGGGTCCGGAGTATATGATGGATCTGTATCAGCAACTGCAGTATCTCCGGACTCCCCCTGGCGTCCACCAACCGCCCTAATACATCTCTCAGTGGCAACCACCATGCTGCCCACTGTTCGTACCAGAGGTTCTTCATCTGACTCCTCCTCCTCTTCCATTTGGAAATCAGGGTGAATAGGAGCTGATTCGGGGCCACCATGAACATCTCCTCCCTGATCAGCATCAAGATCATCGTCGTCGGAGTCATCGGAGGGTAGAGCAATCTGCTAAACGTCTGAGTCACTGTCATCGTGGCGCCACTTCCTCTGAGCTGGCGCCACATAATCTTCACGGGCCAGATGCCCAAACAGTCGCCTGACAGGGGGTTTCACCTGCTTCCCCCTATACACCTTCATCTTGCCTAAGGTGGTATCATCCATCACCTCAAGCACCACGGCATCTTCCTTCTCCTTCGGCAAGTAAGGGAGCTTCTGGTCAATAATCATCTGCATGAATCGAGGGTACATGCAGAAGCCCTCATTCCCTTTGCTTAATGTTCTCCACCAAGTAGGTGAAGATCATCCTGGAGAAGCTGAACGGATAGTTCAGCACCAACGCTACATTTGCGTTCTGGATCTGATCCGACAGCTCATCAAATCCTCCCTTCCTAGACGCTATGCACTTCAGCAGCACATGAGCGAGGTACTTGAGCTGGTGACACAGTTTGCTCTTGTTGAGCACCCCTGCGTTGATGTCCCCAGAGTACTTAGCTCGTAGGAAACATCCTCTGACAGTAAGGGGGTGTAGTCTAGTGGGATAGTCAACATCGTCCCCAAACTCCAGCACAATCCTGAGATCCTCTTCTGTGATCTCAATGGCCTTTCCAAAGATAGTACTCCTGATACAATGAGGCTCAGAAGATCTGTCAACGACTGCACCTTCCAAGAAGGCCTGCTGAATAGAGCGATACGGTGTACATGGAGCAGATATAGCATGAGCAATCCTCGATCTCCTCAGAAATGTGATAATGCCAGAAAAGTGTGAAGCATTTCTGGATGTAAGATCCAGATGAGCACAAATGTTGTGCTTAGTACTCATGGTCCAGCGACTCGCCATCTGTTACACAATGAATATAAACATTAGTATCCGTTGGCTAAAAATGTCTTGAATCACTTGGACTTGAAAATATTCTTTTCTGTCATGCGAATGAGGTTGTGCGACTGAGATCAAGTCGTGCGAATGGGAAGTGCGACTGAGACCCAGTCGTGCGAATGACCTCATACGTACGACTGAGTGTGCGACTAGACTCATACGTATGTAAACTCATGCGTTTACACCAGTCGTGCGACTGAACTCATACGCATGGTTCAGTCGTGCGGTTTAGCTATTCGCACACCTCAGTCGTGCGACTGAAGTTCATCAACCTGTCCATTCGCATGACTTTCTGACTGTTCAATTCAAATTCAATTTTCACCAATTTTTAAGTTTAGACGTCGTGTTCTGATTCATTAGAATCGCAATCCTTTAATTTATCACCTAACAACTTTAATTTCATTAGTTTACTTAGTTTCGTTAGGTTATTTGTCCACACATGTTTTGGTTTTTCGAATGAGTCCGATTTTCCAGATTAGGTCTCAAATTGAATGAAATAACGATGGATTTGCACTGCAAAGTACCTGTAGAATCAGTGCAGAGAGTCAGTACACAACAATCAAGGTTTTTTAGTGATCAAACGAAAATTGGGCAGAGTAACGCTAAGTCGTGCGAATTAGGGCAAATTTGGGAGTGATGAGTCTCTGCGACCGACTCCCCCTCTATTTATACTAAACCTGAATTCAATCGTACGACTGGGCTCATACGCTCATTTCATTCGGGCGAATGGGCCTCAGTCGTGCGATTGGTTCAGTCGCCCCCCTTCAGTCGTCCGACTGGAGTTTAGTCGTGCGACTTATTCATTCGCTCACTCTTAATCGTCCGACTGGGTCATTCGTATAGGCCATTCGGTTGAGTGGTCCATACTCATGTCCATTCGGCTATAGAAGGCATGAGTGTGGTCCATTCGTACGATTGGCCCAAACTCATGGTCCAGTCGTGCGACTGGTTCATACTTATGAAATTTTCTGCATTTCTTACCATTTGACATTTAAACCATTTTAAACTGTAGAATTAACATTATAATCATTTGATCATCTCAGACATGATCATTTTAACTTGAAAAACTGTTGATCACCTCAGACGTGATCCTTTTACACACTTTGTCACCTCAGCCGTGACCAATTTACCCTTTGAAAACACATGTGGTCATCTCAAACATGACCCATTTAGGTTATTTACTCCCTTGCTGAATTCCATGATGTAGTCCGATATCAAACAAACTGAATTGACTAAATAAATAGAAAATTAAACTGAAGTACAAAAATTAAACTTGTTTTTGACTTTTTGTGAGAGGTAAATCCTAAGATAGAAATCTACTGGATTCGGTTCCGGAATAGGCAGCTTCAATTTAGTTTGACCATAACTGGACCAATTCACTTTTGGAATCATACAGGCAAGTCAAATCATTTGGAACATGTTATCAAAACCTTTTGGTGCTCACTTCTTGGTGTTCATCCAGAGTCGTTAGCAAATTTAGGAAATCATACTGGTACTATTAGATTCCCACATTGATTTGGACTTTCAAGAATTGTAGCCACGATGATTGTCAGTATATTTGTCCTCTTAAATCCATACACAGAATTTTGACACAAATTGGTGATAGTTTAAGGTTTAATTATTTCAACCAACATTTGTGGATCCCACGCTTATAAGGTAATCAACATTCCTCAGGAGCTTTTGAGTGGTCTACGGGTATTTAGACAATAGTTGACTATTCTTAGAGCTTTCAAAGAGAAGCCAATCCTCAGGTCAGTGTCATCGCACAGTAGAGAGGCGGCAAACAACAATGAATTCTAGAATATCTAGGTTATGCTTATCCTCAGGTCAGTGCTATTGCACAGAAGAGAGGCACACAACCTATCTTCTTGTTAGAGCATCTTTAATTTTCTTTTGCACATAATGCACCAACAACATAAGTTATTAGCTTGATAGCATTTGCTTTTCATTTTTTTTCGTGCTTTGCTCTATTTATGGTCATCCGCACACATTTGTGGCGTTTACATGCTCGTTACCCCTTATTGGAATATTGTTGATTGTGTTAACCAGTGATAAGATGGGAGCCCACAGTTAGTTTAACAACTTAGTTTTTATCTTGAGATCACCAGTCAGGTCTAATCATCTATTGTGTTGAATCTACCGACATATCATCTGTGGTCTAGCAACCTCTAGGTCTACTTTCGTTGTGTTACCTTAGTAGTTACCAGTTTTTCTATCATATTTCCTTTTATATTGCTCAGACTACACAGACTTATACTTTGAATTTTGCATCTTGTCTAAATTAAAATTTTAAAGTCCCACTTGATTTGTTCCTCTGTACTATCATTTTCCAAAGTATTTGAATCGATATCACAGACATGATTTACCTTCTATCAACTAGCCTCTCCTTCTCCCTCATTTTTTTTTAATGTTATTGGCTGACCTATTCTCCCCCTGAAATTCTAAAATCGTAACCGATTTACATATTTTAGGATTTTAATAGACAACTAAATAACATGTATTTAATTTAAACAGAAAATAGAATAAATAATGGACATAAAAAGAAAAATTAAAAATTAGACTAAAGTGCATCGGACTACACATGGTCATCATCTGGAATGACATCACTTTTCTTTTTAACACCATTAACCTCTAACAAATATAGAAAACATGGTTTGTTAAAAGCTTTTGTATAGAGGTCAGTGCGTTGAAAATCAGTATTTATTTTTACCACATCAATTAAAAATATTTTCAAAACAGTCGCATATAAAATGATATTTTATACCGATGTGTTTGGTCTTAGGATGTTGTACTGGATTTTTAGTTACTGCAATTGCAGCAGAGATATCAACAAAAGTAGGAGTAGAAGAGAAATTTAAACCGTAGTCCCGCATTTGCTGTTGAATCCAAAGGATTTGTGAACAGCAACTTGCAGCAGCAACGTATTCAGCTTCAAAGGTTGACAATGCAACCGAGGTCTGCTTCTTACACTACCAGGTCACTAATCTCCTCTTAAAGAATTGACAACTTGCTGATGTAGACTTGTAATTCATTTTGCAGCCCCCGTAATCTGAGTCACTATACGCCGTAAGCTCAAAATCATCATCATGAGGATACCACAACCCAAGTGTGGGTGTGCCCTTCAGATAACGAAATATCCTTTTGACCCCAATCAGATGGTTAACCTTTGGCTTAGCCTGATATCTAGAACATAGACATGTAGCATACATGATGTCAGGTATCGAGGTAGTGAGGTACATGAGAGATCGAATCATTCCTCGGTACATGGTTGCATTGACTAGATCACCATTTTCATCAGGTGATATATCATGGTTTGTAGCAAGTGGAGTCCCAGTTGCAGAAGCATTCTCCATGTCAAACCGACTGAGAATGTCTCCCACATACTTGGTCTGATGTAGGAAAATTCCTTTGGGTGTCTGATCCACCTGTAACCCGTGAAAGAATTTCATCTCCCCCATAGCACTCATCTCAAACTCCGCCTTTATTACTGCTTCAAATTCTTTGCATAATTCTTCGTTCTTTGAACCGAAGATTATGTCATCTACATAGATCTGTACTAGTAGTAAGTCTCCATCTTTTTCTTTGATAAATAGTGTGCAGTCAATGACTCCCATGCGAAAGCCGTGTTTCACAAGATGAGTTGAGAGTTTCTCATACTAGGCCCTTGGAGCTTGATGAAGCCCGTATAAAGCCTTGTCGAGTTTGTAAACTCTGTCCAGATGATAAGGATCTTCAAATCCCTCGGGTTGACTGACATAAACTGTCTCCCGGATTTCACCATGAAGGAATGCACTCTTCACATCTAATTGATAGACTTTGATCTTCATATACGATGCATAGGCAAGGAAGATGCGGATGGCTTCCAGCCTCGCCACGGGTGCAAACACTTCATTGTAATCAATTCCCTCGACTTGACGAAATCCCTGAACTACCAGTCGAGCCTTGTTCCTGATAATGACGCCTTGGTCATCCTTCTTGCATTTCAAGACCCATTTGGTGCCAATGACCTTAGCACCTTTAGGTCTATCTACCAGAGTCCATACACCTAACTTCTTGAACTGAAGAAGTTCTTCTTGCATGGCACTCACCCATGCCTCAGCATTCAGTGCTTCACTGACGTATTTTGGCTCAACCTGCGAGACAAAACAACGATAAGCACCGTCGTGAATGTATCCTTTTTCCATTACTAAGGCATAATCAGCTGAGTATAGCTGATTTCTGGTCTGCACTCCTGATCTGACATCCCCAATGACATTGTCTAGGGGATGATAGACATTTAGACGTTATCCTGGAGTGGTAGGAACAACTACCTCAGAGTCAAGATTGTGAACATTAGGTTCTGCATCTGAGGTAGTAGGAGTTTGAGGTTCCGAAGTCGAAGAGGCATCACTGTTAGATACTTGTGGACTTGCAAGAATTGGAACCTGTCCCTCCTGATTGTTCTGGTCATCTTCTTCAACTTCTTCTTCTGAGGAGGAGTCACTTTCTTCGAGTGCTTCCCTTGAGTGGTGAGATGATTCTCCCTGTGAACTCGATGAAGTTGAATCTAGTGATGGTGTATTCAAGATATCATACATCATCCGTGTAGCTAACTCATCATCAGAAGAGAAGATAGGTATGTTGAAGGACTTGAAGAATCCATCATAGTCGAAAAAGTAAGCGGGTCCTTTTCCAATAGGTGGTGTGGTGTATCTCTGAACATCAACATTACACCACACTTCTACTAAACTCGTTGAGTTGTTGTAAACTCTCTTGTTCAGTATGTTGTATCCTAGGAAGATACCTTCATCAGCCTTCTCGCTGAATTTTCCTTCTTGAGTTTTCTTCAGCAGTGTGCACGGCGCGCCAAATGGTTCGAGATACTCCAGATTAGGTTTACATCGTTGTAGTAACTCGTAACATGTCTTGCCATGGCGCTTGACTACCAGAACTAGATTTAATGTGTAACATGCATTTGCCACTGCCTCATTCCAGAATTGGATAGGCAGTTTCGAGTCTGCTAGCATTGTTCGTGCTGTCTCTAGCAAGCTGCGATTCTTTCTTTCAGTAATGCCATTCATCTGAGGTGTGTAGGTAGAAGTGAACTGGTGCACAATTCCCTTTTCCTAGCAGTACGCCTCCATCCACTGATTCTTGAACTCAGTCCCGTTGTCTGAGCGTACCTGTCTCACCTTCAGCTTGTAGAAAGATTCCAGTGTGGTTACTAATTCCTTGAATGACTCAAATGTTTCTGATTTGGACTTTAGAAACATTACCCAAGAGAATCTTGAGTAGACATCAGTAACCACATAACAGTACAAGTCTCCTGCAATGCTCTTTGTACTGACTGGACCAAACAGATCCATGTGAAGAAGTTCAAGAGGAAGCTCGATAGAATGAACTTTCTTTTCCTTATGAGACTTCTTCGTCTGTTTGCCTTTCTTGCATGCTACACAGAAATCCGGAAGTTGGAAATTTTTTGACGTTAACTCCTCTCACAAGATCCTTCTGGATCAAGTGATTCATCTTCCGTTGATTAATGTGTCCCATTCTCCTATGCCAGGAAATGGAGTCCTTCTCAGTAGCTTTTGATAAGAAGCACTGAACTTCATGATCCGTTGTAGAAGCCGTTAAGAGATCCAAAACATAAAGGTCTTTATATCTTGAAGCTGTCATCAAAACTTGGTCCTCCAGAATCATATAGTCTTTCTTTAGGACATAACACTTCTTGTTGTCGAATATGACCTTAAATCCTTTGTCACATATTTGGGAAACAGAAAGTAAGCTGTTGTGAAGTTGTTGAACGTAGTTCACTTTATCAAACTTAACTTTCTGATTTCCAACCTCTCCCTGAGCTGTGATGTAACCTCCTTTGTTACCAGCAAAAGAAACATGCCCTCCTTTTATTTGTTTTACGTTTGATAAGAGTGCCCTGTTTCCTGTCATGTGCCTGGATGCTCCGCTATCTACAATCCACGTGTTGGTTTCAGCACTGTAGCTGTCACACCCTCAAAATCCACGTGCGGAGTTTTACCGCGAGGCGTGTGAACAAACCAGGATCACAGTCAATAGTTACTCAGAATGACTCTATATGCCATGATTAAAAATAAATCAACCAAAGTACAAAATTTAAATTTTGCGGAAGCGTTTTGTAAAACAAACCCAAAGAAATAAAAGTGTATACTATGGCAAAACAAGCGCCAACCCAAAAGAGTAAACATTAACCATTAAATGATAAAAATGTCTTGAAGACCGAGTCTTAGTATGCAAGTGAACCATGGAGTGCTCCTAAAGGCAAGCAAGCTAATGACCTGAGAATAGCATACTAAAATGTCAACACAATGGTTGGTGAGTTCAAGAGTTGATATTCAAACATAAACAGTTTAATAATAGAGATATACAAGTAGTGCATTGTAACAGATAGCTAGTCCATTAACAATAAATATTAATGCATAGTGATTTCGCAATTGAAGCTGACTGTGTTACGTTGTTGCCTCCTGTCACGACTCAACAGGTCGTGACAATGTTCAATAGGACAAATTGCACCCGGTTGACCTCGAGTCACACATGTGGGGCTCGTCAACCCAGTAGTACTACCCAAGTTTCCCCGCTATTCAATATTAACAATTCGAAAGTGTGAGGACTTTCCCATGATAAACAGCACTACATTAATATTATGCACAACTAAAATATATAAAGCGTTTGTAGTTTACCGGTATGCTATCTCCCCCAAAAGAGATTAAGTAAAGAGTGGGGCATGAACTCACCTGATATGCGTATAGATACTTAGAGTTTGACTTGACTGACAGAGTGGACAGACAACCCTCAGAGGTTACCTAGATCATATAAGTATATGAGTACGTGCAACAGAGAACATGTGAAACCCTAAGTACACTACAACCAAAGACTCAAGGTTTCAGAAAATAAATACATTTGACTCAGTTGACCCGTTTGACCCGTTGGTGACTTTATGTGTTTTAAACCATTTAAGCAATCATACACATATATCATACATGTTTAGCATTCAAAAGGTTCATATGTATGCTACATTATCCAGGTGTATCACATAGATCATCATACAACCAAGTATCATACAAGTCATGCCGAATCTAGAACATTAACATGTCCACTAGTTATAACATAATTAACATGTCACACAAAGATCAAATCACGCACCACATGCCATGTGAAGCAACTCACGACTTCACACCCTAAACCCTGCCAATCCTACTAAGTAGGGGCCTCAGATTCGCACGGGTGTATGATGATCACATTCACATTCACTAACCATTTTCATACATTCAACATGCATCACAACAATCAATTTCCAATCCCAAGCATGATATCTTAACTACTAATCCACATCAATATCATACATGCTCATCAAAGTCCTAACACCACCCATGATTATCCAAACATCTCATACAACAATATTAACATGTTCCAACCACATTAGAATTCATCTATGGACTTACTAACATGCTCCTAACATCTCAAACATGATCAAACTATCATCTTTCACATTTTGCATAAATAAAGTTTCCCTTTTGGGAAAGCACATCCCAAAATCTATCAAACATCCTATACATTCATGAATTCATTAATAATATACCAATTCAAGTTCATATCAACATCTAAGCATGATCAACAACATCCAAACATCATAACTCATCAATTCCTATCCTAAAAAGTTACTATCTTTAGTAATGTATGAACTATAGCATGTGTTCTTGAATTCCCAATGCTCATATCAACAATCTATCATCTAATCATCACCATGAACACATCCATAACATCAATTCATCACTAATTCAACATTACATGCAAAATAAAGTTACTATTCTTAGTAACCTATGAACATCAACATCAATTCATCAATTTCTTGTAAAATCAATGTAACCTAGCATACATACAACCTATTAATCATGAAACATTCATCAAACAATCATCATTCATCCATTATCCTACCAATTTTTGAATTAGGGTTTGCTTCCAATCAAAGTCTATGATTAATCCACTAAAAACATACAATTCATACATAATCAACGTTAACTAACATGTATACAATCTAACTAACGTACTAACAACATCAAACAACATCAAATTCGACTCCATGATGATACAAAATCGAATTAGGGTTCGGAAAAACCATAAAAACACCAAAACTAACCTTTATTCTTGCCAAGGAACACGATTTTGATATTGTTAGCTTGTTGTGTGGCTTGAAACCGAACCAAAATCGCAGCCAATTGCTTGATCTTGCTTGAATTCGCAAAGGGAAGGGATGTGGAAGGGAGTTCACGGCCGCAATGGGTGGGGGGCTAGGGTTTGGGGTGTTTTGTTTATTTTAATTTTGCATATTTACAACTTAAACCCTTGTGTTTTGCGTTTTATAAAAAGGCACTCTTTTAAACACTTTTTAAATGGTTTTTAACTACAATAATAAACATATAAACTCATGGTAACAATTATATATTTTATCTTTATAAAACACAAGCATACGAATTAATACACACGTTTCCACGTTACGCGATTAATTCCCAATTAACATATAAAACACACAAACAAATAAGCATAATACAATAATCACATAATCAGTTAAATTATCAATAATTTAACATTTCTAATTATTATTAGGTCACCAACATTAAACGACAACTAGTGTGTGTTTACGACACGTGTATGCAAGACTTAACGGAACTAACGGAGTTTGATAACGGAAATTTACCGGATGTCACATTATCCCCATGTTGATAGAATTTTCGTCCCGAAAATTGTGTTACATGGTGAGAGTGTTCCATCACTGGTCTACTGCATTGGCACACAGAAATCGAAATCGAGTGAGTTTTGGATGAGTTGTCACATCATCCCCATGTTGAAAGAAATTTCGTCCCGAAATTTAAATCAATACCTTCGTCTGCTGGCATCGTCTTTTCGAATAATTGGGGGTACTTAAGCTTCATTTGATCTTCACGCTCCCATGTGAATTCCGGTCCACGTCGCGAATTCCAACGGATTTTGACAATAGGTATCTTGCTTTGCTTAAGTGTTTTCACCTCACGGTCCATCACCTCAACTGGTTCTTCAATAAAACGCAATTGTTCATCCACTTGAACTTCTTCTAGAGGTACGACCATCGTTTCACCAGTTATGCACTTCTTTAAGTTTGATACGTGAAATACATCATGAATTCCACTTAGCGAATCAGGTAGGGCTAGTCGATAGCCACTGGACCTATTCTTTCCACTATTTCAAATGGTCCAACATACCTCGGGTTTAGCTTCCCTCGCTTGCCAAACCGAACTACGCCTTTCCATGGTGAAACTTTCAATAAAACCCGGTCACCAACCTGAAACTTTAAAGGTTTCCGTCTCTTATCAGCATAACTCTTTTGTCTATCTCGCGCTGCCGCCATACGGTTCCGTATCTGTACAATCTTCTCGGTTGTCTCATGAATTAACTCGCGACCTGTTAGCTGGCTATCACCAATTTCCGCCCAGCAAACCGGTGATCTACATTTTCTCTCATACAACGCTTCGAAAGGTGCTGCCTGTATGCTAGTATGATAACTGTTGTTATAAGAAAACTCCACCAATGGCAGGTGAATTTCCCAGTTATTCCTGAAGTCAATTACACAAGCACGTAGCATATCCTCCAACGTCTGTATGGTACGCTCACTCTGGCCATCCGTTTGTGGGTATAAGCAGTACTCATATCTAATCGTGTACCCAAAGATTTCTGCAATGACTGCCAGAAGTGTGACGTGAAACGAGCGTCGCGGTCAGAGATAATTGAGATCGGTACACCGTGTATCGAAACGATCTCCTTGAGATACAAGCGGGTTAATTTTTCCATCTTGTCAGTTTCCTTAATTGCAAGAAAATGAGCAGATTTTGTCAATCGATCACAATAACCCATATCGTGTCACATCCAGTACTAGTCCGGGGCAACTTGGTAATAAAATCCATGGAGATTTGTTCCCATTTCCACATTGGTATCTCGGGTTGCTGCAATAGTCCGGATGGTTTTTGGTATTCCACCTTTACCTTCGAGCAGGTCAAACACTTGCTCACATACGTAGCTACATCCGCTTTCATGTTAGGCCACCAATAGTACGCCTTTAGATCATGATACATTTTATCGGATCCAGGATGTATAGAATACTTAGATTTGTGTGCCTCACTCATAACTAAGTCTCTCAGATTTCCATAGGCAGGCACCCAAAGTCTATCCATGAAATACCAAATTCCATCCTCCTTCATCACCAGCTGTTTATCCATTCCTCTCAACGACTCAGAACCAACATTTCCGCTTTTAAAGCTTCTATCTGTGCCTCCTTGACTTGTCCAGGCAGTTGAGTACTGATAGTAAGCTGTAAAGCTCGCACCCGTCTGGGTTTAGCTGTTTCTTTCCGGCTTAAGGCATCGGCAACCACGTTCGCCTTTCCCGGATGGTATTTAATAGCGCAATCATAGTCGTTTAGCAGTTCCACCCAACGTCGTTGCCTCATATTCAACTCCTTTTGCTCAAAGATATGTTGAAGACTCTTGTGATCGGTGTAGATAGTGCACTTGGTACCGTACAAGTAATGTCTCCAAATCTTTAAGGCAAAAACCACTGCACCCAACTCTAAGTCATGGGTAGTATAGTTCTTCTCATGAACCTTTAATTGTCTCGAGGCGTAGGCTATCACCTTTTCTCGTTGCATTAAGACACAACCCAATCCTTGAATGGATGCATCACAATACACCACGAAGTCATCCGTCCCCTCTGGCAGTGCTAGTATCGGCGCGGTACAGAGTTTCTGCTTTAACGATTGAAAAGCCGATTCTTGACTCTCACCCCATTTGTATGTCGTCCCTTTGTGAGTCAAAGCTGTGAGAGGTTGTGCGATCTTAGAGAATCCCTCTATGAATCGTCGATAATAACCTGCTAATCCCAAAAATTGTCTTATCTCACTCGGCGTTTTGGGTGTGGTCCAATTCTTTATCGCCTCAATTTTGGCAGGATCAACATGTATCCCTTTCTCATTAACAATATGACCTAGAAATTGTACTTCTCGTATCCAAAAGTCATACTTAGAGAATTTGGCGTACAACTGTTCCTTTTTCAATAGCTCTAAGATCATTCGCAAGTGCTCTTCATGGTCTTCCTTGGTCCTGGAATATATCAGTATATCATCGATAAACACAATGACGAACTGATCGAGATAGGGTTTGCACACACGGTTCATGAGGTCCATGAACATAGCAGGTGCATTTGTCAACCCAAAAGGCATGACCAAGAACTCATAATGACCGTAGCGAGTACGAAACGTGGTTTTGGAAATGTCTTCTTCTCGGACTCTGAGTTGATGATAGCCGGATCTCAAGTCAATCTTCGAATAATAACTTGATCCCTGGAGTTGGTCAAACAAGTCATCGATACGAGGTAGAGGGTATTGGTTTTGACTGTTACTTTATTTAACTCCCTATAGTCAATACACATCCGAAATGTGCCATCCTTCTTCTTAACAAACAGGACAGGGGCTCCCCAAGGTGATGTACTAGGTCGAATAAAGCCCTTATCTAAAAGCTCCTGGAGTTGTGATGACAACTCATGTAGTTCGTTTGGTGCTAATCGATAAGGTGCTCTAGCAATTGGGGCTGCGCCAGGAGTCAGCTCGATTTGGAATTCCACTTGACGGTGAGGTGGTAACCCAGGGAGATCCTCTGGAAACACCTCTGGAAAGTCGCGCACTATGGGAATATCCTCCATTCTCCTTTTTTTCTCTTGCTTATCGGTTACAAGTGCTAGAATAGCCACACGACCCTTTCGTAGTAACTTTTGGGCTTTCATGAACGAGATGATGCCTATCACAGCACCACTTCTATCACCTCGGACTGTAAGAATTTTGTCATCAACAGGAATTCGTATGATCTTCTCATGACATATAACTTCCGCTTGCTTGCTAGAGAGCCAATCCATGCCTATCACAACATCAAAACTCCCCAGCGTAACAGGCATAAGATCTATAGCGAAAGTATGACCAGCAAGTTCTATCTTACAGTCTTTAAGGATATGCGTTACATGGATCTGTTTACCGTTGGCCAATTCTACGGTGTATTTAGATTCTAAGGCGGAGGGTATATCACTTAAAAGACTACAGAATTTTAAGGACACGAAACTCCTATCAGCTCCAGTATCGAATAGTACCGTAGCAAAACAACCATTAACAGAGAATCTACCAGTAACAGTTGTAGGATCATTTAGAGCCTCACCTGAGCCAATGACGAAGGCTCTCCCTTTGGCTCCATCTTTGTTACCGCCATTACCATTACCATTTCCACCGTTGTTGTTATTACCATTGTTGTTGTTGTTGTTATTGTTGTGACCATTTCCGTTGTTGCCATTACCATTCCTCCTTAGTTGTGGGCAATTTCGCCTGTAGTGCCCTTCTTTTCCACATTCAAAACAACCTTTAGGAGTTTCCTGAGGTTGTTGTGTCCTCCTTACCAGCTCACCACGGCAATCCTTCGCAGCGTGTCCAATTTTACCACAACGCTGACACTTGAAGTTATCACATCTTCCCACATGATGATAGTTACACCGAGTGCACTTCGGATGTCTACCACCATAACCACTGGGTCCTTGATTATTTGCAGTCGTTTGGTGGAAGTTACGATTATTGTCGAACCTCCGTTGTTTCTGGACCGGCTGTTGTTGCTGCTGAGGTTGGGGTTGACCGCCAGAAGATGATGATGCTTTGGTGTTGTTGGCACTATCCCACTTTCTTTTGTTATCGGCACGCTTGCCACGGTGCCCCGCTTGGGTAGACGTCCTTGCTCCACGGCTTGGTCAGTTAGCTTATGAGCTAACTGGATGGCTTGCTGTATTGTGGTAGGGTTGGAAGCAGTTACCATACTTTGAATTTCGGGTACTAGTCCCCGTATGTAATGCTCAACCCTTTTATGCATCTCATTCACCATTCCTGGGCATAGTGTTGCTAGTTCGTGAGTTCTGGTGGTGTAGGCCTCGATTTCCGAGCCCTGCATCTTCAGTTGCCAGAACTCTATCTCTAACTTCTGCACTTCATTGCGAGGACAGTACTCCTCGGTCATCATTGCTTTGAATTCAGCCCACGGCAGTCCATTAGCCATTGCTTGCCCTAGCATCTGGACTTGAGCATTCCACCAGGATAAGGCGGCACCCTCCAGGGTCCCGGTGGCATATTTCACCTGATCAGCAGGTGGGCAGTTGCATTTGGAGAATACGGACTCCGTCTTCTCAAACCAGCGTACTAGTCCCACAGCACCTTCAGTACCGCTGTAGGTATGTGGCTTACAGTCCATGAAAGACTTATAAGTAAACGCCAGGTGGTCCTGCTTTAACCCAACAAATTTGATCAGACAACCTATACGGTTACACAGGATATTGGTTTAACTTTCAATCATTGTTTACCTGCTGGCTGTCCCGCTTGGGCAGCAGCCACCGCTGCCTGAATCAGGGCAGCTATCTCAGCAGGGGTCATGTTCACGGCACCACCGCCATGGTCTCCGACGCCACGTCCACGTCCGCGCCCATGCCCACGTCCACATCCACGTCCACGGGCGTCCATTTTTCACTTTACATTCACAAATACAATAATGAGTAACATCAAACACATTTATCTCATTGAAGTACAGTAAACAATAAAGAAATAATAAATCATCACAACCACAACATTCATAACAAAAATAATAACCAAAGTAAATAAATTGCAAATGAGTCACAATGTATTCATCAATGTCAAAATTTAAGTTTGTCGTTCGGGTGGGGAAACAACCCTTCCCACATAGGTTTCAAAGAAAAACACTACGTAGTCTAAGTCATATAAGAAAATCAATCGACAATATCTGACCCATCACTGTCATCTTCCATCTCCTCCGGTTCCTCCTCCTCGGGTTCCTCCTCGGGTTCCTCATCCTCAGGGTCTACTGCAGGAGCAGGAGCTATAGCAATCTGAAGCGCTGCCAGCTGAGCTTCCAAGGTAGCAATCCTATCATCAGCCACTGCATCCCTCTGTTCGCGAGCAGCCACGCGTCCTCTAAGTGCTATGATCCCATCTTCCATTTGGTAACACCCGTTTAGGGTCTTTCCATGGTGCTCCTCGAGTTCATCCACCTTATGTCGTAGTTTGTACACCTCGTGCTGCAGTGTACAAACATCACTCGTGAGTCGCCTGACTCGATGCTGCTCTGTATCCAGTGCTGCCACCAATGCAGCAATCAATTGCTCATTGGACTGCACCGTCCGGGGAAGTGTAGGCATTGCTTGATCAGAATTACTTCTCGTTCTAGGTCTCGGGTCAGGTACGCGTTCCCTATACATTATGTGATTGACAAACTTAGGGTAAAAACTCCAGTCCCGTGGGGGGTCACGCTTCATCAACGCAAAAGGTTGATCCCAATCAAACTCCCCTCGAGGATAATCTAGACGAGGCCAGTCGAGTCCATCATCAGGTACAGGTGCGGGAGGTGGGGACTCGGATCGTGCAGGTGATGCAGGTCGTTTACCAGGAGCTCTTGATGACGATGCCATGCTGCAGATAGTGTGACGTGTATGCCAATGAGTATACAGTAGATGAAAATAAAGTACAGGTAACTAACTAACTGTGTGCGGTTATAGTCTAGTGTGTATGCAACCTAGTTCCCTATAACCAATGGCTCTGATACCAATCTGTCACACCCTCAAAATCCACGTGCGGAGTTTTACCGCGAGGCGTGTGAACAAACCAGGATCACAGTCAATAGTTACTCAGAACGACTCTATATGCCATGATTAAAAATAAATCAACCAAAGTACAAACTTTAAACTATGCGGAAGCGTTTTGTAAAACAACCCAAAGAAATAAAAGTGTATACTATGGCAAAACAAGCGCCAACCCAAAAGAGTAAACTTTAACCATTAAATGATAAAAATGTCTTAAAGACCGAGTCTTAGTATGCAAGTGAACCATGGAGTGCTCCTAAAGGCAAGCAAGCTAATGACCTGAGAATAGCATACTAAAATGTCAACACAATGGTTGGTGAGTTCAAGAGTTGATATTCAAACATAAACAGTTTAATAATAGAGATATACAAGTAGTGCATTGTAACAGATAGCTAGTCCATTAACAATAAATATTAATGCATAGTGATTTCGCAATTGAAGCTGACTGTGTTACGTTGTTGCCTCCTGTCACGACTCAACAGGTCGTGACAATGTTCAATAGGACAAATTGCACCCGGTTGACCTCGAGTCACACAGGTGGGGCTCGTCAGACCCAGTAGTACTACCCAAGTTTCCCCACTATTTAATATTAACAATTCGAAAGTGTGAGGACTTTCCCATGATAAACAGCACTATAGTAATATTATGCACAACTAAAATATATATAAAGCGTTTGTAGTTTACCGGTATGCTATCTCCCCCAAAAGAGATTAAGTAAAGAGTGGGGCATGAACTCACCTGATATGCGTATAGATACTTAGAGTTTGACTTGATTGACAGAGTGGATAGACAACCCTCAGAGGTTACCTAGATCATATAAGTATATGAGTACGTGCAACAGAGAACATGTGAAACCCTAAGTACACTACAACCAAAGACTCAAGGTTTCAGAAAATAAATACATTTGACTCAGTTGACCCGTTTGACCCGTTGGTGACTTTATGTGTTTTAAACCATTTAAGCAATCATACACATATATCATACATGTTTAGCATTCAAAAGGTTCATATGTATGCTACATTATCCAGGTGTATCACATAGATCATCATAAAACCAAGTATCATACAAGTCATGCGAATCTAGAACATTAACATGTCCACTAGTTATAACATAATTAACATGTCACACAAAGATCAAATCACGCACCACATGCCATGTGAAGCAACTCACGACTTCACACCCTAAACCCTGCCAATCCTACTAAGTAGGGGCCTCAGATTCGCACGGGTGTATGATGATCACATTCACATTCACTAACCATTTTCATACATTCAACATGCATCACAACAATCAATTTCCAATCCCAAGCATGATATCTTAACTACTAATCCACATCAATATCATACATGCTCATCAAAGTCCTAACACCACCCATGATTATCCAAACATCTCATACAACAATATTAACATGTTCCAACCACATTAGAATTCATCTATGGACTTACTAACATGCTCCTAACATCTCAAACATGATCAAACTATCATCCTTCCAAGTTTGTGCAAATAAAGTTTCCCTTTTGGGAAAGTACATCCCAAAATCTATCAAACATCCATTGCATTCATGAATTCATTAATAATATACCAGTTCAAGTTCATATCAACATCTAAGCATGATCAACAACATCCAAACATCATAACTCAACATTTCATATCCTAAAAAGTTACTATCTTTAGTAATGTATGAACTATAACACATGTTCTTGAATTTCCAATGCTCACAACAACAATCTAACATCTAATCATCACCATGAACACATCCATAACATCAATTCATCAATAATTCAACATTACATGCAAAATAAAGTTACTATTCTTAGTAACCTATGAACATCAACATCAATTCATCAATTTCTTGTAAAATCAATGTAACCTAGCATTCATACAACCTATTAATCATCAAACATTCATCAAACAATCATCATTCATCCATTATCCTACCAATTTTCGAATTAGGGTTTGCTTCCAATCAAAGTCCATGATTAATCCACTAAAAACATACAATTCATACATAATCAACGTTAACTAACATGTATACAATCTAACTAACGTACTAACAACATCAAATTCGACTCCATGATGATACAAAATCGAATTAGGGTTCGGCCCTAACAAGAAAACCATAAAAACACCAAAACTAACCTTTATTCTTGCCAAGGAACACGATTTTGATGTTGTTAGCTTGTTGTGTGGCTTGAAATCGGACCAAAATCGCAGCCAATTGCTTGATCTTGCTTGAATTCGCAAAGGGAGGGGATGTGGAAGGGAGTTCACGGCCGCAATGGGTGGGGGGCTAGGGTTTGGGGTGTTTTGTTTATTTTAATTTTGCATATTTACAACTTAAACCCTTGTGTTTTGCGTTTTATAAAAAGGCACTCTTTTAAACACTTTTTAAATGGTTTTTAACTACAATAATAAACATATAAACTCATGGTAACAATTATATATTTTATCTTTATAAAACACAAGCATACGAATTAATACACACGTTTCCACGTTACGCGATTAATTCCCAATTAACATATAAAACACACAAACAAATAAGCATAATACAATAATCACATAATCAGTTAAATTATCAATAATTTAACATTTATAATTATTACTAGGTCACCAACGTTAAACGACAACTAGTGTGTGTTTACGACACGTGTATGCTAGACTTAACGGAACTAACGGAGTTTGATAACGAAAATTTACCGGATGTCACAATAGCGAACACCCTGCACATTCAATTTAAAGCATTAGTTTAGGTTAGGAACCCAAGCCTTTACTGGCTTGGGTTTCCCAAAGGCATCACACATCATGAATTCAACCCATTGACCCTTAGAAGGTGAGGGTAGCTCAGGTGACTTCTTGACATCATTATCAGACACAAAGGGTGACTTTTCTTTCCATAAGCCAGATTTGTGTAAGGCCTCTTTGTGATAAACAGACGACTGGCTAATGGGTTGAGCTTTGGGTTCACTAGTTCTTCTAGGTGGAGTCAAAGAACTCCTCTTAGAAGACCTAGGTTTTGAATCATGAAGTTCAATTTTCTTCCTAGGTGTCTGATAGTAAGGACAATAAGAAGCAATGTGTCCACACTCTCCATAGTTGTAGCATGACCTGCTATCAAATTTATGATTAAACTGTCTATGTGGAGATGTGTGTGACACTCTAGTGACATCATTATGTTTGGGCTTTGACTCTACTTCTTTTGATGTTTTCTCTTGTTTAACAAACTTAATTGTTTTAACATTCTTAACATCTTTTCCATTTTGGTTAACTGGACTTTGACATGAGACTCGTGATAGGTTAACATTAACAGTCTTTTTAGGTTCAGATTTGACTTTGTTTGACCCTGACTTTATATTAACTTTTTCAAATTCTTTTTCCAGATTAACACAAGGCATTTTACCCTTTGCCTTTGAAGTGGCCTCCTTTTGTTTTGATCCAGATTCAATTGAAGAACATGAGGAATCTGGATCACTTACAAGAGGAGTAGACACCACATGATCCTTGATGGGATTGTTATTTATTGGTTTACTCTTAGTGTTCATCAAGGTCTCAAGTGGTGGTGGAACCACTTTATAACCCAAACCCTCCCCATTGTTACGCTCTCGCACTAAGTGTTGGACAATATGAGATGAACTTGTCCAACTGTGTAGTTTTTGCTTTAATGAGTTGACTTCTACTTCTAAAACTGCTTTTTGTTTCTTAGTGTCTTCTAGGGAGTTAAGATAGTACCTAATGTCATTTGCTTGGTTAAAGGCTACTACTTCTGTTTCCCTAAGCTGTTCATTCAAAAGGTCTATCTTTTCTTTGTAACTGTGCTCATTTTGTTTTAGAACTCTATTTGCCTCAGTGCACAATTGCAAATCCTTTACTAAGCTATCGCTATGATCTAATAACCTAGAAAATTTCAGATCTATGCTTTCTCTAAATTTATTACAATCAGAACATGCATGATTTTTGAAAAGTTGGTCAGTAGTACTTACCTAAGGAGGTTCTGATGAATCAGCCATCAACGCAGCATCTGATGTCTCTAGTTCTGGTGATTCTATCTTTGTTGTAGACGTTCCTTCTTCAGGCTTGTAGCTGACCTCAGTTGCAGTATCTTCACTGTTTGACATCGCTAGCTCTACTGCAATATCTTCTTCACTCGCGGAATCATCATCTAAGTCTTCCACACTCGCAATATTGGATTCTCCCGGAGAGACAAACCGAAAACTCCAGTCTTGTCCTTCATCATCATGAGCAGTCAAGGCTTTGGATCCTTGCTTGATGAAGTAGAACTGCTAGCTTGCTTGTCTTGACGAGTGAAGGACGAGAATGGATTCCCGTTTCCAGTCTTCTTTGGCTTCACACACTCTCTTTTGAAGTGCCCCTTTTCTCCACAGTTGAAACAGGTCACCTTGCTCTTGTCAAAACCAAAAGTAGTGTCCTTAGTATCAACCAAGTTTTGTCCGGTCTTCTTCATAAACTTCTTAGCTCTCCGGACAGCACTTGCTAAGGCCCACATGATATCCATCCTCTCCAGCTCTGTCTCATCTACCTGCTCGTAGTCCTTGTCTGCTCGTAGTCCATCATAGGAATGGACCACTGCTGCTAAGAGATCCATGTGCTCTCTTGCTACTTCTACCGTCACGTTTCCGAGATTCTCGGTCTTCAGTCTTGTAGCATTTGCTTCAGATCCAATGTATTGGGTACTTGAAGACCCTGACGTTTCTGATCCTGAAGGAGAGGCTTGTGAAGGACCAGATGAGCTTGACACAAAGGCGGTCTGAAGAGGTGCTCCAGACGTCTTAACTTGTGGAGTTGCATTGTACAAAGCTGGATTCTGAGTATACGAGGACTTTTGAGCTCGGTACTTCATCCTTAGTGCTTCTTCTCGCAACTTTAGAATGAAGTCATTGATGTCCAACTTTGCTAACATTCCATTCTGTCTTAGATTTGACAAAAAAGAAGCCCATTTTTCTGGCAACCCGTCTGCAAAATTAGACACTTTATCTTCCATGGTAGTTGTGACACCATGAGTGTGCAGCTCGCTCATCAAATGGTAGAATCTATCAATGACATCGTCTAAACTCTCATTTCCTATCGATGAGAAGTTGTCAAATTCTTTCTTCAACTCCTTAGCTTTAATGGCCTTCAATGAAGCATTCCCGTCATATCTTTTCTCCAGCTCATCCCATAACTTCTTGGCTTGCTTATTCTCAGAGAACTGATGAAAAATATCCTTAGGGATAGACTGAGTAAGCAATGCATATACTCTCTTTTTAGCATTATATTTGACTTTATGTGCATCAATCATGCCTCCTAAAGTAAGTTTCACCCCATCAGCTCCTACAAGCATACTGTACCCGTCTGAATAGCTTCCCACATATTAGGATCTACTCCATTTAGGTAGATCTCAAAACGTTATTTCCAGTGGGGAAACTCATCTAACGTTATAAGCTTCGGGGATTTATTGTGATTCCCCACCTCACTCTCCAGTAGCAGTAAGTTCTTAATACGTAAGTCCTTCCCTGCTGTAAACGCTGAAAATTGATCCTCCATCTCGATTTACTTTAAGTCTCTTAAACAACATGTTTAACTAGTGCGAATGGAGCAGTGCGATTGGGGTGCGATTGAACTATGCGACTGGTTCAATCGTGCGGCTGAACTAAGCGATTGGTCCAGTCGTGCGAATGAAACTGATGCGGATGAACAATGCGAACAGTCTGCTTAGTCGTACGAATGAAGATACGACTGAGTCCAATCGTACGTCTGAGGGATGCGAATGAAGTCCAGTCGTGCGATTGGGTCAATCGTGCGACTGAAGCTGCTGTATTTCGAAAATTTATAGGTTTAACGTGTTTTAGCCGTAAAAACCCGAATTTTCACCAACCCTAATCACCTTATGCCGGAGAAACCACAACTTTATGAGCAGGGAACGTCCAAGACAACATTTGACACAAAAAGATTGCGTTTTTAATGAAAAAAACACAACTTTTGTATCAAAATCGATTGAATCACACGTAATCAAGAGCCAAAGCTCTGATACCACTTGTTAGGATCTAGTATTTGAACGAAACACCAACTGATTAACGTGTTAACCAAACCAAATAGTGTGGAATCCTATTTATTGGCGATCCAATCAGTGAGAACGCACGTAGAAACAATAACGTATTGAATCTAACGTCAAGAATCGATTAGGAATCGATCTACAGCGTTCTATAAACTTGGAGTATGAACTTGGGGGCTTCTGGATGGCTAGGGTACGTCTGGAGTCGAATTGGAATGAATGCTTACGTTTTTCCACGAATTAGGTGGTATTTATAGGTTAGGGTTGCTCATTCGGGCGACTGAACCATTAGTATGATTCAGTCGTGTGATTGAGCCATGCAGTTGATCCATTCGCACGACTGAGTGTTCAGTCGTGCGACTGAGCCAATCTCATGTTACAATCATATGACTGATCCAGTCTCCTGGTTCAGTCGTGCGACTGAGTCATTCGCCTAAAGTTGTTCATGCGTATGGTCCATTCGCATGGGCCATTCACATGAGAACTTCATATTGCTAAGTTTGAATGTATTCATTAATATAACATTATTTGTATCAATTCAAACAATCACAAACCTATATAACCAATTCAATATCAACTCATTAATGAAATATTAAACATTATAAATCACAATCAAACATTCTCATTTCATTAATATCCCAACCATTACATAAGTGTAAGACAATCAATACACATTACATTCATATCAGGATCTAGGTACATATGTATCAACACTACCCGGATTTCAGAGATGATAGAGGGTTGTGACATGGAGCTAGAAGGTCATAAGTTTCCCGTTAGACCGTTCGTGATGACCTTGGGTGGGTTCGATTTGGTTCTTGGGATGGATTGGCTAGCGGACTACGAGGCGAACATTGTGTGTTGCAAGAAGATGATTCGGTTGACAGCGCCTGACGGGAGTTCGGTGACGGTTTATGGTGATCGGGTCATGACGATTTCGAAAGTAATTTCTATGGCGGTGGCGGGAAAGTGTATGAGGCGTGGATGTAGCGCCTACTTGGCTTATGTAAAGGATGTAGATACGCCAACACCACAACTGTCTGATGTACCGGTTGTGTGTGACTTTCCAGACGTGTTCCCAGAAGACTTACCAGGAGTGCCACCTGACAGAGAGATTGAATTTCAGATTGATCTGATACCAGGTGCCCAACCTGTTGCCAAGGCACCGTATCGGTTAGCTCCGACGGAGATGAAGGAATTGATGGAGCAGTTGCAAGAGCTGCTTGATAAGGGGTTCATTAGACCGAGTATCTCTCATTGGGGTGCTCCGGTCCTGTTTGTAAAGAAGAAGGACATTAGTATGAGGATGCGCATTGACTACCGCGAGCTGAACAAGTTGACGGTGAAGAACCGATACCCCTTACCGAGAATAGATGATCTGTTCGATCAGCTCCAAGGTGCCAGTTGGTTTTCAAGGATAGATCTCCGATCTTCGATCTGGTTACCATCAGCTGAAGGTGAAAGAGCAGGATTTTCCTAAAACAGCTTTTCGTACGCGCTATGGTCACTACGAGTTTCTTGTCATGTCCTTTGGTTTGACCAACGCGCCAGCTGCTTTTATGGATTTGATAAACCGTGTGTCGGCCCATGCTGGATAAATCAGTGATTGTGTTTATTGATGATATCCTGATTTATTCGAGGAGCGAGATTGAGCATGCCGCTCACATTTGGGAGGTTCTAGAGACGCTGAGGAGGGAGAAGTTGTATGCTAAATTCTCCAAGTGCGCGTTCTGGTTGCGCGAAGTTCAGTTCTTGGGTCATGTGGTGAATCCCGACGGGATTATGGTGGACCTGGCGAAAGTGGAGGCGTGCTGGACCGGTGAAGGGTGGTCACTTACAACACAACAACACAAAGAGGAGATTAACCAAACTTAATCAAACAGTAAACTGGATTAACCACAATAATGATACTAAGAACACAAGTAACAAGTAAGAGACAGAACAAGAGATTTGGGTTTCAAGGATGCAGTATATTGCTTTCTCAAGTTCTGTTACAAGTGTTACAAAGCATAAAGAAAGATACTAGAACATGGAATACTTATACTACAACCTACAACCGACTATACTTTGAAAGCCAGCTGGATACAATTGACTAGACACAAACAAAATCAATTGTAGAATCAAAAGGCATATCTGCCTTTTGACCTTGTGACTATGACATGCCATAGCTCACATCCTTATCTATTACAAAAAAGGATAAAGTACATAAAGTAGAATGTTACAGACTTAAGACCTCAATGTACAGTTACCAAAAGCATGAACCTTTTCACCAACTCATGTAAGTTGGTGACTTTACAGAGATGCAGCGGAAAAGTGTCCAGCTTTATGGAACTATACATCAGATAAAGCATGTTATTAAAAGTCTTCGGAAGAAATCTGTCTTCATAAGATGAAGCTTCGGAAGACTTTGTCTTTGAGGCTTCGGAAGACTTCATATTTGGCTTCGGAAGATATTGGTCTTGGCTTCGGAAGATTTTACACTTAGAATATTTCTAGTGCATGGTGTAAAACTTCCGAAGCAATTCTACTTCAGTTCTTTAGTGCATTGCTTGCCAAGAGACTTTGGATGTTTTGGTTTGCATCAGACTTATAGGAATCCTTACAAACTCCCCCTAGGTTGATGCTACCAAAGCATTTAGAAGATCTTCAGATGTTAGTAGTCTTCAGCACAATGATGACCATACCCTTCTTCATTAGATGGTCAGGATCATTCAGACTTTCATAGTATCTTTTCATCTCAAAGAGATCATGCAGAGGTAAGTTGATTACGTCTTGCCATGTATAGACATTCTCAACACCTTGATCTCTGATTACATGCCATCTTTCTAGATTGGTAGAGAAGGTCCAGGATAAGATGGGTGTCTCAGCTGCAAGAGGAGCCACTTGCATTGGAGTTGATTGGGCTGCCTCTTCATGCACTTCCTCAGGTTGATCTGATTCAGCCTGAGGTGTAGAGGTAGATGATTTAAGCTTCTTCTTCTTAGACTTTAGTTTAGAAGCCATCCTCTTCTTCCTCTTAGATGACTTTAACTAAGAAGACTGGTCTGCAGCACCTTGTTGATCATCCTTGTCTTTCTCAGTTGGGTGTTCCTCCTTCACAGGTTCAGAAGGAGAGGGAGTTTGACCCTGCTGTGGATCAGAAGATGAAGCTTGCTGAGGCTCAACAGGAGGTCCAGGTTGTGTTGTCTCAGGTTGTTCAACCTTATCCTCCAATTCAGGTGGGACTTGACTTGGAAGAGACTGTAAGTCAATCAGTTCTCCACTCTTAATCTTCTGCTTGATTACCCTTATATGCTCATCCATTGTGGATAGAGACATAGGGCCAAGTCTCCTTCCAGAGAATCCATACAGCTTCAAGAAGCTCATCATCCTTTGTCTATCAGCAGACTTCTTCATACTCTTTTGAATGATGGCTCTTGACTTTGCAGCCTCTTCCCTTAGCTTCTTCTTAGTTGTCTTTCTCTCTTTGACTAACTCAAGCTCAAGTTGTTTTAAGTACTCAAACTCAACAAAGTCATAGGACAAGGGAAGAAGTGCATCTGCCTGATAGAAGCCTGTGGCACTCAGGTAGTTAATCATTTTGATCCTATCTTCTTCTTTGTCTACCTGAGGTTCTTGTTGAACCACATCCTCCTGTACAGGACTTTCTTGAACTGGGGAGAGAGTAGCAGTATGCTTGTAGAGTCTTTTCTGTCTCTTCTCCTCTTTGAATTGGAGAAGTAACCTTGCATCCTCTTTTTCTTTCATCTCTCTTGACACTTCCATGTCAGCCAGTTCATTTAGTTGTTCTAAGGGGAGAGAAATGATTTCATCAATGTCATAGTTCCTGGTCTGCAGGTAAGTAATCCTGACTGCCCTCAACTCATCATCTTGAGTATTTGGTCTGGGGGCAGCCCTGATTGCAGCTTGCATAAAGCCTGAAGACCCAGAGGAACTTTCTCCCCTTAGCTTCCTCTTCCTCTCTCTCTCCTCCTCCTCAATTTCCACAATAGTCAAAATCGTTTTCCCTTTGTCACTCACAGACCTTTGTGACTCAGGGTGGATAGAGGTTTGGCCTTCTTTGTTTGGTGTAGCATCCATGCTCTAGCCAGAGAGAGGTTGAGAGGCACCTTCACCAGCAGGTGTCTCAGAGGGAATGTGAATCTCTGCAGCAGTTGATGTTGGTGAGACAGGGGTCTCAGGTTTTGCCACTGGGCCTTCAGTCAAGGTTTCCCCTATGAAACTAATCTTAGGGTCTACCTCAACATCCAGTTGACCGATGGCATTACCTGATTGCCTAAGTCTCTTTCTTTAGCTAAACTCTGCAGTGATCCTGTCTTGGATTCTTTGAGCCAATCTGTCAGCTTGTCTTGAGTTGCTTGGGTTGACAAGTGGCATGTTGACTAGATCCAGACCTTCATAGAAGTTCAAAGTTTGAAAGTCAAATACTTCTTGTTGCCTTTGAACTCTGTGAAGAATAAGGGCTCTTCTATCAGCATCATACCTCCACCTAATGATGTAGTTTGAAGTTCCTTGAGGTGGGGATGACACAACCCTTGGTATACCTTCCTCAAAGAGACTCCTGATGATAGAGTCTATAGAGTCCACATTAATGTGAACTTGAGGAAGTTGTTGAGAATGCATAATTTCAAGTGAGGATGGTGAGTCCTCTTTGTCCATTCTCTGTGAAGAACTCCAAGGTTTCGTGGCTGCAATGACTTTCTCCCCCTTTTTGGTAGCATCACCCACTTGCATAGGTGAGCTGGAGGATAGATCAATCACATTCACAGGTTCTTGTGTTCCTGGTTGAGCTCTTCTTAAAGGTCTCCCAGCTAGTTTTTCCTTAAGATATGAAATCTCAAGTTGCTGATCATTGACCCTGTTATGTAAGGTAGTCACTTGAGATTCAAGGTGACTAACCTTAGAGACTAAATAGGAGCATGTTTTTGACAGTTTTTGCACCTTTAGTCTCAGATTCCCCTCTTCTTTATCAGAAGAATCATTGGGGGATGAGATGATTGAACCAAAGTCCTCTCTCTCACCACTAGCTTGAGGTTCTTGGCTGCTGGTTTTCCTCTGCTCACTAGCAATCTCAGTTGAGATGTCCGTGGACTGAGTTGCCATGGTTGAGGTTTTAGTGATGTAATCACTTGCAGAAGTGAGAGCCTCTTCCATATGGACATCCTGAACAGGTTCAGAAGTGTCCACCTCAGTTATAGGTGACTGATGTGGGCTAGACTGAGGAGACTCAGGAGTACTCATCTCTCTTTGAGTAGGGGAAGAGAAGAGAGACTCATGGTACTCACTGAATCCTAAGTCTTCATCAGTATAGAAAGATAGGTTGTGAATGGGTTGATTTAGATCTAAAGGCTGGGGATGGTAACTGTCCCTTGAAGGTTGTTCACTTGAGTGTTAAGACTCAGAGTGAAGGCTTAAGGCTATTGGGCTTGTGAGCTCATCAGGGTGAGCATGAGGAACCTCAGCCCTGATAGTTGAAGAGATGGGAGTGGTTTGCTCCTCAGGGGAAGTGGGAGCTCTAGTGTCCACTTCCTCCTGTAAAGGTGAGTATATGGGGACCTGCACAAACTCAATAGCTTGAGCAGGGGTTCGTTTGGATTTTCTTTGGTAGGTGAGGGTTACTTGAGGCCTTTTTAGTGGTAGAGAGGTAGAAGGTGTGGGTTCAACACTAGCTTGTGTTGCTAGGTTGTCACCTTGAGAAATGAGCTCTAACATTTTGGGGACAAGTGCTGTTTCTACCCCTGAAAAGCCTACAGTTGGCTTTTTCATGATTTTAAAGATGTCGGGCTTCATTTGTCCCAATTTAAGAATATTATTTGTTTCCCTCAACTGTGAGCCCAGTTCACAGTTGAGAATGTGTTGAACATATCTAGGAAACATATAATACTCTAAGGAGTCCAAGTTAGCAATCAAATTGGTATAGACAAATTGAGTGTACCTGAACTTGACCCCTTGAACCATTCCATGCACTATGAAGGAGAGATCCTCAGGAATCTGGTCCCATCCTCCATGCTTGTTTGACAAGCTGTGGATAACCACATGGAGTATGTATTTCCACTGGGATAAGACCTTCCCTTTCCTGAAGGTCTTTACGGAGAAATCTCCCTCATAGCCCATCTGCTCAAAGGAATGATTGACAGCTTCCTTTGGGAAGGACAACTCACCTTCTTCATCATCCAGCTGCAAATGAGTGTTGATGATGGCCAGAGTGATGAAGATTGTCCTCCCTTGCATTGTGGCAGACAGTGCCTTCTCCCCATCCATGATGACCTCTTGGCAGGTCTTCCAAAATTCAAACAGATGATCCTCATAAAGAGTAGGATCAATGGTTTGGGAGGTGAAGTAATTGGATAGAGCTAAGAACTGGCAAATCTCTGAGAAACTTTCATCTTTCTCAGAGCTTAATAGAGCAACCTGGTTATGTTGCCTGTGAAGTTGCATGGAGAAATCTGGGTTGTTTATGCGGTTAAGAATGGCCATTTGAGAAGCTTAAGGATGAAGAAAGGTGAAAAGCAAAGGTGGTTTTGGGAATTAGGTTTGAGGAATAGTAGAATTGAAGAAGATAGTGAGGAAGAGGGGGAACCGTTGGGTATTTATGTGAAAAGGATTTGAACCAAAGTTAATGAAAGAGGATAAACTTTAAAATCCGAATGTCGGTCCCACCTCTGAAAAAGTAGTTTACTTTTGCTCAAAAAGTAGTTTTCTTGGAATTCGAAAAGCTTCCGAAGTTAAATTATCTTCGGAAGTTTTCATGAAAAAGCTTCCGAAGCTAAAATAACTTCGGAAGATTTTCCTAAGAGTCTTGAAAATTTTTCTTCGGAAGAGAAATAAACACTTGAATGCTTTGTATATAAAAAAACAAAAGCTTCGGAGAGTTAATTTTGCTTCGGAAGGAAAAAGTCCTTAAAAACAAATAAGTGTCTGAGACAAGTATTTAAGCTTCAGAAAATAGATTTACTTCTTCCAAAGGTAAAATTTCTTAGACAGTTATTTATTTTGAAGACATGATTTTCTTCCGAAGGTAAAACTATATCTTCCGAAGGATCAGAAAGTGATGAACTAGACAACTTAGGACACACATATTTTAAGAAATAAATCTCTGTTCATCAAAAGCTTTTGTAAACAGATCAGCATATTGTTCATCTGTATGAACTTTGACTAGTTTAATTAATCCCTTTTCATAGTTATCTCTTATTAAATGATACCTGATATTGATGTGTTTGGTCCTTGAGTGCTGCACAGGGTTCTCAGTGATAGAGATAGCACTATTGTTGTCTATGTGGATAGGAGTCTCCTTGAAGTTAAATCCATAGTCTAGCATCTGATTTTGAATCCAAAGCACTTGAGCACAGCAACTTGCAGCAGCAATGTATTCAGCCTCAGCAGTTGATGCAGACACACAGGATTGTTTCTTGCATTGCCATGAGACAACCCTTCCACCAAGGAATTGACATCCCCCAGATGTAGACTTTGAAGTCATGTTGCAACCACCATAATTCACTATATGTATAAGCATACAGATTGAAGTCAGGATTCTTTGGATACCATAAACCAAGTGTTGAAGCACCTTTGAGGTATCTTAAAATCCTTTGACAGTGATAAGGTGAGACATCTTAGGGTTGGCTTGATATCTTGCACAAATACATGTAGCAAACATGATATCAGGCCTGCTAGCTGTAAGATACATAAGAGACCCAATCATAGCCCTGTATAAGTGTTCATCTACACACTCCCCCTCAAGATCAGGTCCAAGGGAGTGGTTTCTAGCTATGGGTGTCCTAGCAATCTTACAATCAGTCATGTTGAACCTTTTGAGTATGTCCTGAACATACTTTGACTGACTTATGAAGATGCCATCTTCAACTTGCTTCACTTGAATTCCCAGAAAGAAATTGAGTTCTCCCATTGCACTCATTTCAAATCTGTCTTTCATTAGCTTCTCAAAGTCTTTGCAGAGTTTTGGATTAGTTGAACCAAAGATGATGTCATCTACATACACTTGAACTAGCAATAAGTCATTTCCCTGTCCTTTGATGAAGAGAGTTCCATCTATAGTACCTCTCTTGTATCCATGTTTACAAAGATACTCGGACAATGTCTCATACCACTTCCTGGGTACCTGATGCAACCCATAAAGAGTGGAGGTCCAGTCACCCGAATGAAGGTCCAGTCACCCGAATGAAGGTCCAGCCACCTGAATGAAGGTCCAGCCACCCGAATGAAGGTCCGGTCACCCGAATGAAGGTCCGGTCACCCGAATGAAGGTCCGGTCACCCGAATGAAGGTCCGGTCACCCGAATGAAGGTCCAGTCACCCGAATGAAGGGCCACTAAGGGCCAGTCACTCGAATGAAGGGCCAGACACTCGAATGAAGGTCCAGTCACCCGAATGAAGGTTTGGTCACTCGAATGAAGGTCCGGTCACCCGAATGAAGGTCCAGTCACCCGAATGAAGGGCCAGTCACTAGAATGAAGGGCCAGTCACCCGAATGAAGGGCCAGTAGCATGGAGGCCATGCGACTAGAGAGTGTCCATACGCCCAAATAGAGCTGTTGCACCCGAGGAAAATTGTAGTTTAACTTCTGACTTTCGGGGGAAAGTGCAGATGTAAGTTTTGACGTAAAGGTTCCCGTAAGTTCATGTAGGGCGACGATTGAGGCCTTAGAGAGCATGTAGGGCATGATGATGATGATGTTGCATGTTTATGCATGATGCATGTTTATGCATGATGCATGTTATGTATGTATGATGTTGCCCTGTATGACGTGATGACTGTGCATGTTAATGTTCCTTATTATGATGTATGTTTATCTTTCCTGTGGCTTTACGTGTTATGATAATGAATGAAATGAAGTATTATGTAACGTAAAGTGGAAGATAATGAAAAGTGGAACATGATGAATGTATGCATTATTGAACGAGGAAAGTAATGAAAGTCTTGCAAGTATTGGATATCGGGGTCCTTCTTTGTGATCGACCATTTATATAGAACCTCTACCGCTTACCTCTAGTACTGCGGCATACGCTCAGCTGTTCATTTATTGACTTCGGCCCAGTAGCTAAATAGTTCGGGGTGTAGCATATGGTATTGGTACGGAAGATATCCGATGCGCAAGAAAAGATATAAAGATGAATGAACGAATGAAGAAGATAATATAACTATTATCTATGTGTACGTATGATGTATGATCGCATGAAAGAAAAGAATGGTTTTAACGAAAGAAAAGTATGTTTTATTTTATAAAACTAGAACTCACTCAGCAACGCTGACTTTGATGTGTTTCCAGTTGGCAGGTAATGATTGCTGAGGATGGCATGAGGTGGCTACTCAGCTCTTTTGGAATGGCATCCATTATTATAAGGCTTTTGTAATGAAATGTAACAGGAGTTTTGTAATTTGATAATGAAACATTGTTTGCAAAAGCTATTATATTTAAATGAGATATTGTTTTAAATGTTTCCGCTGCGACGTTTTTATGTAAGATGACAAAAATTATGTTTTCAGTGCGATGAATGACCAGCTCTAAGCGTCCCGGGAACGGGGCCTTACATGAAGACACATGATCAACACAACTTTTCTACTAACTTGACACTATCATTACAACTTCACACCCAATCGACGATCTTTCAAAAATTGTACGAGACAATAAAACGGTTGTTTTGCTGGTCCACTGTTTGAATGGTCGAACCGTATTTACTAACTAGATTACGTCATGCGCGCCAAGAATATGAGTTGTGGTTGAATTGTTGACTTTACCGATGGGCTGAAAGTGTCTAACAAAGCTAGTAAAAAAGATGTATTGCTCATTTATCTTAACTAATTAGCTACCATCAATTTCACTCTATCATCACATCTCATTTATAAGATGAAAAATGTGGTTAAGAACTTTTAAATAGGTGATATGAGATGACACCCAATGATTATAAAATATATATTCATTTTATAATATGTTAAATATGGTTGAAATCTTTTTTGTTGTCCTTGTGGGATGGCATTAAATATAAATCACATATATGGTTCATTCACTACTTCAAAATATTCAAAATTCCATTTGATTCTAAAATCATTGATTCGAAACTTTAACTATGGTTTTGTTCACGGGTTTGAAAATTCAAAATTCTATTCGATTCTAAGATCACCAATTCGATATTTTAAGATTGAATTTGATTCGAAGTATTTTATTAAATTCGAATCATATTTTAAATTCACAATTTTCGATTCGATTTGAATATTAAAATAGTAAAATAAATAGAATTATATATATAATATAATATTAATTTTATAATTCCAAACATATATATGGAATTATTGTAAATGATTGTGAGTGATAAAAAATAGAAATGTAATAGAGATTGTATCATGCTTTTCCATACAGTACAACCCACATCAATTTTTTAATATTTTTGAAAGTGAGTAAGTGGGTGATAGAGAAAATGTAATGATAAATGTATTAATAAATACAATTTAATTGAATAGTAGAAAAAAAATAGTGATATTTATTGTAATTAAAAAAATATAAGGATAGGTGATGGATTATAATATTCTTATATGTTAGTTAGATTTAATACATCAACATGCTTATAGCACAATGTTATCAAAATGTTTGGTAAGACGTCTCTTCGTTTAAGATTGATAGTTGATGGGTTGTCTCTAAATCAATTAGAGCTAGACTGTGTTTAAGTAATATTTGGCTTTTAACTATCTATATGTAAAACATATAGAATTAATAAATCTTGTATAATTAATTGTTTTAATGGATTCTTTTTGTAGATAAGTGGCGCGCTTAAATATTATGGGTTCATGCTAAAAAAAGTATGAATTGCTGGGAGAAGAAACATCTTCACACCAAATCCGGTTAATAATAACTACCAACTGAATTTGAAGTGCACGTCTTGTTTAATTAGTTTGGATGTAATTTATTTTTTATTTATTAGGTAGTTTATTAACTCGTGTATTAAATGAGTTGAATAAATATATTATTAAATAATTTATAACAATTTTTTTATTTATAAAATGATATTTTAAAATAAAATAATATTGAAATTACTATTGAGTAAGGATTATATATAATAAAATTAATGATATTATTTTTAATCATTTTTTATTTTTTTTAAAGTAAACATTTTTTTCAAAAACAAATTGTTTTAAAAAATGCCATTTAAACATTTTCTTATAATAATTTTAAATTTTAATTATTTTGGTTTAAAAAACTTTATTTTTAAAAAAGACCGATTTTAAGATATTTCGTATATTTGAAAAGTTTGGTGTTTAAGAAAAAATCATATTTTATAAGAATTTGTTTCTATATAACTAAAAATCTATTTCTTAATTATTAGAAAACTATTTTAATCCAAAAAAGAATCATGTAATAGCAATAGTAGCTAATGTATTTAATTAATAGATTAGAAAAATAAGAAACTTAAAATTAAGAAGTTTAGAATTATGTTAAGCGTCCACTCAAAATTTTCTTTTATTATAATTGGTAGATTAGTATAAATCACAAACATAGTTTGTTAATCACAAATATAGTTTGTTTCGAAATATTCAAAATTCAATTTGATTCTAAAATCATCAATTCAAAATATTAAATATGGTTTTGTTCATAGGTTCGAAAAATTTAATTCCATTCGATCTTAATCTCACCAATTCGTAATTTTAAGTTTGAATCCGACTCAAAGTTTATATTTAATTCGAATCGAGATTTAAATTTGCGATTTTCAATTCGATTTGAAATTTGAATTAAAAAATACAAATGATTTTATATATGTATATATAGTATAATATTTATTTTATATTCTATATGAATGAGTTGTTTTATCACCCGTGCAATGCTTCAGTAATAACTATTTATTTGCAACAATGTATGTTAAATAATTAAAAAGTTCATTTAACAAAAACTTATAATGTATAAAGTGGTAGCCTATGCACATTTTCATTTAAATTTTTTTGTTTTGTTAAATGTTGTAAATAATTAAAATTTTAAAGGGTTTAAAAAAAATACTTAGTTTAACAGTGAAAGAATTAAACAAATTTAGATGGATTGTATATATACTTATTAGTTTTCTTATTATTATTAATATTATTATTATTATTATTATTATTATTATTATTATTATTATTATTATTATTATTATTATTATTATTATTATTATTATTATTATTATTATTATTATTATTATTATTATTATTATTATTATATTATTATTATTATTATTATTATTATTATTATTATTATTATTATTATTATTATTATTATTATTATATTATTATTATTATTATTATTATTATTATTATCATCATCATATACAAATATTTTGCAAACTCAAATAGATCGATTCTAAAATGAAAACGTTAATGAACAATAATAAAACTAAATATTCTAAATAAGGTTTTATTACTTAATTTTACGAAGCCAACAAAATAAGAATTAGTTTGTCTTCTACGGAAATGATAAGAAAAGTCTTTAAATTTAATAATTTGAGTTATTTGGTTCACCACTTCAAATGCTTTATACATAGAAATCAGATAGAATTGAACCTGTATTAGTATATTGTGGGGTTGACGTCAGAGTGTTTTACCAATGGTCTGCAGCCTTATTTTTCATACTGTTATTTGATCGGAAAATATGATTTTGAAAGTTGAAGACACATGATCAGCACAACTTTTCTACTAACTTGTAAGGCCCCGTTCCCGGGACGCTTACAGTTGGATCCTCATCGCACATAAAACGTATAATTACATTTTTCTTTCATAAATCGTTGCAGCGGAAACATAAAAAAACCACAATTTCATTTCATCAAAATGCTTTTGCAAAATAAAACAAACGTTCATTACACAATATCATTTTACATTCATTACAAAAGCATTAAACATAAGGATGCCATCCAAAATACGCTGAGTAGCCACCTCGTGCCATCCTCAGCAACATACCTGCCAACTGGAAACACATCAAAGTCAGCGTTGCTGAGTGAGTTCTAGTTTTATAATAAAACATACTTTACATCCTTTATAAACCCTTTCGTTACTTTCGTAAGCGATCACACAACATACATACACATAGATAATGTAATTATTATCTTCATCATTACGTTCGTTAACTTATTCATCCATTAACTTCCATTCGTTCATTCATTCTTACTTTCATTCGTTCATTCATCATTACATCTTTTCCATTTAACAACACCATGAACTTTACCCTTCATGCTCATGGTACGGGACCTAGGCCTATCATAGACCTTCTATAACGGTGCACAGCACCTCATGGTCACAGTACCTAAGGTAAGGTTCAGGATCATTACATCTGTTACATTCTCACGTTCTGGATCAGTGTCCACAGCTATACCCCAAACAATATGACTACTGGGCCAAAGATCATAAATGACTTCCACACTGCACATATCCTGGCACCAGCACCGGGGTAAGCGATAACTCGAGTACTGGGCGAAGATCATAAATGACTTCCACATTGCACATAGCCTGGCACCAGCACCGAGGTGAGCGACAAAGATCCCATCCACATATTATACCCCCAACGATATGCATAACTCGAGTACTGGGCCGAATTTCATAAATGACTTCCACACTGCACATAGCCTGGCACCAGCACCGAGGTGAGCGACAAAGATCCCATCAACATACTACACCCCCAACGATATGCATAACTAGAGTACTAGACTGAAGTTCATAAATGACTTCCACACTGCACATAGCCTGGCACCAGTACGAGGTGAGCAATCACTACACTACGTACTACAACGTTGGTCAGTCACAAAGACTGGAACCCCCGTGTGTACCCTTGTTCATAATGCTTACAAGCCTTTCATATTTTCATTCGTTCATTAATGCATGCATTCATTCATTTATCATGTTCCTCTTTTCATTATCTTTCACTTTACGTTACATAATACTTTCGTTTCATTCATTAACATTCGACGTAAAGCCACAGAAAGATACATTAACAAACATGAATATAAACATAAACATACCACATCACCATACATGGCATCATCATATATATGATTCAATCATACACACGCATCAATCATACATCATATCACTAACATCACACACATGCCCAACATCACGTCTATGACCTCGAAAGTCAACTTACACAGCCTACGGGAACCTCCCGAGTCAAAAACCTATAACTGCACTTCCCTCGAAGGTCATAAGATAAACCGTGTTCTTTCGGGCGTATGGATACCCACCAGTTGCATGGCCCTTCCGGGCGACTGAAACACTTAGGCGAATGGACATGGGCGAATGGACCCTATGCGAATGGACTATGGGCGAATGGACATCTATGCGTATGGACTCTTAGCGCATAGCATTCATGCGTATGGGACTCTTAGTCGCATAGCATTCAGGCGTATGGACTCTTAGTCGCATAGCACTCATGCTTTACAGACACATGAACTTCAGTCGCATGACCATCATGCGTATGGACCTTAGTCGCATGGCAATCGTGCGCATGGACCTCAGTCGCACGCCAGCGGCCATATGGCCTCCAATCGCACTCCAGTCGGTCGCCTAGCCCTAGCGATGATGCAGAATGCAGTTCATCCCGCTGCAGCCGAAGGGTTTCGGCCTCCAACCTCTTCCCAAACCTCTTTCAAGCTCAAATCGACCATTCTAAGCCTTAGGGGAAAACCATACCACGACCTCATTCAAGTATAACCAAGCAAGAAATCAAAGCCGTAAACGAATCATACACATACACACATGCATAAAAACGGGTTTTACCCAAAACTCGAAAAAAAGGGTTTTCAGATGTATTCCAGCCCCAAAATCAATGAAAACGTGCAAAAGAGGGGTCCTAAACTCACATAAACGTTCCCGTCAAGTAGAGCTTCGATTTGACCCGCTACACGATGATTTCCACGCTCGAATCCACCCGAACCAAGCTTTTCTCCTCTATTTTCCTTCTCTTTCCTCTCCTCTCTTGGCTGAAAAATGAGAAGGATGGGGTGTCTTCCCCTTTTTATACTCCCATTCATCAAAGTTTCTCTGGTTGGCGAGTTTGGTCCCTCAACTTTGGACTTTATTTATTTATTTTTCTTCTTTCGTCGGCTTCAAAGAAAATTTCCGGGCGTTACAAGTCCACCCCCCTTATATAGGTTTCGTCCCCGAAACCTGTTATTCCTTAAACCGTCGCGGGCAATACTGTCTCATCTCTTTTACAGTCTCCCATCTGGAGTTCAATCTGTCTTCGTCGTTTATCCACACACGACTTCTTATCTATCTTTGGCTACCTTCATCAATGCTTTGATCTTTCGAGCTTCTCGGTCGTGGCGTTGATCACCTCAATACTTCCCATACGACATTTGGTGCTCGGCCTTCACTTGTAAACAAGTAAGGCATTTAATCTCGTACTCCACCATATCACGTTTTATACACTTTCCCGCCACTGACATAGAAATCACATTCGGAATCGTCATGACTCGATCACCTTAAACCATCACCGTGATCCTGTCAGGCACTGTCAACCGTATCATCTTTTTGCAACACATAATGTTCGCTTCGTAGTTCGTCAAACAATCCACCCCTAGAATTACATCGAATGGCGTATCTATATTCTTATCACTAACATGCAATTCAGCACAGAAAGCAACATGAATAAAGCTTTTACCAGCGCCAGCATCGAATAACACAAAAGCTAAGGATCTATTTACTAGAAAACATACCTGACACAATATCGGGGTCTGTCCTAGCTTCCTCCGATCTTCTTCACTCCCGAACCTTCCGCGCTCGGCTTTTGCAATCCTTGCTCATGTGGCCCTCCCCGCCACAAGAATAACACCTCCTCACACCGCAGTTTTTCGCCACATGCCCGGTCCTTCCACAACGGAAACAGACATTAGTCCCCAATCTACATTCCCCGGGGTGTTTATGTCCACATTTGTCACACCTTCCCGACCCCGCATTAGTTATGACCACACGCTGGTCATCCACCGTGCACCTTTGTTACTGGAGCGGCTTCGCCACGTCCCAATCGCTTCCCGTTCCGATCTCGATCATCTTCTCCTTTCTTGCTAACTTCAGTCTCCGCCACCAATCTTTCATCGTACAACCTTCCTCCCAAATCAACTGCCGACCTAAACGTGCTCGGTCGGGCAGCGATCATGTGCCTACGGATATCCGCCGGCAAGCCCTGAATATGCCTCTTGATCATTCGCGAAAGAGGTGTCACCTGATCCGGCACCAGCCGTGCCATTTCGTTGAATTTGGTAGTGTAGTGCTGATGCGTCATTGTTCACGCTTCCAACATCAGGAACTCTCTTTCAACTTTATCCATCTCACGGTGAGGACAGAACTCCTTAATCACCAGCCTCTTCAACTCTGCCCACCTCATCCTCCCGATAGCCCTGCTTCCCTCAACTTGGACAATATTGTCCCACCAACACAGAGCTGAGTCCACAAAAGAGTGGGTAGCAAATTTACTTTCTGATCTTCTCGGCACTCGCTGATATTTAAAACAGCTTCCATTTCCCTCACCTATCAGTGAGCAGCAGCAGCAGTGCCATTACCATCAAAAGTTGGGGGCTTGCATCGTTGAAAATCCCATAGTACAGCCTCGTGCCGCCTCCGGCGCAGGCTCTTCCTCTTCTTCTTCCTCTTCGTCATCGGAGAAAACGTTTCAGTCTCGGGCCGTCTCCTTTCGCCCGAAGGTCTACCCCTTTCCTTTCTCTCCCCACCTCTAACAGTCTTTATCACTTTGATCATTACAGACGGTAGGATTGTCTGCAAGACCTGATGTACTTCCTCCACAACCGCCTCTCTCATCGAGGCCCTCTGATTAGCATTCTCAACACCGCCCTCAGGATGAGGGGTCTCGAGTTCCTCATGAACCATTTTTTTAACTCTGGGTCTTCCTCTTGTGACCCGTGGTTCAGCACCACGTCCGCCACCACCTCCACCACGAGGAGCTTTCGAAGATCTACCACCGGCCATTCTCTAAACACCCTGAAAGATTCAAACACTAACACGGTCATTAAAGGAACAACTCAGTTTATGTCAAGTATAGTAAGTCCCTAATCACAGTGGCCAGTTGTGATTAGCCACTTACTTTACTCTTCATATCCCAAGCATTACATGTCCTGACTACATTAATATCTAAATCTACCAGCAACATATAAACCAGATAACATGCGCACGTAATACCAGTTAACATTACGAAAATACCTGATTGCACGCAGCTACTCAGATTGGCATCCCATCCCCTTTTCCGTCCCATTCTCAGTTTAAGTTAAGGTTTATTTGAAAATTTACACATTTCACTTAAACTTTGGCTCTGATACCAACTTGTAAGGCCCCGTTCCCGGGACGCTTATAGTTGGATCCTCATCGCACATAAAACGTATAATTACATTTCCCTTTCATATATCGTTGCAGCGAAAACATAAAAAAACCACAATTTCATTTCATCAAAATACTTTTGCAAAATAAAACAAACGTTCATTACACAATATCATTTTACATTCATTACAATAGCATTAAACATAAGGATGCCATCCAAAATACGCTGAGTAGCCGCCTCGTGCCATCCTCAGCAACATACCTGCCAACTGGAAACACATCAAAGTCAGTGTTGCTGAGTGAGTTCTAGTTTTATAATAAAACATACTTTACATCCTTTATAAAACCTTTCGTTACTTTCGTAAGCGATCACACAACATACATACACATAGATAATGTAATATCTATCTTCATTACGTTCGTTAACTTATTCATCCATTAACTTCCATTCATTCATTCATTCTTACTTTTATTCGTTCATTCATCATTACATCTTTTCCATTTAACAACACCATGAACTTTACCCTTCATGCTCATGGTACGGGACCTAGGCCTATCATAGACCTTCTATAACGGTGCATAGCACCTCATGGTCACAGTACCTAAGGTAAGGTTCAGGATCATTACATCTGTTACATTCTCACGTTCTGGGTCAGTGTCCACAGTTATACCCCAAACAATATGGCTACTGGGCCGAAGATCATAAATGACTTCCACACTGCACACAGCCTGGCACCAGCACTGGGGTAAGCGATAACTCGAGTATTGGCCGAAGATCATAAATGACTTCCACATTGCACATAGCCTGGCACCAGCACCGAGGTGAGCGACAAAGATCCCATCCACATACTACACCCCCAACGATATGCATAACTCGAGTACTGGGCCGAAGTTCATAAATGACGTCCACACTTCACATAGTCTGGCAAGTAACACCCGGTTATTTACAATTTGAAGCCGACGAAAGAAGAAAAAGAAATAAAGTCTAAAGTCGAGGGACCAAACTCGCCAACGAAAGAAAGTCGGGTGAGTGGGAGTATATAAGGGAGAGGGTAGCCCTTACCCTCTCCCCTACACTCACAAATCAGCCATATAGAGAGGAGAAGAGGGAAAGAAGAAGAAAAGAGAGGAAAAGGGTCGGTTCGGGTGGTTCGAGTGGCCAAAATTGTCGTGTAGCAAGCCAAATCGAAACCCTTGTCATTGTGCTCGTTTGTGTGAGTTCTAGGACCCCACTTTTACTTGTTTTCAACCGATTTTGGGGCTGGAAAGCATATAAAAACCCGTTTTTGTATGTGTATATGTTTGACCCATTTGGGTGTGTTGAGTGTGATGCGTTTAAAGTATGTTTCCAGGCTTGTGTGTGCTTATATGGTGTTGTGGTATGCATTTCTAAGGTTTAGTATTTAGGCTTAGAATGGGTTTGGATGAGCTTGGAGGCCGAAAATGGCAGATTGGGTTCGGGATGAACCCCATTCTGCATTAGCTAGGGCTGTGCGACCGAATGGAGGCCATACGGCCGATTGAGTGGCGATTGAGGTTCATTCGCACGATTGGGATTCATTCGCACGATTGAGGGTTCATTCGCACGACTAAGGTTTCATTCGCACGATTGGGAGTCCAGTCGTATGGGGAGTCATACGACTGAGGGTTTAGTGGCATAAGTGCTTAGTCGCATGAGTCCATTCGCATGTGGTCAGTCGCATAGGTGCTCATTCGCATTAGTTCCATCTGCATGAGGTCCATACACACGATTTGGTGTTCATTCGCATAGATGTTCATCCGCATGAGTCCAATTGCATGATGTTCAGTCGCATGAAGGCCATGCGACTGAAGGGTGTCCATACACCCGATTAGGGCTGTTGCACTTGAAGGAAAGTGTAGTTTGACTTCTGACTTTCGGGGGAAAGTGCAGATGTAAGTTTTGAGGTAAAGGTCCCCGTAAGAGTATGTAAGATGACTGTTATGACCTTAGAGAGCATGTTGGGCATGATGATGATGATGTTGCATGTTTATGCATGTTATGTATGTATGATGTTGCCATGTAGGATGATGATGTCTGTGTATGATATGTTCCTTATTATGATGTATGTTTATCTTTCTTGTGGCTTTACGTGTCATGTTAACGAATGAATGAAGTATTATGTAACGTAAAGTGAAAGATAACGAAAGAGGAACATGAAGTAAGAATGCATGCATTAATGAATGATGAATCAACGAAGGAAAGACTTTCAAGCACATATATGAGGTGAGCAACTCTGTGTTGCAAGAGACTCGGATAACGTGCAATCATTGAGATTGCCCATGAGGTGAGCAACCTTGTTGTTGCAAGAGACTCGAATAACGTGCTATCATGGATGTTGCCATGAGGTGAGCAACCTTGTTGTTGCAAGAGACTCGGATAGCGTGTTATCGATGAGTTTGGCAATAAGTTGAGCAACCCGATGGTTGTAACAGACTCGGATAGCGTGCAATCGTTGAGATTGCTATTGAGGTGAGCGACTCTGTCGTCACAACAGACTCGGAAGAATGAACGAATGAAAAGAAAGGGAGTTAACGAATGTAATGAAAGATAATAATGACATTATATGTGTATACGTATGATGAATGATCGCATGAGAAAAGGAATAGTTTTTAATGAAAGTAAAGTATGTTTTATTATAAAACTAGAACTCACTCAGCAACACTGACTTTTTATATGTTTTCCAGTTGGCAGGTAATGATTGCTGAGGATGGCACTGCAAGGCTACTCGGCTCTTTTGGGATGGCATCCATTTATAATGCTTTTGTGATGTAATGCAAACATGTATTTTGTAATCGGATAATGATGTATTATTTGGCAAAAGTGTTTATAATGAAATGAGATGTCATTTTTGAATGTTTGCGTCGCAATATTTTCAAGAGGCAAATGTTAATATATGTTTTATGTGAGATGAATGACTAACTGTAGGCGTCCCGGGAACGCGACCTTACAAGTTGGTATCAGAGCCAAAGTTTATGTGAAATGGGTAAATTTTCAAAATAAACCTTAACTTAAACTGAGAATGGGACGAAAAGGGAATGGGATGCCAATCTGAGTAGCTGCGTGCCATCAGGTATTTTCTTAAAGTTAACCGGTTTTATGTGCACATGGTATGTGGTTATGTGTTGTATGTAGATTTAAATACTGATGTAGTCAGGACAGGTAATGCTTGGGGTATGAAGAGTAAAGTAAGTGGCTAATCACAACTGGCCACTGTAATTAGGGACTTACTATACTTGACATAAACTGAGTTGTTTCCTTGAATGACCGTGTTGGTGTTTGAATCTTTCAGTGTGATAGAGAATGGCTGGTGGTAGATCTTCTAGAGCTTCTAGGGGTGGAGGCTGTGGTGGTCCTGATGCGGAACCACGACCTAAAAGAGAAAGGCCTAGAGCTGAGAAGGAGGTTCCTGAAGAACCTGAGACCCCTCATCCGGAGGCTGGGATGTGAGTGCAAACTTGAGGGCCTCAGTAAAGGAGGCTGTTGTAGAAGAAGTACATCAGGTCATGCAGACAATCTTACCGTATGTGGTGACTGAAGTCATCAAGGCTGTGAAAGAGGGAGAAAGAAAGGAGAGAAATAGGGCCTCGGGGGAGCGGGAGCAACCGGAACCTGAAACGATTTTCTCCGATAATGAGGAAGAGGAAAAAGATGAGCCGTGCAAGGGGTGGTACGAGGTTGTAACTATGGGACGTTTATGAGATGCAAGCCCCCAACTTTTGATGGAAACGGCACTGCTGCTGCTGCTCACCGGTGGGTGAGGGAAATGGAGGTTGTTCTTGATATCAGCGAATGCCGTGAAGACCAGAAGGTGAAGTTCGCTACCCACTCTTTTGTGGATTCGGCTCTGTGTTGGTGGGACAACATTGTCCAAGCCGAGGGTAGCATGGCCATTAGGAGGATGAGATGGTCTAAGCTGAAGAAGATGGTGATTGAGGAGTTTTGTCCTCATCGGGAAATGGACAAGGTCGAAAGGGAGTTCCTGCAACTGGAGGCGGGAACCATGACACACCAACAGTACACCACAAAATTCAACGAGATGGCACGTCTGGTGCCGGATCAGGTAACACCTCTGTCCCGAAAGATCAAGAGGTATATTTTAGGGTTTTTGCCAGCGGATATTCGCAGGCACATGATCGCTGCCGGGCCGATCACGTTTAGGTCGGCGGTGGATTTGGCGGGGAGATTGTATGATGAGAGAACAGTGGTGGTGACTGAAGATGGCAGGAAGAGCGGTGGTGATCGAAACTGGCAGAGGAAGAGGTTTGGTCGGGGTGATGCCTCGACGGGTAATAAGAAGGCACGGGTGGATGACCGCCGTGTGGTCACGTCGAGTGCAGGATCAAGAAGGTGTGGCAAGTGCGGAAGGGAGCATAGTGGGGAGTGCAGGTTTGGGTCGAACTTGTGCTTCAAGTGTGGAAAGGAGGGGCACATGGCAAAGGACTGTCGTATAGTCCGATGCTATAACTGTGGTGAAGAGGGTCATATGAGCAAAGATTGTAAGAGGCCGAGAGCTGAGAGCTCTGGGGCAAAGAAGACAGGAGGTGAAGGACCGAGGGCGAGCGCCAGGGCATTCACCATGACACAGGAGGAAGCTAGAACGGACCCTGATGTCGTGTCCGGTACGTTTCTAGTGAACCAAACTTTAGCTTCTGTGTTATTTGATTCGTGTACCAGTAAAAGTTTTGTTTGTGCTGCTTTCTGTGCTAAGCTGCCTGTTAGTAGTAGACGTGTTGATGCACCCTTTGATGTAGAAACTGCCATAGGTAAGTCTACCAGGATTTCTGAGATGATAGAGAACTGTGATGTGGAGCTAGAGGGTCATAAGTTTCATGTTAGACCGTTTGTGATGACCTTAGGTGGTTTCGATTTGGTTCTTGGAATGGATTGGTTAGCGAACTACGAGGCGAACATTGTGTGTCGCAAGAAGATGATTCGGTTGACAGCGCCTGACGAGAGTTCGGTAACGGTTTATGGCGAGCGGGTCACGATGATTCGAAAGTGATCTCGATGGTTGTGGCGGGAAAGTGTATGAGGCGTGGATGTAGTGCCTACTTGGACTATGTAAAGGATGTGGATACGCCAACACCACAACTAGCCAATGTATCGGTTGTATGTGACTTTCCAGACGTGTTCCCAGAAGACTTATCAGGAGTGCCACCTGACAGAGAGATCGAGTTTCAGATTGATCTGATACCGGGTGCCCAACCTGTCGCCAAAGCACCGTATCGGTTGGCTACGACCGAGATGAAAGAGTTGATGGAGCAGTTGCAAGAGCTGTTTGATAAGGGGTTCATTAGACCGAGTATCTCTCCTTAGGGTGCTCTGGTATTGTTTGTGAAGAAGAAAGACGGTAGTATGAGGATGTGTATTGACTACCATGAGCTGAACCAGTTGACGGTTAAGAACCGATACGCCTTACCGAGGATAGATGATTTGTTAGACAAGCTTCAGAGTGCCAGTTGGTTTTCGAGGATAGATATTTGATCCGGTTATCATCAGTTGAAGGTGAAGGAACAAGATATCCCTAAAACAGCTTTCCGCACACGCTATGGTCACTACGAGTTCCTCGTCATGTCTTTTGATTTGACCAATGCGCCAGCTGCTTTTATGGATCTGATGAATCGAGTGTGTCGGCCGATGTTGGATAAATCAGTGATCGTGTTTATTGATGATATCCTGATTTACTCGAGGAGCGAGGCAGAGCATGCCGGTTACATTCGGGAAGTTCTAGAGACGTTGAGAAAGGAGAAGTTGTACGCCAAGTTCTCCAAGTGTGTGTTCTGGTTGCGCGAGGTTCAATTCTTAGGTCACGTGGTTAAACCTGACGGGATTATGGTGGTCCAGGCGAAAGTGGAGGCGGTTATGCAATGGAAGTCACCAAAGACGCCATCCGAGATTCGTAGTTTCTTGGGTTTGGCGGGCTACTATAGAAGAATTATCCAAGACTTCTCTAAAATTGCTTCTCCACTGACTAAGTTGACCCGAAAAGATGTGAAGTTCGTATGGGGTCAAGCTCAAGAGAAGGTGTTCGAGGAACTGAAGGCGAGATTGACTCAAGCTCCTGTTCTGTCATTACCCGATGGAAGCGAAGATCTGGTGGTCTATTCTGATGCTTCCTACTCGGGGTTGGGGTGCGTGTTAATGCAAAGAGGAAAGGTTATAGCCTATGCATCCCGACAGTTGAAGGTTCATGAGGTCAATTACCCTACTTATGACTTGGAGCTAGCAGCCGTGGTCTTTGCATTAAAGATTTGGAGGCACTATCTTTACGAGACAAAGTGCACTGACCACAAGAGTCTGAAGTACTTCTTCGAGCAAAAGGATCTGAACATGAGGCAGAGATGGTGGTTGGAACTTATAAAGGATTATGATTGTGAGATCCACTACCACCCGAGCAAGGCCAATGTGGTGGCTGATGCCCTTAGCCGGAAAGAGAGGCCCGAGCCGATTCGGGTGAAAGCATATCAACTGATCATGACCTCTGATGTGATGAAGCAAGTCAAAGAGTTTCAAGATGAGGCACTGAAAGAAGATCATCTTAACTCTGAAAGAATGAGAGGTCTGGTTGGGGAATTGGGTGAGAACACACTCGGTGTTAGAACCCAATTCGGTCGTGTGTGGATTCCTCGTTTTGGGGATCTACGGGTGAAGGTAATGGATGAAGCTCACAAGACTCCATACTCCATTCATCCTGGTGCCACGAAAAGTACCAAGATATGAAGAAGGATTATTGGTGGCCGGGTATGAAGCGTGATGTGGTGGAGTATGTGAGTAAGTGCCTTACTTGCTTCAAGTGAAGGACGAGCATCAAAAGCCGTACGGGAAGATCCAACCTTTGGATATACCGGAATGGAAGTGGGAGCACATCACCATGGATTTCATTACAAAGTTGTCGCGTACCCCAAAAGGGTACGATGCCATATGGGTGATAGTTGATCGTTTGACGAAGAGTGCTCACTTCCTACCGATCCGCAAGACATACTTATCAGAGAGGTTGGCTGATCTGTTCATCAAGGAAATTGTAACTCGTCATTGTGTGCCGGTGTCTATTGTGTCGGATCGCGACACCCGGTTTACATCTAAATTTTGGAAGAAATTCCACGACGCTATGGGGACGATGTTACATATTAGCACGGCTTATCATCCCCAGACTGATGGTCAGTCAGAAAGGATCATTCAGACACTGGAAGACATGCTTCGGGCATGTGTGATTGATTTTGGTGGAAGTTGGGATGACCACCTACCGTTAGCCGAATTCTCATACAATAACAGCTATCATGCCAGCATTGGTATGCCTCCATATGAGATGTTATACGGTAGGAGATGCAGAACACCTGTTTGTTGGGGTGATATTGGTCAGAAGGAATTGGGGAGCGTCGAGGTAATCGAGGCTACGACTGAGAAGCTTGAGAAGATTAAAGCCTTCATGAAGGCAGCCAAAGATAGACAGAAGTCGTATGCTGATAACGACGCAGGCCGATTGAGTTCCAGGTGGGTGACCGGGTTATGTTGAAGGTCCCACCTTGGAAGGGTATCATTCGCTTCTGAAAGCAGAGCAAATTGAGCCCAAGGTATATAGGCCATTTCCGAATCATTGCTCGAGTAGGGTAGGTGGCCTATAGACTGGAGTTACCGGATGAGTTAAGTGGAATTCACCTGACATTCCATGTATCTCATCTGAGGAAGTGCTTAGATGATGAAGATATGATTGTTCCACTGGAGGATATCGAAGTAGACGAACGACTCAATTATGTGGAGCAACCAGTGGCAATCATCGACCGAAAGGAGAAAAGGCTGAGAAATAAAGTGGTGCCTCTTGTGCGTGTACAGTGGAAGCACAAGAAGGGATCCGAGTCAACGTGGGAGACTGAGGTGGAAATGAGGTAGCATTATCCACGTTTTTTCGAAGAATAACAAGTTTCGGGGACGAAACCTATTCAAGGGGGACGGACTTGTAACACCCGGTTATTTACTATTTTGAAGCCGACGAAGGAAGAAAAAGAAATAAAGTCCAAAGTCGAGGACCAAACTCGCCAACGAAAGAAAGTCGGGTGAGTGGAAGTATATAAGGGAGAGGGCAGCCCTTACCCTGTCCCCCACACTCACAAATTTGCCATCTAGAGAGGAGAAGAGAGAAAGAAGAAGAAAAAAGGAAAAGGGTCGGTTCGGGTGGTTCGAGTGGCCAAAATTGTCGTGTAGCAAGCCAAATCGAAGCCCTTGTCGATGTGCTCGTTTGTGTGAGTTCTAGGACCCCACTTTTACTTGTTTTCAACCGATTTTGGGGCTGGAAAGCATCAAATACCCGTTTTTGTATGTGTATGTGTTTGACCCATTTGGGTATGTTGAGTGTGATGCGTTTAGAGTATGTTTTCGGGCTTGTGTGTGCTTCTATGGTGTTGTGGTATGCATTTCTAAGGTTTAGGATGATTGATTTAGGCTTAGAATGGGTTTGGATGAGCTTGGAGGCCGAAAATGGCAGAGTGGGTTCGGGATGAACTCCATTCTGCATCAGCTAGGGCTATGCGACCGAATGGAGGCCATACGGCCGATTGAGAGGCGATTGAGGTTCATTCGCACGATTGGGATTCATTCGCACGATTGAGGGTTCCTTCGCACGACTAAGGTTTCATTCGCACGACTGGGAGTCCAGTTGCATGGGGAGTCTTACGACTGAGGGTTCAGTCGCATAATTGCTTAGTCGCATGAGTCCATTCGCATGAGGTCAGTCGCATAGGTGCTCATTCGCATTACTTCCATCTGCATGAGGTCCATACGCACGATTGGGTGTTCATTCGCATAGATGTTCATCCGCATGAGTCCAATCGCATGATGTTCATTCGCATGGAGGCCATGCGATTGAAGGGTGTCCATACGCCCGATTAGGGCTGTTGCACTCGAAGGAAAGTGTAGTTCGACTTCTGACTTTCGGGGGAAAGTGAAGATGTAAGTTTTGACGTAAAGGTCCCCGTAAGAGCATGTAAGATGACTGTTATGACCTTAGAGAGCATGTTGGGCATGATGATGATGAAGTTGCATGTTTATGCATGTTATGTATGTATGATGTTGCCCTGTATGATGATGATGTCTATGTATGATATGTTCCTTATTATGATGTATGTTTATCTTTCTTGTTGCTTTACGTGTCATGTTAACGAATGAATGAAGTATTATGTAACGTAAAGTGATAGATAACGAAAGAGGAACATGAAGTAAGAATGCATGCATTAATGAATGATGAATGAATAAAGGAAAGACTTGCAAGAACATATATGAGGTGAGCAACTCTGTGTTGCAAGAGACTCGGATAACATGCAATCATTGAGATTGCCCATGAGGTGAGCAACCTTGTTGTTGCAAGAGACTCGAATAGCGTGCTATCGTGGATGTTGCCATGAGGTGAGCAACCTTGTTGTTGCAAGAGACTCGGATAGCATGCTATCGATGAGTTTGGCAATGAGGTGAGCAACCCGATGGTTGTAACAGACTCGGATAGCGTGCAATCGTTGAGATTGCTATTGAGGTGAGCGACTCTGTCGTCGCAACAGACTCGGAAGAATGAACGAATGAAAAGAACGGGAGTTAACGAATGTAATGAAAGATAATAATGACATTATCTGTGTATACGTATGATGAATGATCGCATGAGAAAAGGAATAGTTTTTAATGAAAGTAAAGTATGTTTTATTATAAAACTAGAACTCACTCAGCAACGCTGACTTTTTATATGTTTTCCAGTTGGCAGGTAATGATTGCTGAGGATGGCACTGCAAGGCTACTCGGCTCTTTTGGGATGGCATCCATTTATAATGCTTTTGTGATGTAATGCAAACATGTATTTTGTAATCGGATAATGATGTATTATTTGGCAAAAGTGTTTATAATGAAATGAGATGTCATTTTTGAATGTTTCCGCTGCAATATTTTCAAGAGGCAAATGTTAATATATGTTTTATGTGCGATGAATGACCAACTGTAGGCGTCCCGGGAACGGGGCCTTACATGGCACCAGCACCGAGGTGAGCGACAAAGATCCCATCCACATACTACACCCCCAACGATATGCATAACTCGAGTATTGGACTGAAGTTCATAAATGACTTCCTCACTGCACATAGCCTGGCACCAGCACCAAGGTGCGCAATCACTACACTACGTACCACAACGTTGGTCAGTCACAAAGACTGGAACCCCCGTGTGTACCCCTGTTCATAATGCTTACAAGCCTTTCATACTTTATTCGTTCATTAATGCATGCATTCATTCATTTATCATGTTCCTCTTTTCGTTATCTTTCACTTTACGTTACATAATACTTTCGTTTCATTGATTAACATTCGACGTAAAGCCACGGAAAGATACACATACATAACATGAATATAAACATAAATACACACACATCATCCTACATGGCATCATCATATATACGCATCAATCATACGCACGCATCAATCATACATCACATCACTAACATCACACACATGCTCGACATCACGTCTATGACCTTGAAAGTCAACTTACAAAAGCCGACGGAAACCTCCCGAGTCAAAACCCATAATTGCACTTTCCCTCAAAGGTCATAAGATAAACCGTTGTTCTTCCGGGCGTATGAACCCTACTTGGGCGTATGGACACCTTCCAGTCGCATGGCCTTCCGGGCGACTGAACACTTAGGCGAATGGACATCAGGCGAATGGACCCTTTGTGAATGGACTATGAACGAATGGACATCTATGCGTATGGACTCTTAATCGCACAGCTTTCATGCATATGACCTTCAGTCGCATGACCTCAGGCGCATGGGCTTCAGTCGCATGCCCTTCGTGCGAATGAACCTCAGTCGCATGGCCTCCAGGTGCATGGACTTCAGTCGCATAACCTTCGTGCGAATGAACCTCAGTCGCACACTCCTTCAATCGCATGCCTTACAGACACATGAACTTCAGTCGCATGACCATCATGTGTATGGACCTCAGTCGCATGGCAATCGTGCGCATGGACCTCATTCACACGCCAATCGGCCGTATGGCCTCCAATCGCACTCCAATCGGTCGCCTAGCCCTAGCTGATGCAGAATGCAGTTCATCCTTACTACAGCCGAAGGGTTTCGGCCTCCAACCTCTTCCAAACCTCTTTCAAGCTCAAATCGACCATTTTAAGCCTTAGGGAAACATACCACGACCTCATTCAAGCATAACCAAGCAAGAAATCAAGCCCCAAACGAATCATACATATACACACATGCATAAAAATGGGTTTTCACCCAAAACTCGAAAAAAAGGGTTTTCAGATGTATTCCAGCCCCAAAATCAGTTGAAAACGTATAAAAGAGGGGTCCTAGAACTCACATAAACGTTCCCGTCAAGTAGAGCTTCGATTTGACCCGCTACACGACGATTTCCACGCTCGAATTCACCCGAACCAAGCTTTTCTCCTCTTTTTCTCCTTCTCTTCTCATCTCCTCTTTTGGCTAAAAAATGAGAAGGATGGGGTGTCTTCCCCCTTTTATACTCCCATTCATTGAAGTTTCTCTCGTTGGCGAGTTTGGTCCCTCGACTTTGGACATTATTTCTTTTCTTCTTTCGTCGGCTTCAAAGAAAATTTCCGGGCATTACATAACTTGATCAACACAACTTCACACCAAATCGGCAATGTTTCCAGAATTATGCCAGACAACAAAACGGCAAGTTTGGTCCCTCGACTTTGGACATTATTTCTTTTCTTCTTTCGTCGGCTTCAAAGAAAATTTCCGGGCGTTACATAACTTGATCAACACAACTTCACACCCAATCGGCAATGTTTCCAAAATTATGCCAGACAACAGAACGGTTGTTTCACTGGTTCACCGTTTGAATGGTCGAACCGTATTTTCAAACCAGATTACATCATGAATGACAAGAAGATGAAGTGTGGTTAAATTATTGACTTACCGATGGGTTGTATGTTAGTGTCTAACCAAGCTTGTAAAAAAGATGTATTGCTCATTTATCTTAACTAATTAGCTACCATCAATTTCACTCCATCATCACATCTCATTTATAAGATGAGTTGGTTGAGAACCTTTAAATTGACGATATGAGATGACACCCAATGATTATAAAATGTATATTCATTTTACAATATGTTAAAGATCGTTGAAATCTCCTTGTAGTCCATGTGGGAGGGCATTAAATATAAATCATATATATGGTTCACTGGTTCAAAATATTCAAAACCATTTGATTCTAAAATCATCGATTCGAAACTTTAACTAAAGTTTTGTTCACTGGTTCGAAATTCCAAATTTTATTCGATTCTAAGATCACCGATTCGATATTTTAAGTTTGAATCCGATTCAAAGTTTATATTTAATTTGAATCGAATTTTAAAATTGCGATTTTCAATTCGATTTGAAATTTGAATTAAGAAAATACATGTGATTTTATATATGTATATATAATATAATATTTATTTTATATTCTATATGAATGAGTTGTCTATTACCCATGCAATGCCTCGGGAATAACTATTTATTTGCAACAACGTATGTTAGATAATTAGAAAGTTTATTTAACCAAAACTTATAATGTATAAACGGTCGCCTATGCACATCTTCATTTAAAAATTTTGTTTTGTTAAATGTTGTAATTAATTAAAATTTTAAAGGGTTTAAAAAATACTTAGTTTAATAGTAAAAAGAATTAAACAAATTTAGATGGAATTGTATATATAGTATTTGTTTAAGAAAAGTTTATCCAAATAATCCATATTAATTTTATTTTTATTATTATTATTATTATTATCATATAAAAATATTTTGTAAACTCAAATAGATCGATTCTAAAATGAAAACGTTAATGAACAATAATAAAACTAAATATTCAAAAAAATAAGGTTTTGTTTCTTAATTTTACGAAGCCAACAAAATAAGAATTAGTTTGTCTTCTAAGGAAATGATAAGAAAAGTCTTTAAATTTAATATTTTGAGTTATTTGATTCACCACTTCAAATACTCGAGTGTTTGTAACAATTAATATAAGTGACTTGGATGCTAGTACAATTTAATTACACATTATATTTAATCAACTAAAGAAAATTAGTCACTTAATTAAACTAATAAGACATAGAAATCAGAGATAGAATTTAACCTTGTATCAGTATATTGTGGGGGTGACGTGACAGTGCATTCCAGTAGTCTGTAGCCTTATTTTTTCATACGATATGATTTTGTTATTTGATTTGAAAATATGATTTTGAAAGTTGAAGACACATGATCAACACAACTTTTCTACTAACTTGACACTATCACTACAACTTCACACCAATCGACGATCTTTCCAAAATTGTACGAGACAATAAAAGAGTTGTTTACGGGTTCACTGTTTAAATGGTGAAACCGTATTTATTAACCAGATTTCGTCATGTGCGCCAAGAAAAGGAGGTGTGGATGAATTGTTGACTTACCGATGGGCTGTATGTTAGTGTCTAACAAAGCTAGTAAAAAAGATGTATTGCTCATTTATCTTAACTAATTAGCTACCATTAATTTCACTCCATCATCACATCTCATTTATAAGATGAGAAGTGTGGTTAAGAACCTTTAAATAGGTGATATGAGATGACACCCAATGATTATAAAATATGTATTCATTTTATAATATGTTAAAGATGGTTAAATCTTCTTGTTGTCCATGTGGGAGGGCATTAAATATAAATCACATATATGGTCCATTCACTAGTTCTAAATATTCAAAATTCCATTTGATTCTAAAATCATTGATTCAAAAATTTAACTATGGTTTTGTTCACTTGTTAGAAATTCAAAATTTCATTCGATTCTAAGATTATCGACTCGATATTTTAAGTTTGAATTTGATTTGTAGTATTTTATTCAATTCAAATCGAATTTTTAATTTGTAATTTTCGATTCGATTTGAATATTAAATTAAAAAATATATAAAATTTTATATATATACATGATATAATATTTAATTTATAATTCCAAAAACATATATATGGAATTGTGGCAGGGTAACTATAATTAAGTAGGCTAATGAGATTATTTTTTCCTACGATATGATTTTGTTATTTTGATTGGAAAATATGATTCTGAAAGTTGAACACACATGATCATCACACTTTTCTACTGACTTGACTTCAGCAATGCTTTGAAAATTGTACAAGACAATAAAACGGTTGTTTTATCGGTCCACTGGTTGAATGGTCGAACCAAATTTTACTGATCATATGTCATCATGTGCGACAAGAAAAGAAAGCATGGTTGAATAAATAGACAATATGAGATGACACCCAATGATTATAAAATATATATTTATTTTATTATATGTTAAAGATGGTTGAAATATTCTTGTAATCCATGTGGGAGGAGTTCAATTAATTCAAAATTTCAAACGATACTAAAATCATCAATTCAAAATTTTAACTATGGTTTTGTTAACTGGTTCAAAAATTCCAAATTTCATTCAGTTCTAAGGTTACCGATTTGATATTTTAAGTTTGAATTCGATGTGAAGTATTTTATTGAATTCTAATCGAATTTTAAATTTGTAATATTTGATTCGATTTGAATATTAAATTGAAAAAAACAAATATAATTATATACATATATATACATACATAATTTAATATTTATATTTAAAATATATATGAACAAGTTGTTTTTATCAACCTTGTAATGCCAATGGAATAAGTATTTATTTGCAACAACGTGTATTAAATAAATAAAAAGTTCATTTAACCAAAACATATAATGTATAAGCGGTCAGCCTATGCATTTTTTTCATTTAAAAATTTTCTTTTGTTAAATTGTCACACCCTCAAAATCCACGTGCGGGGTTTTACCGCGAGGCGTGTGAACAAACCAGGATCACAGTCAGTAGTTACATAGAACGACTCTATATGCCACAAGTAAATAAAACAACCAAAGATTTAGTTTGAAACAGTGCGGAAGCGTTTTGAAAACAACCCAAACAACTAAAAGTATAAATATGGCAAAACATGTGCCAACCCAAAATAGTAAACCATAATCATTAAAATACTAATGTCTTGAAAACCATGTCTTAGTATGCAAGTGAACCGTGGAGTGCTCCTAGAGGCAAGCAGCTTAATGACCTGAGAAAAGCATACTAAAATGTCAACACATAGGTTGGTGAGTTCAAGAGTTTGAGTTCAGTAAACATATAAACAGTTGTAATATATATAAGCAGTGTATTGCAATAGATAGCTAGTCTATTAACAGCAAATATTAATACATAGTGATTTCGCAATTGAAGCTGACTGTGATAGTTGTTGCCTCCTGTCATGACTTACCACGTCGTGACAATGTTCAATAGGACAAATTGCACCCGGTTGACCTCGAGTCACACAGGTGGGGCTCGTCAGACCCAGTAGTACTACCCAAGTTTCCCCGCTATTTAATATTAACAATTCGAAAGTGTGAGGACTTTTCCATGATAAATAGCACTATATCAATATTATACACAACTTAAATATTAAAAGCGTTCGTAAAATACCAGTATGCTATCTCCCCCAAAAGAGATTAAATAAAGCGTGGGGCATGAACTCACCTGATGTATGCAAAGGTACTTAGGGTTTATTTGAGAAACGAGAGGATAGCCAACCTTCACAGGTTACCTAGATCATGTGAGTACATAAGTACGTGTAAATAAAAGACATGTGAAACCCTAATCATACCAAAACCAAAGACTCAAGCTTCTAGACAAATAGACACGTTTGACCTAGTTGACCCGTTTGACCCGTTGGTGACATTATGAGTTACAATTCAAATAGAGCCAATGAGAACATATAACATACATGACTAACATTCAAACAGTATCATACACATGTTACATTATCCATACATAACCCTTAAGTCATAGCCATGCCCATAGTATTCAACATACACCATAATCATTACTCACCAAGCCCAAACATGATATCCTAGCAACTAATCAACACCAACTTCATACATGATCACCAAAAAATCCAAATATCATCCATGATTATCCAAAACATCTCATACAACTAATTCAACATGATTCTGTTGGGTTTGTTGTACCAAAACAATGTCGTTTAACCATTTTAAACAAGAAAACGCAGCGGAATATGAACTTAATATCCTATTCAATAATCTGAAAATTAAAGTTCATAATATTATTTTAACAAACCCAAAGACATAGGATCATATGTATGTGAATAAACTAGTTATCAAGAAGCAAAAAAAAAACCAAAACAACATCAACAATCTACCTTTATAGGCTGTTGAAGAAACGATTTTAGAGCTGCTGGAAATCGTGATATTGTAGAAGAGGGGGCAATTTTGGATGGCCAAAACACCAAGGATAGGTGTCCTCAAGTGCTCATACCCACAAGCCTTCAAGAAACACCATTTTTGCTAGGGTTTGACACCAAAACGACCATGAAGATGCTGCTGGAACATCCTTCCAGCACCAAATCAAGCATGAAGATGCTGCCGGAACATGTTTCAGCCGAGAGTTTCTTCAAAAGGGAGATAACCATTCTCTCCTTTGGTCATTCCATATGTGTGTGAGATGAGAGGATGAAGATGTGTGTGTGTTTTTCTCCAAAGAGACTCTAAAACAAAGAAAAGAGTGGCTGGAACTAAAGGGGGGCCGAACCCTTAGGGTTGCCCACTCCTTTTCTTTTATTTTTGCTTAAAAGTCCTTATACATTAACCCTTATTACAACTAAAGATTAACATAGATATATATATATACATAATTAACCTTTTAATTATATAATACACACACACTTTTATTATTTGATGTTGCTTAACTAATTTAAACAACATTACAAATAATATCCATGAACAAAATATCCTCATAATTTGTTCTTTCTCACATACAATTTATTTAGAAAACCCATTTTCTAAATTGGTGTGATTATTTAATTGCATGATCATATCATCAATTAAATATTAATTGGTGTTTGCTAAGCTTGTTATTGGGTATGACCCGACTTGGATCACAACGTACTAACCACATCAATGTTCTATGTGTCTTGGGCATACAGAATCCAACAATCTCCCACTTGCACAAGATACATAGAGGATTGATGTAAGCAGTAAATACCGCCTAACAACGGTTTACTACCCTTAATACGCGTGACTTAAAGCCATTCAATAACATCATCCCCTTCAAGTATCCAACTTGAAATGATTTAGGTGAATCAATCATCTATCCTTTTGTTACAGATGTCATGTTAAATCCAAGGACACAGAATGATCATTCCTTGTTGATTTAACTTAATCAGGCCTTAGACATCATGCTCTCAACGAATAAGAGGAACAAATTCCATCTTGACTACATACGTTTCTCACAATCACCTTATGTTGTACCCAAACATAGCCTTATGTACTGACCATTATTTCAGAGCAGCGAAGAACTAGCTCAAGGTATAACACTTGGTGAATATCAAAACCCAATATGTATCTCAGGTCAGAGGATACCAAATGATATTCGCCTTTACTCAAATTTACTTATGATCAATCTAAAGATTCCATGTAGTAAAATTGAGACGCGGGTCAGTCCAATATTTGTATCCCACAAATATCTATGAACCTTGGTAGCAACCAATTGCTCTATATTCATACCATATAAATATCTACCAATCCATGTTCATAATAGTCTTACATTCATATCTGTTCCCACAAATATGACCGACTACGGACATTTAGAATAATAAACATATTCATGGATGTAAACATGCTAAAAGGGAACATGACTCAAAAGGTCAAAATTACAACTGTTCCATACATTAAATACTAAACAGATCAATTCCAATCACTAGAATATCGAAGTCCTAAGGCACAAGTATGACCCTCATACTTTGCCTTCGCAAGGAGCTTCGTGAGTGGATCCGTAATGTTTTGATCTTTTATGAACTTTATGAATACATATCTTTACCCTTTTCAACTCCATCCCTTATGATGTTGAATCTCCGCTCAAGGTGCTTAGTCTTTGATGAGTACGGGGTTCCTTGATTTGAGCAATCCCACCCACGTAATTACCAAAGATCTTTAGGGAGTCTTGAATGGTAGAGACCACCCCTAGATAAGCAATGGACAAGCTTATCCATGCAGCTTCCAAAGCTGCCAATGAAGCGGCTATGTATTCGGATTTTAGACTGAATAATGCTACCGTGTCCTGCTTTGAACACTTCAAGGATACCACACCTCCATTCATAATGGAAGTACACCTGATTATGATCGAGAGTTGTATCGATCTGTTTTGGAAGTCCTCATCTGTGCAACCCTTTACACAGATTTTCACTTCAACAGATCCGTATATTAGAAACATATCCTTAGTCTTACTAAGGTGCATCAACATACTTTTAACAACCATTCAATGGTTATTTCTATTGGTATCTACTTTGTCATACCTGATAAGCATGACTCGTCCGGTTTAGTGCATATCATGAGACAAATGACGGATCCTATAGCAGATGCGTATGGGATATCCTTCATTTGATTTTGCTCATCCTATGAGCTTGGACATTGAGACGTAGTCAACATGGTCTCTCTTTGAAAGGGTATCATACCTTTCTAAGAGATTTCCATCTTGAACCTTTTCAAGATTTTATATATGCACTTTGGTTTGACCCTATCAACCACCTCGATCTATCCTTATAGATCCTTATTCCAAAATATGGGTGATTTCAAAGAGATCCTTTTATGAAAAACATCTTCCAAGCAAGGTTTTAACACCTTCCAAGGTTGGAATATATTTTTCAAATAGCAGTGTGTCATCAGCATACAACACTGAGAGTATATTTCTGCTCCCACTAGCTTTCATATATACACACCCTTTTGATGCTTGTTTCAATCCATAGATCTATCACTTTAACTTGTATACTTTATTGGGATGTCACGGATCGACAAAACCTTCATGCTGAACTATGTGGACAGTCTCTACGAGATGTCCATTAAGGAAAGCGGTTTTGACATCCATTAGCCAAAACTCATATTCAAAATATGCAGTTATGGCACTTAACATCCTAATCGACCTTAGCATTGCCACGGGCGTAAGACTTTCATCATAATCAACCAATTGAGTTTGATGAAAACCTTATGCTATAAGTCTTGACTTATAAGTATTCAAGTCTCCATGTATATTTGTTTTCATCCAGAAAACCCACTTGTATCCAACCGATTTGGAGTTTAAGTGGAGGTTCAACCAATTGCCAAACTTGGTTGTTATACATGAATTGCATCCTTACGTTCATGGCCTCTAGCCATTTGTCCCAATCCAAATTGGACATAACATCTTGGTGTATGGTTAGCCTACAGGGTATAACCACATAGCATCCATTCATGAAATATCCTTATCTTTCAGATGGAATACTAACTCTACCAGATTTGTGAACGTTTTGTGTGTGTTGATCAACCTCTTGATCTTTATCAACAACCTCCTGCTGATTGCTAGTGTCAATCAAATGTGTATCGCCTTGTGGATTTTGATCCTTATCAAGTTCCACAGTTCTATACGTCATTCCTTCCATAAAGGACTTGGTTTCAAGAACCATAGACTTTGGAGCAATAAATACTTCTGATTCGTTGAGTCAAAGAAACGGTATCTTATACAGTCTCTTTGGATTCTAAATGAATACACACTTTCTTTGTCCGGGTCATATTCATAATATGAGCCTTAGAGAGCGATGCTAAACCCAAAATGATAAAGGTGGTAAGTTCACAGCCATAATAAATTGAACCATATCCAAATAGGGTTCAGTTTCTCCTTTATCTGAATGAAGAGCATAGATAACTATGCGAAGTTGATTTTCTACTTCATTATTGAAGATTTTGAACATTTCAAAAGCTTCATACTTATGTGTCATCAAGTGCACACAATAATAGCGACTGCAATCGTCGGTAACATTAATGAAGTATCTTTCACCAGTCTTAGACATTGTCTTGAAAGGATCATATGCATCCAAATGCATCATTCCTAATTAGTCTTTGGTTCATACTTATCAAATGAAACATTTTCATTTGTTTCCAAAAGACCATTCTTTTGAAGTGTTTGAATCTAATTCTGGTTAATGTGACCAAGGCGACAATGTCAAAGATAGTAATAACTTAAACCCATTTTAAGTTTCTTTATGCTAAATGTGTATCAACGAGTTATAATAGGATGATCTATCATGAACCAATTCATGGATGTCATTAAAAGGCATATCCTTAAAATGATATACATCATTCAAAACTCAATACCATTATTTACAAATTTTGAATCATGATCATATTGTTTTAAAAGGAAACATTAATCATGTTCCTAGTCAAACTAGGTGCATACAAAAATGTTTTGAGAACAACTTCCAAACCATTTGAAGGTCTCAAAATAGAGTTTCCCTTCTTGAAGCGGACATTTCTTTTGAACCCTTTTGCAACAATTGCAAGTATGAGTCTCACATCCGGTATCTAATACCCATGTGATTGAAGAAATGGCTTTTAAAACAGCGTATGAATCATGGAATTGTATTTGAGGTTTGCCCAAAACCCTTCTTGTGTTTCAACTCCTTGAGATAGAAGGGACAATACCCTTTTTATAGTCCTATCTCTCCATACTCAAAGCATGGATCGTTCTCCGTTACCTTAGGCTTCATAAGCTTAGGTTTTGAGGTTTCGCTATAACCTTTGCTTTGACGTATTCCTTTCCTTTAGCAATAATTGCTTTAGGATCGGGATTGGCCACTTCTTATAGCCTCCGTTATTGATTGAGAGAATAGGTAGAACCTCTCTACTTATTCCCGCCTCGGTTGCTTTGAGCATTGCATGAGGTTCACCGATGCTCTTGTCCCATCCGTTCATATTACAGTTTATTATGAATGTCTCAAACCTTTAGTTAGGCAATCAAGGATCAAATCCTTGGCCAACTACTTTGAGACAGGACAGCAAAGCATCTTGAGGCTATCAATATGGCTTTTATCTTAAGGATATATAAGATGATATTGATTGGGTCTTTTCATGTGACATGTATAAAGTGCTTGAACCGTTTCAAAGCAATCTTACTAAAGTTTGTGGAAGGAACATTTCCCTTTTAGATTAACATGTCATGTGCCCCATGAGGCTCCAAACCCTTTTGGAGTCTGGGAATCATATTCCCAACATGAGATCGGATGCTTGCACAGAATCCTAAGTGTGCTTAACTCAATCGTCAAAAGGCCATAACATCAACAGCGTAGGTTGGTGAGGTATGGGATCGTCAAGGACATAGACCTTTACTCATTCTTGAGAACGATTCTCAAGTTTCAAAATGAGTCCATAAGATAATTATGGTTAGGACTATCCCTCTCGAGAATAGGTCTCAGTGATAGGGAAGGGACGATCGGGGTGGTAGCATTATAGTTAGAGGTCATTATTACAAAATTGACAAAGTTCATATTAGTATTTCTCATAAATTTATTTTAATCGTTAATACCCTTAATGTCTCATAGACAATTAACAATTAAAGTCTAGAATCCAACGTTACATTTAAATGATGGTTAGGTGACCTTTATCCCATTATTTAAATTAACAAGGTAGTCAACAGTTGACAATTGCAACCTATTGCAACTTCTAGTCTTATGGGATCGGTTAAACATCATATGTTTAGTCGGCATGTTTAATCCCATCAACACCATTGTACGCCATGCTTCGGTGACCCTAAGCACATGGTTTCCAATTCAAGTCGTCCTACTTACACACACGTGTGAGTTTTTACATATAAGCGGTTAGGTGACCTTTATCCCACAAGTATGTTAGACTCACCCCAAGGACACAAGTTCCCTACAAGTGGTTAGGTGACCTTTATCCCACAAGTAGTTCCCAAGTGATTCGAGTGTCGTGTAAAAGGATGGTGTTAGACTTGTTACCAAACGGTTTTAAGTTTCCATTAATTTTAGACTTTGAAAACACTATGTACCTTGTAATTGCATGCTTTCAAATACATGGTACCCTATGGTTCTCTTTTAATAAAACCTCTTTTATTTTGAAATCCTTTTAATAACCTTTTATTAATTACTTAATGATTTAGAACCATAAAATTCAGCTTGTTATCATAATTTATTTAGATCGTTAAGCATATTCATATATCAAACAATCAACATAAAACAAACAAGCATAATCATACAAACATATGTGCATAACCATAGCCACTAAGTTGACTACACTTGTTTGCCATCACAAGTGTTGTCATAAGGTCTTTTCCTAAGGGTTCAACACAACACAAATGATGAGATCTCCAAAGACCCCCACTTGAACTTGCATCCAAATGCTTCAAGTCCATCCTTTGTGTCTTCCTTTTGTGCTTCCTTCCCGAGCATCTTCTTTTACAAAATATATACATCCTAATACATATTTTCTAGTAAAGGAAAAAATGCTCCTAATCTATTTATTACATTGCCAAATGAATAAATAAATTACAAACCAAAAGGAAACACAAAAGAAATTACTACAACCCATAAAGAAAGAATACAATCAACATGACAATTCCATAATCAACCAAACCCAAAACAACCATGGTCAAGGCTATGTTATGCACTAAAATTATGTATCCATATACATCATACTAAGAACCAAAATGAACCCCATTGACCCTAAATTTTCAGCCAACATAAACCAAAAATCTAGGGTCTTTTGTCCAAACAAAACACAATCAACCAAATTGATATCTTTCCTTTCAAGGTTTAATCACTAGCATGTTTGATATAACCTTGAAAGATTGGGGTATCATCAAATCAATACAAAACAGCCCTAAAATTGGTTGTTAAACCTTATATAACCAATTATACAAGAACACATGAAACTAATCATCCACATAACCGGCTCTTGATGCCAATGTTGGGTTTGTTGTACCAAAACAATGTCGTTTAACCATTTTAAACAAGAAAACGCAGCGGAATATGAACTTAATATCCTATTCAATAATCTGAAAATTAAAGTTCATAATATTATTTTAACAAACCCAAAGACATAGGATCATATGTATGTGAATAAACTAGTTATCAAGAAGCAAAAAAAACAACCAAAACAACATCAACAATCTACCTTTATAGGCTGTTGAAGAAACGATTTTAGAGCTGCTGGAAATCGTGATATTGTAGAAGAGGGGGCAATTTTGGATGGCCAAAACACCAAGGATAGGTGTCCTCAAGTGCTCATACCCACAAGCCTTCAAGAAACACCATTTTTGCTAGGGTTTGACACCAAAACGACCATGAAGATGCTGCTGGAACATCCTTCCAGCACCAAATCAAGCATGAAGATGCTGCCGGAACATGTTTCAGCCGAGAGTTTCTTCAAAAGGGAGAGAACCATTCTCTCCTTTGGTCATTCCATATGTGTGTGAGATGAGAGGATGAAGATGTGTGTGTGTTTTTCTCCAAAGAGACTCAAAAACAAAGAAAAGAGTGGCTGGAACTAAAGGGGGGCCGAACCCTTAGGGTTGCCCACTCCTTTTCTTTTATTTTTGCTTAAAAGTCCTTATACATTAACCCTTATTACAACTAAAGATTAACATAGATATATATATATATATATACATAATTAACCTTTTAATTATATAATACACACACACTTTTATTATTTGATGTTGCTTAACTAATTTAAACAACATTACAAATAATATCCATGAACAAAATATCCTCATAATTTGTTCTTTCTCACATACAATTTATTTAGAAAACCCATTTTCTAAATTGGTGTGATTATTTAATTGCATGATCATATCATCAATTAAATATTAATTGGTGTTTGCTAAGCTTGTTATTGGGTATGACCCGACTTGGATCACAACGTACTAACCACATCAATGTTCTATGTGTCTTGGGCATACAGAATCCAACAGATTCATCACCTTAGAATTCATCCATGATCATACTAACATGCTCCTAATATCCCAAACATGTTCATATCATCATACATCAAACTTTACACAAATAAAGTTTCCCTTTTGGGAAAGAACATCCCAAAATCTATCAAACATCCAAAGCATACATGAATTCAACATAATTATACCATCTCAAGCTCCATACAATATCTAAACATGATTAACATCACCTAAACACCATAATCTAACCATCTTCATACACAAAAGTTTCTACTTTTGGCAAGCTATGAACCAACAACATGCATTCAAAGATTTCTAGCATTCATAACAACAATCTAGTATCTATTCATCATCATGAACACATCCATAACATCAATTCATCACTAGATCATCATTACATGCAAAATAAAGTTACTATTATTAGTAACCTATGAACATCAACCCTAAATCATCAATTTCTTGCAAGATTCATGATTCCTAACATTCATACAACTTACTAATCACCACACATTCATCAAACAATCATCATTCACCCATAATCAAGCCATTTTCGAATTAGGGTTTGCTTAACACCAAAATTCATGATCAAATCCCTAAAAACATATAATTCTTGCATAATCGACGTTAACTAACATGTATACAATCTAACTAACATATAAACATCATCATACAACATCAATTTCGACTCCATGAATGCCAATTCACGAATTAGGGTTCGGCCACTATGAACAACTCACAAAAACGTGAAAAAATCTAACCTTTAAACTTGTAATTGCTTGAAATCGATGCTTCCTAAGTGTTATATATCTTGTAATCGAACCAAAACCACACGAAATTGCTTGTTCTTGGCTGATTTTCGCAAGGGAGAGGGGTTTAGAGAGGTGTTGCGGCCGAATGGGTGGGATTAGGGTTGGGATTTGTTTTGTTTAGTTAAACTTTGCAAAATGACAAGTTAAACCCTTGTGTTTTGTATTTTATTAAAAAGGCACTCTTTTGAATACTTTTAAATGATTTTTAACTACAATAATAAACATATAACTCATGGTAACAAATTATATGTTTTATCTTTACAAAACACAAACATACGGATTAATACACACGTTTCCACGTTACGCGATTAATTCACAATTAACATATAAAAACATGCAAACACATAAACATAATACAATAATTACATAATCAATTAGATTATCAATAATTTGACATTATTTAATATTATTAGGTCACCAACGTTAAACGACAACTAGTGTGTGCTCACGACACGTGTATGCAAGACTTAACGAAACTAACGGAGTTTGGTAACGGAAATTTACCGGATGTCACATTATCCCCATGTTGAAAGAATTTTCGTCCCGAAAATTGCGTTACATGGTGAGAGTGTTCCATCACTGGTCTACTGCATTGGCACACAGAAATCGAAATCGAGTGAGTTTTGGATGAGTTGTCACATCATCCCCATGTTGAAAGAAATTTCGTCCCGAAATTTAAATCAATACCTTCGTCTGCAGACATCGTCTTCTCAAATAGATGAGGGTACTTAAGCTTCATTTGATCTTCCCGTTCCCATGTGAATTCCGGTCCACGTCGCGAATTCCAACGGATTTTGACAATAGGTATCTTGCTCTGCTTAAGTGTTTTCACCTCACGGTCCATCACCTCCACTGGTTCTTCAATAAAACGTAGTTGCTCATCCACTTGAACCTCCTCCAGTGGTACGACCATCGTTTCATCAGTTATGCATTTCTTCAAGTTTGATACATGAAATACATCATGGATTCCACTTAGCGAATCAGGTAGGGCTAGACGATAGGCCACTGGACCTATTCTTTCCACTATTTCAAATGGTCCAACGTACCTCGGGTTTAGCTTCCCTCGCTTGCCAAACCGAACTACGCCTTTCCATGGTGAAACTTTCAACAAAACCTTGTCACCAACCTGAAACTCTAAAGGTTTCCGTCTCTTATCAGCATAACTCTTTTGTCGGTCTCGCGCTGCTGCCATACGGTTCCGTATCTGTACGATCTTCTCGGTTGTCTCATGAATCAACTCGGGACCAGTCAGCTGACTATCGCCAATTTCCGCCCAACAAACAGGTGATCTACATTTTCTCCCATACAAAGCCTCGAAAGGTGCTGCTTGTATGCTAGTATGATAACTGTTGTTATAAGAAAATTCCACCAATGGCAGGTGAATTTCCCAGTTATTCCCGAAATCAATTACACAAGCACGTAGCATATCTTCCAACGTCTGTATGGTACGCTCACTCTGGCCATCCGTTTGCGGGTGATAAGCAGTACTCATATCTAATCGTGTTCCCAAAGATTTCTGCAATGATTGCCAGAAGTGTGACGTGAAACGAGCGTCACGATCAGAGATAATGGAGATCGGTACACCATGTCTGGAAACGATCTCCTTGAGGTACAGGCGGGTTAACTTCTCCATCTTGTCAGTTTCCTTTATTGCAAGAAAATGAGCAGATTTTGTCAATCGATCCACAATAACCCATATTGTATCACAACCAGTACTAGTCCTGGGCAGCTTGGTAATAAAATCCATGGAGATTTGTTCCCATTTCCACATCGGTATCTCGGGTTGCTGCAATAGTCCAGATGGTTTTTGATATTCCACCTTTACCTTCGAGCAGGTCAAGCACTTGCTCACATATGTAGCCACATCCGCTTTCATATTAGGCCACCAATAGTGCGTCTTCAGATCATGATACATTTTATCAGATCCAGGATGTATAGAATACTTAGATTTGTGTGCCTCACTCATAACCAGGTCTCTCAGATTTCCATAGGCAGGCACCCAAAGTCTATCCATGAAATATCGAATTCCATCTTCCTTCATCACCAGCTGTTTATCCATTCCTCTCAACGACTCAGAACCAATATTTTCTGCTTTCAAAGCTTCTACCTGTGCCTCCTTAACTTGTTCAGGCAGTTGAGTACTAATAGTGAGCTGTAAAGCTCGCACCCGTCTGGGTTTAGCTGTTTCCTTCCGGCTTAAGGCATCAGCAACCACATTCGCCTTTCCCGGATGGTATTTAATAGCGCAATCATAGTCGTTTAGCAGCTCCACCCAACGTCGTTGCCTCATATTCAATTCCTTTTGCTCAAAGATATGTTGAAGACTCTTGTGATCGGTGTAGATTGTGCACTTGGTACCGTACAAGTAATGTCTCCAAATCTTTAAGGCAAAGACTACTGCACCCAATTCTAAGTCATGAGTAGTATAGTTCTTCTCATGAACTTTTAATTGTCTCGAGGCGTAGGCTATCACTTTGTCTCGCTGCATTAAGACACAACCCAAACCTTGAATGGATGCATCACAATACACCACGAAGTCATCCGTCCCCTCTGGCAGTGCTAGTATCGGCGCGGTACATAGCTTCTGCTTTAACGATTGAAAAGCCGATTCTTGGCTTTCACCCCATTTGTATGTAGTCCTTTGTGAGTCAAAGCTGTGAGAGGTTGTGCGATCTTAGAGAATCCCTCTATGAATCGCCGATAGTAACCTGCTAATCCCAAGAATTGTCTTATTTCACTCGGCGTTTTAGGTGTGGTCCAATTCTTGATCGCCTCAATTTTGGCAGGATCAACATGTATCCCTTTCTCATTAACAATATGACCTAAGAATTGTACTTCTCGTATCCAAAAGTCACACTTAGAGAATTTGGCGTACAGCTGTTCCCTTTTCAGTAGCTCTAAGATCATCCGCAAATGCTCCTCATGGTCTTCCTTGGTCCTGGAATATATCAGTATATCATCGATAAACACAATGACAAACTGATCGAGGTAGGGTTTGCACACACGGTTCATGAGGTCCATGAACACAGCAGGTGCATTTGTCAACCCAAAAGGCATGACCAAGAACTCATAATGACCGTAGCGGGTACGAAACGCGGTTTTGGAAATGTCTTCTTCGCGTACTCTGAGTTGATGATAGCCAGATCTCAAGTCAATCTTCGAATAGTAACTTGATCCCTGAAGTTGGTCAAACAAGTCATCGATACGGGGTAGAGGGTATCGGTTCTTGACTGTTACCTTATTTAGCTCCCTATAGTCAATACACATCCGAAACGTGCCATCCTTCTTCTTAACAAACAGGACAGGGGCTCCCCAGGGTGATGTACTAGGGCGAATAAAACCCTTATCTAATAGCTCCTGGAGTTGTGACGACAACTCCTGTAGTTCGTTCGGTGCTAATCGATAAGGTGCTCTAGCAATCGGGGCTGCGCCGGGAGTTAGCTCAATTTGGAATTCCACTTGACGATGAGGTGGTAATCCAGGAAGATCCTCTGGAAACACCTCTGGAAAGTCGCGCACTATGGGAATATCCTCCATTCTTCTTTCCTTCGCCTGCTTATCAGTCACAAGTGCTAGAATAGCCACACGACCCTTTCGTAGTAACTTTTGGTCCCTTTCATGAACGAGATGATGCCTATCACAGCACCACTTCTATCACCTCGGACTGTCAGAATTGTGTCATCAACAGGAATTCGTATGATCTTTTCATGACATATAACTTCTGCTTGCTTGCTAGAAAGCCAATCCATGCCTATCACAACATCAAAACTCCCCAGAGTAACAGGCATAAGATCTATAACGAAAGTATGACCAGCAAGCTCTATCTTACAGTATTTAAGGATATGAGTTACGTGAATCTGTTTACCGTCAGCCAACTCTACGGTGTACTTAGATTCTAGGGCGGAGGGTATATCACTTAATAGACTACAGAATTTTAAGGACACGAAACTCCTATCAGCTCCAGTATCGAATAGTACCGAAGCAAAGCAACCATTAACAGAGAATCTACCAGTAACAGTTGTAGGATCATTTAGAGCCTCACCTGAGCCAATGACGAAGGCTCTCCCCTTTGCTCCATCCTTATTACCGCCATTACCGTTGCCAGTTCCACCGTTGTTGTTACCATTGTTGTTGTTGTTATTGTTGTTGTTGTTGTGTCCATTTCCATTGTTTCCATTTCCATTTCTCCTTAGTTGTGGGCAATTTCGCTTGTAGTGCCCCTCTTTTCCACATTCAAAACAACCCTTAGGAGTTTCCTAGGGTTGTTGTGTCCTCCTAACCAGTTCGCCACGGCAATCCTTCGCAGCATGTCCAATTTTACCACATCGCTGACATTTGAAGCTATCACATCGTCCCACGTGATGATAGTTGCACCGGTTGCACTTCGGGTGTCTTCCACCATAACCACTGGGTCCTTGGTTAGTTGCAGTCATTTGGTTGAAGTTACGATTGTTGTCGAACCTCCGTTGTTGTTGGGCCGGTTGTTGTTGCTGCTGAGGCTGAGGTTGACTGCCAGAAGATGATGATGCTTTGGTGTTACTACTACCATCCCACTTTCTTTTGTTATCGGGCACGCTTGCCACGGCGCCCCGCTTGGGTAGACGACCCTGTTCCACGGCTTGGTCAGTTAGCTTATGGGCTAACTGAATGGCTTGCTGTATGGTGGCTGGATTAGAAGCAGTTACCATACTCTGTATTTCGGGTACAAGTCCCCGTATGTAGTGCTCGATCCTCTTGTGCATCTCATTTACCATTCCCGGGCATAATGTTGCTAGCTCGTGAGTTCTAGTGGTGTAAGCCTCGATTTCTGAGCCCTGCATTTTCAGTTGCCAGAACTCTATCTCCAACTTTTGCACCTCATTGCGAGGACAGTACTCCTCGGTCATCATGGTTTTGAACTCGGCCCACGGCAGTCCATTAGCCAATGCTTGCCCCAACATCTGAACTTGGGCATTCCACCAGGATAAGGCGGCACCCTCCAGGGTCCCGGTGGCATATTTCACCTGATCAGCAGGTGGACAGTTGCACTTGGAGAATACGGACTCCGTCTTCTCGAACCAGCGTACTAGTCCCACAGCGCCTTCAGTGCCGCTGTAGGTATGGGGCTTACAGTCCATGAAGGACTTATAAGTACATGCTGGTGGTCCTGCTTTAACACAACAATTATTGATCAGACAACCTATACGGTTATGCAAGATATCGGTTTAACTTTCAATCATTGTTTACCTGCTGGCTGTCCCGCTTGGGCAGCAGCCACCGCTGCCTGAATCAGGGCAGTTAACTCAGCAGGGGTCATATTAACGGCACCAGCGCCATGATCTCCGGCGCCATGGTCTCCGGCGCCACGTCCACGACCGCGCCCACGACCACGTCCACGTGCGTCCATTGTTCACTTTACATCCACAAACAATAATGAGTAACATCAAACACATTTATCTCATTGAAGTACAGTAAACAATAAAGGAATAATAAATCATCACAACCACAACATTCATAACAAAAATAATAAACCAAAGTAAATAAATTGCAAATAAGTCACAATGTATTCATCAATGTCAAAATTTAAGTTTGTCGTTCGTGTGGGAACAACCCTTCCCACATAGGTTTTCAAAGAAAACACTAGGTAGTCCAAGTCATGTAAGAAATCAATCGACAATATCAGATCCATCACTCTCATCCTCCTCCTCTTCAGGTTCCTCCTCCTCAGGTTCCTCCTCTTCCTCAGGTTCTTCCTCCTCAGGTTCCTCTGCAGGTGCAGGAGCCATAGCAATCTGGAGTGCTGCTAGCTGTGCCTCCAAGCAGCAATCTATCATCAACCACAACAGATCCCTCTGCTCGCAAGTAGCCACGCGTCCACTGAGGGCTACATCCCGTCCCTCATTTGGTAGCACCCGTCTAGGGTCTCTCCTCTCCATGACGCCCATCAAGCTCATCCAATCTTATGCCTAGGTTTTGTACACCTCGGTCTGTGTGTACAAACGTCGCTAATGATCGCCTGACTCGTCTTTCTGTATCTAATGCTGCCACCAATGCAGCAATCAACTGCTCGTTGGACTGCACCGTCCGGGGTAGTGAAGGCACTGCTGAATCAGAGCTACCTCTCGTTCTGGGTCTCGGCTCGGGCACGCGTTCCCTATACATGAGGTGGTTGACAAACCTAGGATAAAAGCTCCAGTCCCTTGGGGGTCACGCTTCATCAACGCGAAAGGTTGATCCCAGTCAAACTCCCCTCGAGGATAATCAAAACGAGGCCAGTCGAGTCCATCATCAGGTACAGGTGCAGGAGGTGGGGACTCGGATCGCGCAGGTGATGCAGGTCGTTTTCCAGAAGCTCTTGATGACGATGCCATGCTGCAGATAGTGTGACGTGTATGCCAATGAGTATACAGTAGATGAAAATAAAGTACAGGTAACTAACTAACTGTGTGCGGTTATAGTCTAGTGTGTATGCAACCTAGTTCCCTATAACCAATGGCTCTGATACCAATCTGTCACACCCTCAAAATCCACGTGCGGGGTTTTACCGCGAGGCGTGTGAACAAACCAGGATCACAGTCAGTAGTTACATAGAACGACTCTATATGCCACAAGTAAATAAAACAACCAAAGATTTAGTTTGAAACAGTGCGGAAGCGTTTTGAAAACAACCCAAACAACTAAAAGTATAAATATGGCAAAACATGTGCCAACCCAAAATAGTAAACCATAATCATTAAAATGCTAATGTCTTGAAAACCGAGTCTTAGTATGCAAGTGAACCGTGGAGTGCTCCTAGAGGCAAGCAGCTTAATGACCTGAGAAAAGCATACTAAAATGTCAACACATAGGTTGGTGAGTTCAAGAGTTTGAGTTCAGTAAACATATAAACAGTTGTGATATATATAAGCAGTGTATTGCAATAGATAGCTAGTCTATTAACAGCAAATATTAATACATAGTGATTTCGCAATTGAAGCTGACTGTGATAGTTGTTGCCTCCTGTCACGACTTACCATGTCGTGACAATGTTCAATAGGACAAATTGCACCCGGTTGACCTCGAGTCACACAGGTGGGGCTCGTCAGACCCAGTAGTACTACCCAAGTTTCCCCGCTATTTAATATTAACAATTCGAAAGTGTGAGGACTTTTCCATGATAAATAGCACTATATCAATATTATACACAACTTAAATATTAAAAGCGTTCGTAAAATACCAGTATGCTATCTCCCCCAAAGAGATTAAATAAAGCGTGGGGCATGAACTCACCTGATGTATGCAAAGAGTACTTAGGGTTTATTTGAGAAACGAGAGGATAGCCAACCTTCAAAGGTTACCTAGATCATGCGAGTACATAAGTACGTGTAAATAAAAGACATGTGAAACCCTAATCATACCAAAACCAAAGACTCAAGCTTCCAGACAAATAGACACGTTTGACCTAGTTGACCCGTTTGACCCGTTGGTGACATTATGAGTTACAATTCAAATAGAGCCAATGAGAACAATAACATACATGACTAACATTCAACAGTATCATACACATGCTTACATTATCCATACATAACCTTAAGTCATAGCCATGCCCATAGTATTCACATACACCATAATCATTACTCACCAACCCAAACATGATATCCTAGCAACTAATCAACACCAACTTCATACATGATCACCAAAAATCCAAATATCATCCATGATTATCCAAAACATCCCATACAACTAATTCAACATGATTCATCACCTTAGAATTCATCCATGATCATACTAACATGCTCCTAATATCCCAAACATGTTCATATCATCATACATCAAACTTTACACAAATAAAGTTTCCCTTTTGGGAAAGAACATCCCAAAATCTATCAAACATCCAAAGCATACATGAATTCAACATAATTATACCATCTCAAGCTCCATACAATATCTAAACATGATTAACATCACCTAAACACCATAATCTAACCATCTTCATAAACAAAAGTTTCTACTTTTGGCAAGCTATGAACCAACAACATGCATTCAAAGATTTCTAGCATTCATAACAACAATCTAGTATCTATCATCATCATGAACACATCCATAACATCAATTCATCACTAGATCATCATTACATGCAAAATAAAGTTACTATTATTAGTAACCTATGAACATCAACCCTAAATCATCAATTTCTTGCAAGATTCATGATTCCTAACATTCATACAACTTACTAATCACCACATTCATCAAACAATCATCATTCACCCATAATCAAGCCATTTTCGAATTAGGGTTTGCTTAACACCAAAATTCATGATCAAATCCACTAAAAACAATAATTCATACATAATCCACGTTAACTAACATGTATACAATCTAACTAACATATAAACATCATCATACAACATCAATTTCGACTCCATGAATGCCAATTCACGAATTAGGGTTCGGCCCTATGAACAACTCACAAAAACGTGAAAAAATCTAACCTTTAAACTTGTAATTGCTTGAAATCGATGCTTCCTAAGTGTTATATCTTGTAATCGAACCAAAACCACACGATTATTGCTTGTTCTTGGCTGATTTTCGCAAGGGAGAGGGGTTAGAGAGGTGTTGCGGCCGAATGGGTGGGATTAGGGTTGGATTTGTTTTGTTTAGTTAAACTTTGCAAAATGACAAGTTAAACCCTTGTGTTTTGTATTTTATTAAAAGGCACTCTTTTGAATACTTTTAAATGATTTTTAACTACAATAATAAACATATAACTCATGGTAACAAATTATATGTTTTATTTTACAAAACCAAACATACGATTAATACACACGTTTCCACGTTACGCGATTAATTCACAATTAACATATAAAAACATGCAAACACATAAACATAATACAATAATTACATAATCAATTAGATTATCAATAATTTGACATTATTTAATATTATTAGGTCACCAACGTTAAACGACAACTAGTGTGTGCTCACGACACGTGTATGCAAGACTTAACGAAACTAACGGAGTTTGGTAACGGAAATTTACCGGATGTCACATATGTTGTTAATTAATTAAAATTTTCAAAGGGTTATTCAAAATACTTATTTAACAGTAAAAAGAATTAAACCAATTTAGATGGATGGTATATATACTATTTGTTTAAGAAAGTTGATCCAAAAAAGAAATCTTATAAATTTTAATATTATTATTATTAATTATTATCATTATTATTCTTATTATTATTATTATTATTATTATTATTATTATTATTATTTTATTATTATTATTATTATTAGTATTATTATTATTATTATATTATTATTATTTCTTATCATCATCATCATCATCCTCATCATTACAAATATTTTGTAAACTCAATTAGATCGATTCTAAAATGAAAACATTAATGAACAATAATAAAACTAAATATTCTGAAAAAATAGGTTTTGTTTCTCTAATTTTACGAAGCCAACAAAATAAGAATTAGTTTTCTTCTTCGGAAATGATAAAAAGAGTCTTTAAATTTAATATTTTGAGTTATTTGGTTCACCACTTCAAATGCTTGAGTGTTTGAACCAATTAATTTATTTGACTTGGATGCTAATACAATTTAAGTAGACATTATACATTTAATCAACTAAGGAAAATCAGTCACTAATTAAACTAGTAAGACATGGAAGTCAGAGATATAATTGAACCTGTAGGGTATTGGTAGATGTGTGAGTGCTTTCTTTCAATAGTCTGCAACCTTATTTTTTCATATGATATTGTTATTTGATTTGAAAACATGATTTTGAAAGTTGAAGACACATATCAGCACAACTTTTCTACTAACTTGACACTATCACTACAACTTCACACCCAATCGACGATCTTTCAAAAATTGTACGAGACAATAAATGGTTGTTTTACCGGTCTACTGTTTGAATGGTCGAACCGTATTAACTAACCAGATTACATCATGCGCGCCAAGAAAAAGAGGTGTGGTTGAATTGTATGACTTTACCGATGGGCTGTATGTTAGTGTCTAACCCCAAAGCTAGTAAAAAGATGTATTGCTCATTTATTTAACTAATTAGCTACCATTAATTTCACTCTATCATCACATCTCATTTATAAGATGAAAAATTTGGTTAAGAACTTTTAAATAGGTGATATGAGATGACACCAGTGATTATAAAATATATATTCAATTTATAATATGTTAAATATGGTGAAATCTTCTTGTTGTCCATTGGGAGGGCATTAAATATAAATCACATATATGGTTCATTCACTACTTCAAAATATTAAAAATTCCATTTAATTCTAAAATCATTGATTCGAAACTTTAACTATGGTTTTGTTTACGGGTTTGAAAATTCAAAATTCTATTAGATTCTAAGATCACCGATTCGATATTTTAAGATTGAATTTGATTCGAAAGTATTTTATAAATTCGAATCATATTTTAAATTCACAATTTTCGATTCGATTTGAATATTAAAGTAGTAAAATATTTAGAATTACATATATATATAATATAATATGAATTTATTATTCCAAACATATATATGGAATTGTGGGTAAGAATAATGAGTACGCTAATTAAATATTTTTTCCTACGATATGATTTTGTTATTTTGATTGTAAAATATGATTTTCAAAGTTAAAGACACGTGATCAACACAGTTTTTTTACTAACTTGACACTATCATTGCAACTTCACACCCGGTCAACAATGTTTCCAAAATTGTACCGGACAACAAAACGGTTGTTTCACCGGTCCACTATTTGAATGGTCGAACCGTATTTACTAACCAGATTACATCATATACGACAAGAAAAGGAAGTGTGGTTGAATTATTGACTTACCGATGGGTTGTATGTTAGTGTCTAACCAAGCTAGTAAAAAAGATTTATTGCTCATTTATCTTAACTAATTAGCTACCATCAATTTCACTCCATCATCACATCTCCTTTATAAGGTGAGTTGGTTGAGAACCTTTAAATTAGCGATATGAGATGGCACCAAATGAATATATAATGTATATTCATTTTATAATCCGTTAAAGATTGTTGAACTCTTCTTGTTGTCCATATAGGAGGGCATTAAATACAAATCACATATATGGTTCACTGGTTCAAAATATTCAAAATTTCATTTGATTCCAAAATCATCGATTCGAAACTTAACTATGGATTTGTTTACTGTTTCGAAATTCAAATTTCATTCGATTCTAAGATCACTGATTCAATATTTTAAGTTTGAATTTGATTCGTATTATCTTATTGAATTCGAATCGAATTTATTGCAATTTTCAATTCGATTTGAATATTAAATTAAAAAATATAAAAAAATTATAATATATACATGATATAATATTTAATTTATAATTCCAAAAACAAATATATGGAATTGTGGCAGGAAGAAGCTTGACATCGACAGCAATGCTATGACTATTCTTATGACTGCAATTCCAAACTCTATCATGGGGGGTTTGAGCATTGCAAGTCTGCCAAAGAACTTTTGATGCCCTTTCTCAAATGTACTCAAGCTCAAATGACTCCAAGAAGGACTCAGAAGGAGCAGAAGCAGTTCGAGAACTTCACCTATGTTGCTGGAGAGACTCTTAGCCAGCAATATTTCAGGTACATGGATCTCATTTTTCCCTTCAGTCTGTGGGATTTGCTCATGAACTCAGAGACCTTACAAGAAAGTTCATGAGTGCATTACCCAATGAGTGGACATTCTACTGTGTCTCTATCACAAGAGAACAGAGAATCTGAATACACTCACCATGACCGAACTCTATGGGATCGTTGATGGATACCGTTTGGAAATGGAAAGTAAGAGGGGTCATCAGACAAGCAGACCCTTGAGTCTTCCTGCTAGCAACACTTTAATGGTTGCTGAAGGCTTAGGAATCTCCCAGCCTCAACAATACCTGACTTACACCCAGCAGCCATCTTGTTCTTCTGGGCCATACATCATATTTCTTGAGACTCCAAGGTCTCAACAAGCTCAGCAAAGCTCCTTTCAGACAGCTGTGCTTTTGTCTCAAGAAGTGGACACTCAGATGATTATAAATGATGCTTTGATGATCTAGAGTGCTTTAGCCCGGATGACGTGGACATAGTCCAACAAATCGCTCTTCTAACCTACAGAGCAAAGAAGTTCTTTAAGAGAACTAGAAGGCAATTTCCCCAGAGCCCAATCAACAGCAAATTTGGGTTTGACAAAACCAAGGCCAAATGTTACAACTGTAACCAACTTGGTCATTTTGCAAGGGAATTCAAGGCTCCCAAGTCCAATCCGGGAACCCCACAGGCCTCCACGCATCCCTCTACACCAAATCCCACAGGAAAGTCAACAGAAACAGCTGCTGCAATGGCTCAAGAAGTTGACTGGAGCTTTATGGTACAGGATGTGACTCCTACTCAAGCACTCATGGCGGAACAGATGAAAACAAGGTATATGAACATCTCTGTACTCCTTCCTGTGTTGCTAAGGTTAAACTGTATCACGACTACAAATATGGAGATTAAATCTGATATTGAGTCTTTAAATGTTTTAAAATCTGACTTTAAAAGGGCTGAATCTGACTACCAAAGAAAAATTGAGGAGTTAGAGAAAACTGTGTCCCTACTAAAACATGAACACACAACTATAAGACTCAGATAAAGGATTTAATATCCAAATTGACTGAGGCTTAAGCCCAGCTTGTCACAGCTGAGGCTCAAGCCATGAAGTATGCTATTCCGAGCAAAACTTCCAAGCCATTCTTGCATCATCCTCTCACTCAAAACTTTATTACCAAAACAAAGGTGGGTTGGGGAACCAATGAAATTGCTCACTCTTATGAGTCTATAAGACATCCAAAGTGTGGTACTGAAGAGCAAGAGGTTCCATCTGCTGACCCACCTTCTCATGAGTCAAACAATGATGCAACTATGGAGACTATCACAGGGAAGAACCAGGTAATTATGCCCTCCCTGCCAATGATGATCAAACCATGACCACCAAAGCCAGAAGAAGAAGAGCTAAGGCAGCTTGAAAAACTGCCAAGGAAATGGCGGAGTCCAAGCTAATGATAGACCAAAGCAAAAGGGTGTATTCATCTCAGTTGGATTCCAGGTGGTTGGAAATTCTGATTCAGGAAAGGGATGTAGTACCAGTACTCCTGTCCTACCAAAGGATCAGAAGTTAAAGGAAAGGTTGTTGATGAAGAGAAATGAATAAGAAACAGCAATCCTCAAATTTCCAAAAGTTTAATATTGCATGCATAATGTGTGGTCTGCAAAACCACATGGCCAAAGATTGTTACTACAATCCTGCTAGCACACTTTATGCAAATAATGTTAAAAAGGAAGGAGTCAGGGAAGGTTTCTCATTTGGACCATATCAAATGGTTCAAGTGATGAAAAAGGGAAAGCTTGTTTCCGAAGCAAGGCTGCTTTCGGAAGAAGATTCTTCTTCCGGAAGGAAAAAGGCTTCGGGAAGCTAAAGCTGTAAAGACTCAGAAAAGCAAAAGAATCCCCTTGAAACCATCCCAGAAGAAGACTGCTTCGAAAGAAAAGGTGGTGGAAAGCTTCTTCCGAAAAGAAAGAAGCTTCGGAAGAATGCCAAGCTACAAAAGCCTCAACAAGCTCATCCTCCATAATCAACCAAGGATGGAATGGAAGATCAAGGAAGATGCTGTAGCACAAACCTCTTCTTCAAAGACATCCATTGAACCCCCATGCATAAATTTTGGTTCAATTATGTCATTATCATTAGAAGAACCCAAGACCAATAAGGCTTGGGTTTCCAATCAAAACTAATTATCTCATCTTATGTGCAGGGACATCCATATGACAAGAATAACAACATTTGGATTGTAGATAGTGGATGCTCCAGGCACATGACAGGGAACAGATCTCTCCTTCAACAATTTCAACATTGTGATGGAGGTCCTGTCCAGTTTGGAGGTGAGGCCGGAGGATATATTTCTGGCAGAGGAAGTATATCCAATGGAAAGTTAAAGGTTGACAAAGTTAATTTTGTCAAACAGCTTGAACACAACCTGTTAAGTGTTTCTCAATTCTGTGATCAAAAGCATCAAATGCTCTTCACAGAACATGAGTGCATTATCCTCAAACCCGGGATGACAATTCCTCAGGAATTGGTGCTTCTTAGATCTCCCAGGAAAGGGGATATGTACAAGCTGGATATGAACAATGCTCTTCCAATGGGAGAAGTATCATGCTTTCTTTCCAAAGCTGATGGTGATGAGTCAACACTATGGATAAACGAATGTTTCATGTAAATTTTAAGACAATGAATAAATTGTGAAAAAATGACTTGGTACATGGTTTGCCTAAAAAGAATTTTTCTGCAAAGATAACTGTGTTGCTTGCCTGAAAGGGAAACAACACAGCGCATCTCATAAATCCAAAGCTGTTAACTCCATCACCACTCCATTACACTTATTGCACATGGATCTATTTGGTCCCACAAGTATAAATGAGCATTGGAAGGAAATCATATTGCCTTGTGATTGTTGATGATTTTACTAGATTTACATGGGTATTCTTTTTAAGAACCAAAGATGAAACTGCTGAAACTTTGAAATCTTTTATTCTTAAAATAGAAAATCAAGTTGATCATAAGGTTAAAATAATTAGAAGTGATCAAGGGACTGAGTTTAAGAACCTAGTTCTTGACTCATTTTGTAACTCAAAAGGGATTGCCAGACAATATAGTGCTCCCAGAACTCCTCAACAAAATGGTGTTGCTGAGAGGAGGAATAGGACACTTATTGAGGCTGCTCGGACTATGTTAGCTGATTCAAAGCTGCCTCTAATATTCTGGGCAGAGGCAGTCAGCACTGCATGCTATGTGCAGAACAGAGTTCTTGTCGTAAAGCCACATGGAAAAACCCCTTATGAGCTATGGAACAAGAGGCCACTGTTCATTGGCTTTCTAAGGTCCTTTGGCAGCAGGTGTACCATACTTAACACAAAAAACAATTTGGCAAAATTCTTGCTGAAAAGTCGGATGATGCTATCTTTGTTGGATATTCCTCTTACTCTAAAGCTTATAGGGTTTACAATATTAAAAATCAACAATTTGAGGAATCCCTTCCAACATTGTAGTCAATGAGCACACTCCTTGTGTTGGAATGGCCCTGATCATATCTTTGATTTAGAATTGTTTCCAAACTATTCTAAACCATCTTGTGAGAATGTTTCAGCTGGAACAGGTGCTCAAAGTGACTCTGATGAAGATCAATTGTTTGAGCTTCCTGACCTATTCCAAGTTCTCCAAGAGTTGCAGCAAATCAAGTTCCCACTATGAAAGATCTGACAGTATAACCATCTCAGAGATAGTGGTACTTCAACAAGGGATTCACCTGCTGACTTTCAAATCTCTTCAGGTGACCCTGCACAACACCAGGCTAATAAAAGCACCATCTTGAAGGAACAGGCAACTGTTAATGATGCTTCACAGCAAACAAATGATGATGTTTCTCTCTCATTCAATCAGTCCTTATTGAATGAGTTTGAAACAACAGTTGGACCAAGTATTCAAGCTCCTGAGCAAAATATTTCCAATTTGGATCTATCTTTGCAACTGGAGGTGATTCCTAGACTCAGGATTCATAACACTTATCCAGCTGAAAACATCATAGGGGAAGTCTCTGAAGGTCTGAGAACAAGAGGACAAACTCACAATGGGAATGTCTGTTTGTACTCATGCTTTTTATCCCAAATGGAACCCAAGAAGGTGGAAGATGCCTTGAAAGATAGTAGCTGGGTTGAATCAATGCAAGAGGAGCTGCTTCAATTCAAAAGACAAAAGGTTTGGAACCTATGTCCGCTACCATCTGGTCAAGTACCTTAGGCACTAAATGGGTTTTCAGAAACAAGAGAGATGATAGAGGCTTGATTATCAAGAACAAGGGAAGACCGGTGGTTCAAGGATACAATCAAGAGGAGGGAATCGATTATACTGATGTCTTTGCACCTGTTGCAAGACTTGAGGCAGTTAGGATCTTCCTTGCTTATGCTGCATCCAAGAATTTCACTTTCTACCAGCTTGATGTCAAGTGTGCCTTTTTATAGGGGGATATAGATAGGGAAGTCTATGTATGCCAACCTCCAGGATTTGAAGATCCACAGCATCCCAACTATGTGTGCAAATTGGATAAAGCTCTATATGGCTGCACCAAGCACCTAGGCTGTGGTATGAGACATTGTCTCAGTTTCTCCTGAAGAATGATTACACTAGAGGTACCATTGATAAGACTCTTTTCATAATAAAGTCTGGGAAAGACATCTTGCTCGTTCAAGTCTATGTTGATGATATCATATTTGGTTCCTCAATGACCAAATGTGTAAAGACTTTGAGAGTATTATGAAGAAGAAGTTCGAGATGAGTTCCATGGGAAAAATGGACTTTTTCCTTGGAATTCAGGTAAAGCAAATGAAAGAAGGGTTCTTTATCAATCAATCTAAGTATGTCAATGACATCTTAGAACGATTTGCTATGAAAGATTGTAAAGGAGCAAAAACACCTATACCCAGAAACCACAGTCTCTGCCTGATTCTGAGGGGGAGGATACTGATCAATATCAGTATAGAGCGATTATTGGTTCTCTGATGTATCTCAGAGTAAGTAGACCTGATATCATGTTGCAACTTGCATTTGTGCAAGATATCAGGCTGCTCCAAAGGTGTCTCACCTAATAGCTGCCAAGAGAATTCTTAGATACCTCAAAGGAGCACCTAAACTAGGTCTCTGGTATCCAAGAAATAGTGATTTCAATCTCTATGGTTACTCTGACAGTGATTATGGTGGCTGCAACATCAACAAGAAATCAACATCTGGTGGATGTCAATTTCTTGGTGGAAGGATCATCTCATGGCAATGCAAGAAGCAATCATGTGTCTCTACATCAACCGCTGAAGCTGAATACATTGTTGCTGCTAGTTGCTGTGCTCAGCTGCTGTGGATTCAAAACCAGATGATAGACTACGGATTCAACTTCATGAGCACTCCTATCCACATTGACAACAACAGTGCTATATCCATTACTTAAAAACTAGTGAAACACTCCAAGACTAAGCACATTGATATCAGGTATCATTTCATTAGAGATATTCATGAGAAAAATCTTATCAAGCTAATCAAAGTTGACTCAAATGAACAATATGCTGACTTGTTCACCAAAGCCTTTGATGAACAAAGATTTAAATATCTCATTACAACTATTGGAATGATAAACTTTGATTAGTTGATCTCATTTGAAAACCTTTTAATGTGTAAAGTCCCATGTCAAAACAATATAAGCCTTGTTACAAAAGATCTTTTTCTAAATTTTATCTAAGTATGAATTCTTCTGAAGAGAAATTAACCCTTGGAAGATTTTCACATATCTTCCGAAGCAAATTTCTCCCAGGATAATTTTCTTCTCGGAAGAGTGTTAAGTCTCGGAAGAGGCGATTGATTTCATATCAGATCTACTTCCGAAGCTTATAACACACTCCACTTGCAAAGCAACATACACTCTCGGAAGTAATCAATTTACCTTCGGAAGTAAAATTTGCCTTCGGAGAATATTACCTTCGGAAATGCTTTATACTCGGAAAAAAGATTTTACTGTGTAACGGAAATCTTTTGGGCCCCACTCTATAAAAAGTAAAGATTTTGTTAATGATGTCGCATTATTTAAATGGACTAACCTTACAGCCCATGTCACATCATCCACTGAAACCTCACATCGTCTTATCCAAAACCCCTTTAAACCGCCATTCCACGCATTTAAATACTTCCGGTTAATCACTTACATCCTTTTTACCAAAATTACTGCCCTAAAAGCTTTCTTCATCTTCAATTTACCCTATTCCGAACTATCTTTCTGTAATTTTCTTCAATGGCACTAAACCCTCAGCACAACCAAGTCGCACTCCTTGATTCTTCAAGGGATGTTGACTTCTCAGACATCATCTCCTATCTGACCCAATCTTCTTACTACACCGCTCTGACTGTGTTGGACCAAAAGAACCAATGAGCCGGATCAGAAAAACCTTTAAGTCTCACAGACGTCACAACAACTGCTGAAGTCCACAATAGCTGAAGACAACAGCTGATGACAAAGTCTGAACACAAGTGCTGAAGACAAAGTCTGAAGACACAAGTGCTGAAGACAAAGTCTGAACACAAGTGCTGAAGACAAAGTCTGAAGACAAGTGCTGAAGACAAAGTCTGAAGACAAGTACTGAAGACAAAGTCTAAAGACACAAGTGCTGAAGACCAAGTATCAGACGTTGTCATAACAGCTGAAGAGGACTTCTTCAGTAGTTGTGACGGTTTACTTTTAGTAGTTTTTATGTTTTCAGTAGTTTTGTAAAACGACTGAAGAGCTTGTTCTTTAGTCGTTTGTAGTTTCAGTAGTTTCTTATCAGTAGTTTTATATTTTGTACTTAGCACTCTGATATGTTCTCAGTACTTGTGAACATTTCAGTAGTTTGTTAAGTGTTAGTTATTTTTGTAATAGATCTGCCAGTTGTCACTATCCCGTGATAACAGCAGTGATTGCACTCTATAAGGAGTGTCAACCTTATTGTAATATGTGAATGATTGAGCAGAAATATTTGGTATAATTGAAACATTCCTTGTCACAGAAATATATTCTCTCGTATTTGTTTACAAATATCAAATTCTTGCTACAATTTGTCTAATTATTGATCTTATTCCGCTGCATTACACTCTAATCCATCGAACTTGTGATCACTGATCCTGACAGACTGTAAACCCCACGATTTACTCAAACCATATGTCTGAATTTTGGGCAAATGGTCAGATTGAAACCATAAATGGGGTTCGTGTCATTCGATCGAGCATCTGTGGCCAGGAGTTGGTCATTACTGAACAGATCATCAGGGAGCATCTAGAGCTTCATGATGAGGGCGCTCCAACGGAATTCCCCAAAGCAGATTTGGACAATTCTTATCTCCAAATGGGATACGGTAGAGATGTTAGCAGGTCAACTGTCTACAAATTTAACTTCTCTTACAAATGGAAGTTCCTGCTGCATGTGGTTCTTCACTGCTTGTCTAATAAATATGGGGGATGGGATCAAATCCCATATGAACTTGGGTGCCTATTTCATGGGTTGGTGAAAAGCCTCCGCTTCAACTATTCAAGATTTGTGCTGACTAACCTCATGGGAAATCTTCAAAGGGACACATTCTTCATGTATCCCAGGTTTCTCCAGCACATAATCAATTGTGAGCTGGACCAGGGCAAGCTTGTCTGTGCAGCTGCTCCGACTGCTCCTCAAATGAGGCCGACCATCTTCAAGACTCTGAAGAGAGTGTCCACCAACTTCACCGGAAGAGATACTGCACTTCTTCCAGGTATGATTGAGCCAATGGCTCCTGGTGACATCCCTGTTACCCTACAGGTGATGAACCCACACCAGCAACGGGGCCTTATAGACGGATATAGAGAGAGATAGAGAGAGAGAGAAGAGAGATAGAGATAGAGAGAGAGAGAGATAGAGAGAGAGAGAGAGGAGAGGAGAGAGAGAGAGAGAGAGAGAGAGACGGAGAGGAGAGAGATAGACGGAGAGAGAGATAGAGACGGAGAGAGAGAGACGGAGAGGAATAGAGAGACGGAGAGAGAGATAGAGATACGAGAAGAGAAGAGATACGTAGATAGAGAGAGATACGTAGATAGATAGAGAGATACGTAGAGAGATATGGGAGAGAGATCGATACGGATGAGAGAGGTAGAGAGAGAGGACGGTAGAGAGAGAGAGAGAGAGATGAGAGAGAGAGAGAGAGAGAGAGAGAGAGAGAGAGAGAGAGAGAGAGAGAGAGATGGAGAGAGAGAGAGACGGAGATGAGAGAGACGGAGATATATATATACGGAGATATATATATATATATATATATATATATATAGGTATGATTAATATATATGTACATATATATGTATATTCATAATAATATATATATTATGTGTATGTATATATATATATCTATATATAGATATATATATATATTATAATATATATATATACGTATGTATATATGTAAGGCCCCGTTCCCGGAAACCTCACAGTTGGTCAATCACAGTAGTTAAAACATTAATCATTACAATATACAAACATAAGCAGCGGAAATAATTTACTCAAAAACATTCATTTCATTGAAAAAAACTGTTGTTGAGCAATACATCATCGTTTAAACTGATTACAAAAGAATTGTTTTTACGCATTACAAAACAACAGCACATAAAATACGAATGGATGTCAGTCTTTCCCTGCCGAGTAGCTTCACCCTCGTGCCATCCTCAGCAATAATTACTTGCCAACTGAAAATGTATAAAAGTCAGCGTTGCTGTGTGAGTTCTAGTTTTATAGGTAATAAAATTCTATCTGTATGTTGTATATGAAAATACTCTTTTCTTTTAAAATAAACAACTCTTTACTGTATATGCGAGCACGCATTAACTATATGAACAATACTGTTCGTTCTCTTTATTGTATGCCTTGTTTACTTTGTTTTCTTTTATCTTTATCTTTCAGTGTCTGTATGGACCAATGAGCAATACCCCAAACTATATGCGCGATGGAAACGCAACTATTGCGATGGAAAACGGGTGATGGGCCATCTATATCCCTCGAAAGGGTAAACTATATCCCTCGAAAGGGTCAACTGTATCCCTCGAAAGGTGCTATGTCTGTATACAAGGCCGACCCAATCACCCAGGGTACGCTACAAGGGTCCTGCTGTAACCCTGGAAATTTCCTTTGTAGCCGACGAGAGAAGAAAAGAAATAAAGTCCAAGTCGAGGGACCAAACCCGCCAACGAGAGAAACTTCGATGCACGGGAGTAAAAAGGGAGGTGACACTCCCATTCTCCCCTTTTTTTTTCAGCCAAGAGAGGAGAAGAGAGGAGAAGGATAAAAGAGGAGAAAAGTTGGTTCGGGTGGATTCGAGCGTGGATTCAACGAGGAGCGAGTCAAATCGAAGCTCTACTCGACGGGATCGTTAAGGTGAGTTCTAGGACCCCTCTTTTACATGTTTTCAACTCTGATTTTGAGGCTGGAACACGTCCAAAAACCTATTTTCGAGTTTTTGGGTGAAGACCCGTTTTGATGTATGTATGTATGTGTATGATGCGTTTGAGGCTCGATTTCTTGCTTGGTTATGCTTGTATGAGGTCATGGTATGTTTCCCTAAGGTTTAGAATGGTTGATTTGAGCTTAAAAGAGTTTGGAAGGGTTTGGAGGTCGAAAACCCGCGGCTGCAGTCGACCTAACTGCACTCTGCACCAGCTAGGGCTAGCGACCGACTGGAGGGCGACTGGAGGCCATTCGGCCGATTGAAGTGCGACTGAGGTCCATACGCACGTTTGCTATGCGACTGAGGTCCATACGCATGATGGTCATGCGATTGAAGTTCATGTGCTTGAGAGTCATGCGATTGAGAGATGGTGCGACTGAGGTTCATTCGCACGGAGGTTAGCGACTGAAGTCCATGCGCCTGGAGGCCATGCGACTGAGGTTCATTCGCATGAAGAGTATGCGATTGAAGCCCATACGCCTGAAGTCATGCGACTGAAGGCCATACGCATGAGAGTTATGCGATTGGGAGTCCATTCGCATAGAGGTTCATTCGCCCATAGTCCATTCGCATAGGGTCCATTGCATAGATGCCTATTCGCCTAAGTGTTCAGAAATGATAACCGAGATGGAATTCCTCGACGATGTGAAGGGCATGGACGGTATAAGGTAACACAGGATGATGAGATTATGATGATGATGTTGATGGAGATGATAATGATATGTATGATGTTATGTGTTATGTTAGGCATGGTGGTGCAATTGTTGCATAGTATGAATGATGTGTGTGATGTGATGTATGATTGATGCGTATGTATGATGACGCTGTATGTTTATGTTTATGTGATGTTCCTTGTTATGTATGTTTATCTTTCTATGGCTTTGCGTTGAACGTTAATGAATGAAATGAAAGTATTATGTAACGTAAAGTGAAGATAAAGAAAAGAGGAACGTAATGAATGAATGCATGCATTAATGAATGAATGAAATCTAGTGAGGTATGTAAGCGAAGCGAAGTGAAGTGCACGGCTCTAATGCCTTAGGCTCAACCGTGAGAGGTGCAGCTAGTTCATAGTGTGCACGCAAGGGTTCCAGTCTTTGTGGCTGACCTTCGATGATGTACCCATGTTGATGGGGGTGATGTACCCATGTTGATGGGGGTGATGTACCCATTTCGATGGGGGTGATGTACCCATTTCGATGGGGGTGATGTACCATGTTGATGGGGGTGATGTACCCACTTCGGTGTGGGTGATGTACCCACTTCGGTGGGGGATGTACCTACTTCGGTGGGGTGATGTACCCACTTCGGTGGGGGTGTAGTACCCATAATGTTGGGGGTGTAATGTATGATGGTTACTCGGTTACGCATAACTCCGGGGGTGTAACATGAAGCCATGCATATGTATGAGGTGAGCAACCCGGTCGTTGCAAAAGACTCGAGTACGTGCTATCGTGATGTTGCCTTGGGGTGAGCAACCTTGTTGTTGCAAAAGACTCGGATAGTTAGCTATCATTAAGATGGGCATGAGGTGAGCAACCCTAGGGGTGCAAAAGACTCAGATAGCGTGCAATCATTGAGATTGCTATTGAGGTGATCGACTTAGTGTTGCAATAGCCTCGGATGGAGTTCAATCCCTGTGATTGACTTGTATGGGATCTTTGTCGCGTATCCCGGTGTTGTGTCAGTCTTCGGACGTGAGTCGGGGACTTGTGAGCAGGTCCCGGCACAACATCAGCTTTTGAGCATGAGTTGGGGATATTGCATGAGACAAACTTCGAGTAATGAAGGGTAATGAGCAAGAGATGAGTGAAAGAACGAATGTATGAAATGAACGTTAACAAATGATCCTAATTATGTATGGAATGGGATCCTTGTCATTCGACCTCAGTAATCGTGGCTGTGTGCCATAAAGAGGGTAAAGTCTGACAGGATCTAGAAAGAAGTGAAAGATAATGATGATGATGAATGTAACGAACGTAATGACGAAGATATAATGTTATTATCTGTATGTACGTATGATGTGTGAACGCATGTATGTAAGAATATTTTTGTTAAAGAAAGTAAACAACGGTTTTATGAAAGAAAAGTAAGTTTTATTATAAAACTAGAACTCACTCAGCAACGCTGACTTTGATGTGTTTCCAGTTGGCAGGTATGTTGCTGAGGATGGCATGGGGCGGCTACTCAGTATTTTGGATGGCATCTTTATGTTTAATGGCTTTTGTAATAAATGTAACCTGATATGTTAAAGGAACGATTGTACTAATGTGCAAAAGTATTTTGATGGAATGAAATTATGTTTTAATGTTTCCGCTGCAACTATTTATGAAAGGAAAAATGTAAATATATGTTTTGAGTGCGATGAATGTCCAACTGTAGGCGTCTCGGGAACGGGGCCTTACAAGTTGGTATCAGAGCCAAAGTTTAAGTGAAATGGGTAAATATTTTCAAAAACCTAATCTTAAACTGAGAATGGGACGAAAGGGAATGGGATGCCAATCTGAGTAGCTGCGTGCCATCAGGTATGTTTTTGTAAAGTTAGCCGGTTTATGTGCGCATGTTATATGGTTTATGTGTTGCTGGTAGATTTAGATACTGATGTAAGTCAGGATAGGTAATGCTCGGAGTATGAAGAGTAAAGTAAGTGGCTAATTACAACTGGCCACTGTAATTAGGGACTTACTATACTTGACATAAACTGAGCTGTTCCTTGAATGACCGTGTTAGTGTTTGAATCTTTCAGTGTGTTTAGAGAATGGCTGGTGGAAGATCTTCGAAAGCTTCTCGTGGTGGAGGTGACGGCGGACTTGGTGCTGAACCACGGGTCACAAGAGGAAGGGCAAGGTCCGAAAGGGTAGTTCATGAAGAACCTGTGACCCCTCATCCTGAGGGCGGTGATGAGAATGCTAATCAGAGGGCCTCGAAGAGAGAGGCGGTCGTGGAGGAAGTGCATCAGGTCATGCAGACGATCCTACCTACCGTCTGTGGTGACCGAAGTTATAAAGGCTGTTAGAGATGAGGAGAGAAGGAAAGGGGTAGACCTTCGGGCGAAAGGAGACGACCCGAGACTGAAACGGTTCTCTCCGATGACGAAGAGGAAGAAGAAGAGGAAGAGCCTACGCCGGAGGCGGCACGAGGCTGTAACTATGTGGCGTTTCAACGAAGCAAGCCCCCTACTTTTGATGGTAATGGTACTGACTGCTGCTACTGCTCACCGATGGGTGAGGGAGATGGAAGCTGTTTTAAATATCAGCGAATGCCGAGAGGATCAAAAGTAAAGTTTGCTACCCACTCTTTCGTGGACTCAGCTTTGTGCTGGGGGACAACATAGTCCAAGTTGAGGGTAGTCGGGCCATCGGGAGGATGAGATGGTCAGAATTGAAAAGGCTGGTGATTGAGGAATTCTGTCCTCACCGTGAGATGGATAAAGTTGAAAGGGAGTTCCTGTAGCTGGAGGCGGGAACAATGACGCATCAGCAATACACCACCAAGTTCAACGAAATGGCACGACTGGTGCCTGATCAGGTGACACCTCTTTCGCGAGAGATCAAGAGGTATATTCATGGCTTGCCAGCGGACATTCGTAGGCACATGATTGCTGCCCGACCGAGCACGTTTAGGTCGGCGGTTGATTTAGCGGGAAGATTATACGATGAAAGGTTGATGGTGGTGACAGAAGGTAGCAAGAAAGGAGATGGTGATCGGGATTGGAATAGGAAGCGATTGGGACACGGCGAAGCCGCTCCAAGTAACAAAGGTGCACGGGTGGATGACCAGCAAGTGGTCATGAATGATGTGGGTTCGGAAAGGTGTGACGAGTGTGGACACAGGCACCCCGGAGAATGTAGATTGAGAACTGATGCTTGCTTTTATTGTGGAAGGACCGGGCATGTGGCGAAGAACTGCGGTATGGGGAGGTGTTATTCTTGTGGTGAGGAAGGTCATAAGAGCAGGGACTGTAAGAAGCAAAGGGCTGGAGGCTCGGGAGTGAAGAAGATCGGAGGGAGCTAGGACAGACTTCGATGTTGTGTCAGGTATGTTCCTAGTAAATAGATCTTTAGCTTGTGTATTTAATGTTGGCGTTAGTAAAAGTTTTATTCCTGCTGCTTTCTGTGCTAAATTGCCTGTTAGTGGTAAGAATATAAATACGCCATTCGATGTAGCCCTAAGAGTGGATTGTTTGGCGGACTACGGAGCGAACACTATGTGTTGCAAAAAGACGATACGGTTGATAGCGTCTAAGGGGATCATGGTGATGGCTTAAGGTGATTGAGTCACGACGATTCCGAATGTGATTTCGATGACAGTGGCGGGAAGGTGCACGAAGCGCGATATGGTAGAGTACAAGATTAATGCCTTACTTCTACAAATGAGGGCGGAGCACCAAATGCCGTATAGGAAGTAATGAGGTGATCGAGGCCACGCCGATCGAGAAGCTCGAAGGGATTAAAGCATTGATGAAGCTAGCCAAAGATAGATAAGAAGTCGTGAGGGATAAACGACGTAGACCGATTGAACTCCAGGTGGGAGACTGGAAAGAGATGAGACAGAATTGCTCGCGACGGTTTAAGGAATGATAGGTTTCGGGGACGAAAAACACATTTAAGGGGGTGGACTTGTAACACCCGGAAATTTCCTTTGTAGCAGACGAGAGAAGAAAAAGAAATAAAGTCAAAGAAGCGAGGGACCAAACCCGAACGAGAGAAACTTCGATGCACGGGAGTATAAAGGGAGGAGACACTCCCCTTCTCCCCCATTTTTCAGCCAAGAGAGGAGAAGAGAGGAGAAGGAGAAAAGAGGAGAAAAGTTGGTTCGGGTGGATTCGAGCGTGGATTCAACGAGGAGCAAGTCAAATCGAAGCTCTACTCGACGGGATAGTTAGGTGAGTTCTAGGACCCCTCTTTACATGTTTTCAACTGATTTTGGGGCTGGAACACGTCCAAAAACCTATTTTGAGTTTTTGGGTGAAGACCCGTTTTGATGTATGTATGTATGTATGTGTATGATGCGTTTGAGGCTCGATTTCTTGCTTGGTTATGCTTGTATGAGGTCATGGTATGTTTCCCTAAGGTTTAGAATGGTTGATTTGAGCTTAAAAGAGGTTTGGAAGGGGTTGGAGGTCGAAAACCCGCGGCTGCAGTCGACCTAATGCACTCTGCACCAGCTAGGGCAAGGCGACCGATGGAGGGCGACTGGAGGCCATTCGGCTGATTGAAGTGCGACTGAGGTCCACGCACGTTTGCTATGCGACTGAGGTCATACGCATGATGGTCATGCGATGAAGTTCATGTGCTTGAGAGTCATGCGATTGAGAGATGGTGCGACTGAGGTTCATTCGCACGGAGGTTAGGCGACTGAAGTCCATGCGCCTGGAGGCCACGCGACTGAGGTTCATTTGTTTGAAGAGTATGCGACTGAAGCCCATACACCTGAAGTCATCCGACTGAAGGCCGTACGCATGAGAGTTATGCGACTGGGAGTCCATTCGTATAGAGGTCCATTCGCCCATAGTCCATTCGCATAGGGTCATTCGTATAGATGCCCATTCGCCTAAGTGTTCAGAAATGATAACCGAAATGGAATTCCTCGACGATGTGAAGGGCATGGAAGGTATAAGGTAACGCAGGATGATGAGATTATGATGATGATGTTGATGGAGATGATAATGATATGTATGATCTTATGTGTTATGTTAGGCATGGTGGTGCAATTGTTGCATAGTATGAATGATGTGCGTGATGTGATGTATGATTGATGCGTATGTATGATGATGTAGGTTTATGTTTCTATGGCTTTGCGTTGAACGTTAATGAATGAATGAAAGTATTATGTAACGTATAGTGGAAGATAAAGAAAAGTGGAACGTAATGAATGAATGCATGCATTAATGTATGAATGAATCGTGTGAGGTATGTAGCGAAGCGAAGTGAAGTGCACGGCTCTAATGCCATAGGCTCAACCGTGATAGGTTCAGCTAGTCTATAGTGTGCACGCAAGGGTTCCAGTCTTTGTGGCTGACCTTCGATGATGTACCCATGTTGATGGGTGATGTACCCATGTTGATGGGGGTGATGTACCTATTTCGATGGGGGTGATGTACCCATTTCGATGGGGGTGATGTACCCATGTTGATGGGGGTGATGTACCCACTTCGGTGGGGGTGATGTACCCACTTCGGTGGGGGTGATGTACCCACTTCGGTGGGGGTGATGTACCCACTTCGGTGGGGGTGTAGTACCCATAATGTTGGGGGTGTAATGTATGATGGTTACTCAGGTTACGCATAACTCCGGGGGTGTAACATGAACCCATGGATATGTATGAGGTGAGCAACCGGTCCTTGCAAAAGACTCGAGTACGTGCTATCGTAATGTTGCCTTGGGGTGAGCACCTTGTTGTTGCAAAAGACTCGGATAGTTAGCTATCAGTAAGATGGGCAATGAGGTGAGCAACCCTAGGGGTGCAAAAGACTCGGATAGCATGCAATCATTGAGATTGCTATTGAGGTGAGCGACTTAGTGTTGCAACAGCCTCGGATGGAGTTCAATCCCTGTGATTGACTCGTATGGGATCTTTGTCGCGTATCCCGGTGTTGTGTCAGTCTTCGGACGTGAGTCGGGGACTTGTGAGCAGGTCCGGCACAACATCAGCTTTTGAGCATGAGTTGGGGATATTGCATGAGATAGGATTCGAGTAATGAAAGGTAATGAGCAAGAGATGAGTGAAAGAATGAATGTATGAAATGAACGTTAACGAATGATCCTAATTATGTATGGAATGGGATCCTTGTCATTCGACCTCAGTAATCGTGGCTGTGTGCCATAAAGAGGGTAAAGTCTGACAGGATCTAGAAAGAAGTGAAAGATAATGATGAATGATGAATGTAATGAACGTAATGACGAAGATAATAATGTTATTATCTGTATGTACGTATGATGTGTGAACGCATGTATGTAAGATGTTTTTGTTAAAGAAAGTAAAGAACGGTTTTATGAAAGAAAAGTAAGTTTTATTATAAAACTAGAACTCACTCAACAACGCTGACTTTGATGTGTTTCCAGTTGGCAGGTATGTTGCTGAGGATGGCATGGGGCGGCTACTCAGCGTATTTGGATTTCTTTATGTTTAATGCTTTTGTAATAAATGTAACCTGATATTGTTAAAGGAACGATTGTACTAATGTGCAAAAGTATTTTGATGGAATGAAATTATGTTATAATGTTTCCGCTGCAACTATTTATGAAAGGAAAAATGTAAATAGTTTTGAGTGCGACGAATGTCCAACTGTAGGCGTCTCGGGAACGGGGCCTTACACCCGCCAATCTCCAAGACTGGCCCTGTGTGCATAATAGGGTAGCTAACCCGCAGCACAGTTGAGCTAACGAGAATACGGTAGTGTACCTCCTATAAGCTTGCAAGACTTGTTAACATTTATTAATGTCCCTCTTCTTTTCTTTATTGGCTCTCTTTTTTATTAAAATATAATTTACGTTACGATAATATTATACCACGTAAAGTCACATTTTATAGGTAATAATAATAGCAAATAATAATAAGGAACAATCATAAGATAATCATAATCACTCATATTCATGCATGAAACCCATCATTAATAAGCCCTAGTCAACCCTTGGTCAAAACCCTAAAGACACAGACTCCAAAACATTCTGCAATTAATTCTAAGGGTTTAGGCGCTTGACACTATTTGGGCGCATGGGCCCTGTTTAGGCGTATGGGTACTTAGGCGCATGGAATACTTCAGACGCATGGAAACTTAGGCGCATGGACACCTAGTCGCATGGCCATTCGGACGCATGGGCACTATTGGGGCGTATGACCCATTCGGTCGCATGGACACTTAGGCGTATGGGCCACTTTGGGCGCATGGATTCTGTTGGGCGTATGAACACTTAGGCGCATGGTCCATTCGGACGCATGGGCCATTCGGACGCATGGATACTATTGGACGCATGGGCTATACTTAAAACATTTCTAAGGTAATCTTAGGCGCATGGGCTACTGTTTAGGCGCATGGATTACACTTAAATCATTCTATGGCATTTTCAGGCGTATGAACCTTCTGTATATCATGTTCCTAGTATGTTTTCAAACCCAATCATCAAACCCATCTGTTCTAAACTTAACATGGCTATTCTAAACATAAACAACCTATAAGCATTCAAGAATCAACATTTAACATGCATAAAACATACGGTAAACATACATAAACTTTGTAAAACCGTTTTAATACATTTTCAGCCCCAAAGATGTTTAAACAAGTAGAAATCAGGGTATTGAACTCACCTGATGCAACTTGGGTGTTTCTTCATTTCTAACCCGCTTGCAATGAGTTCAAACACCTAAAACCACACCACACACATACACCCGAGCACATACACAACATAAGCACATAAGTATATAACCGGGATAAACCCGTCATAAACACATAAAAACCAGAATTCTTACCTTGAATTCGACTTATTTTCTTCTTTTTTTTCATCAGCCGAGAACTCCTCTGCTCTCTCTCTAAAACCGAAGAAAGATGATGATGTGAAGTGAGGGTGGGCGCCATGCCCACCTTTTGCACCAACTTTTTCAAAGATTTGTCCTTTGGACACTTTTAGTCCCTCTACTTGGACTTTATTGCTTTCTTTCATTTATTCTTCATGTATTATTCTTTCTTTTCTTTTTAGAAGTAACCGGGTATTACAAGTCCACCCCTTATATAGGTTTCGTCCCTGAAACCTTTTATTCCTCGAATAGATAAGGATAATGCTGCCTCATCTCTTCCTCAGTCTCCCATGTAGACTCGGATCCCTTCCTGTGCTTTCACTGTACACACACAAGAGGAACCACTTTATTTCTCAGCCTCTTCTCTTTATGATCGATGATTGCCACTGGTTGCTCCATATAATTGAGCCTTTCGTCTACTTCAATATCCTCCAGCGGAACAATCATGTCTTCATCAGCTAAACACTTTCTCAAATGAGATACATGGAATGTCGGGTGAATCCCACTTAACTCATCAGGTAATTCTAACTTATAGGCCACCTCTCCTACTCGAGCAATGATTCGGAAAGGGCCTATATATCTTGGGTTCAACTTGCCCCGCTTATTGAATCGAATAATACCCTTCCAAGGTGAGACCTTCAACATAACCCGATCACCCACCTGGAACTCAATCGGTCAGTCGTCGTCTATCGGCATACGACTTCTGCCTATCTTTAGATGCCTTCATGAAGGCTTTAATCTTCTCAAGCTTCTCAGTTGTAGCCTCAATAACCTCGACGCTCCCCAATTCCTTCTGACCAATATCAACCCAACAGACAGGTGTTCTGCATCTCGTATAGTGGCATGCCAATGCTTGCATGATAGCTATTGTTGTACGAGAATTCAGCTAATGGTAAGTGGTCATCCTAACTTCCCCCAAAATCAATCAAACATGCCCGGAGCATGTCTTCCAGTGTCTGAATGGTCCTTTCTGGCTGACCATCAGTTTGGGGATGATAAGCCGTACTGATATGTAACCTCGTCCCCATGGCATCGTGTAATTTCTTCCAGAATTTGGAGGTAAACTGGGTGTCACGATCAGACACGATGGACACCGGCACACCATGACGAGCTACAATCTCCTTGATGAACAGGTTAGCCAACCTCTCGGATGAATATGTCTCGCGGTTTGGTAGGAAGTGAGCACTCTTCGTCAAACGGTCAACTATCACCCATATGGCATCGTACCCTTTCGGAGTACGCGGCAGCTTCGTAATGAAATCCATGGTGATATGCTCCCACTTCCATTCCGGTATATCCAAAGGTTGAATCTTCCCATACGGCTTTTGGTGCTCGGCCTTCACTTGTAAACAAGTAAGGCACTTACTCACATACTCCACCACATCACGCTTCATACCCGGCCACCAATAATCTTTCTTCATATCCTGATACATCTTCGTGGCACCAGGATGAATGCAGTATCGAGTCTTGTGAGCTTCATCCATAATCTTCGCCCGTAGATCCCCAAAACGTGGAATCCACACTCGTCCAAATCGAGTTTTAACACCAAGTGTGTTTTCACCCAGTTCCCCAACCAGACCTCTCATTCTTTCCGAGTTAAGATGATCTTCTTTCAGTGCCTCATCTTGAAACTCCTTGACTTGCTTCATTACATCAGAGGTCATGATCAGTTGATATGCTTTCACCCGAATCGGCTCGGGCCTCTCTTTTCGGCTAAGGGCATCAGCCACCACGTTGGCTTTGCCCGGATGGTAATGGATTTCGCAATCATAAACCTTTATAAGTTCCAACCATCGTCTCTGCCTCATGTTCAGATCCTTCTGCTTGAAGAAGTACTTCATGCTCTCGTGGTCAGTGAAAATGGTGCACTATGTCCCGTACAGATAGTGCCTCCAAATCTTTAGTGCGAAGACCACTGCTGCTAACTCCAGGTCATGAGTAGGATAATTAACCTCATGCACCTTCAGCAATCAGGATGCGTAGGCTATCACCTTACCTCGCTGCATCAAACACTCAACCCAACCCCTAGTAGGAAGCATCTGAATAAACCACCAAGTCCTCACTTCCTTCGGGTAATGACAAGACAGGGGCTTGGGCTGTCTTGCCTTCAACTCCTCAAAAGCCCTTTCTTGCTCTTGACCCCACACGAACTTTACATCCTTACGGGTCAACTTGGTTAGTGGAGAAGCGATCTTGGAAAGTCTTGGATGAATCTCTGTAATAGCCCGCCAAACCCAAGAAAGTACGAATCTCGGATGGCGTCTTTGGTGACTTCCATTGCATCACTGCCTCCACCTTTGCGGGGTCTACCATAATCCATCCCCTCGGGATTTATCACATGACCTAAGAATTGAACTTCGCGCAACCAAAACGCGCACTTGAGAATTTAGCATACAACTTCTCCCTTCTTAAGGTCTCCAACACCTCCCGAATATGACCGGCATGCTCTTCTTCGCTCCTCGAGTAGATCAGGATATCATCAATAAACACAATCATTGATCTATCCAACATTGGCCGACACACTCAGTTCATCAAATCCATAAAAGCAGCAGGCGCATTGGTCAAACCAAACGACATAACGAGGACTCGTAATGACCGTAGCGCGTGCGAAAGTTGTTTTTGGGATATCCTGCTCCTTCACCTTCAGTTGATGGTAACCAGATCGTAGATCTATTCTCGAGAACCAACTGGCACCTTGGAGTTAGTCAAAGGTCATCAATTCTGGTAAGGGGTATCGGTTCTTTATCGTCAACTTTGTTCAGCTCTCGGTAGTCAATGCACATCCTCATACTACCGTCTTTCTTCTTCACAAACAGGACCGGGGCACCCCAGGGAGAGATACTCGGTCTAATGAACCCCTTATCGAGCCTGTTGCAACTGCTCCATCAGCTCTTTCATTTCTGTCAGAGCTAACCGATACGGTGGTTTAGCAACGGTTGAGCACTGGATATCAGATCAATTTGGAACTCAATCTCGCGGTCCGGTGGCACGCCGGGTAAGCCTTCCAGGAATACGTCCGAAAAATCGCACACCACAGGCACCTCTGATAATCGCGATACCGACGCATCCACATCTTTTTACGTAGGCCAAGTAGGCGCTACTCCACGTCTTATGTACTTCCCCCACCCCCCTCGAAATCATCTTCGGGAGTTTAGTTACGGGATCATAGTAACGCGATCTCTATGACCCGTAACTAAACTCCCATCGGATGCAACCAATCGAATCATCTTCTTTTGACATACGATCTTTGCTTCATAGGTTGCTAACCAGTCCATCCCTAGTACTACATCAAATCCATCTAGGGGTATCACGTGCAACCTAGCAGCGAACCTATGAACTTCTAATTCTATGGCACAGTCCTCTATCACCTCAATAATTCTAGTAGACTTACCAATAGCCGTTTCTACATCGAATGGTTCACTAATCTTTCTACTACTAACAGGCAACTTAGCACAGAAAGTAGTGGAACAAAACAAAACTCCGCTAGCACCGGAATCAAACAATACACAGGCATAAATTTGGTTTACTAGAAACATACCTGGCACAACATCGGGATTAGCTCTGGCTTCCTCCCGGTCATAGTGTAAGCTCTAGCACTTGCCCTCTGCCCTCCTTCCTCCGGCTTCTTATTCCCCGCTCCCGAGCTCTCTCTCCACCCTCGGCTTCTTGCATTCTCTAGCGATGTGGCCGGGCTGACCACACCTGAAGCATACGTTCATCCCTATCCTGCACTCACCAGTATGCTCCCTTCCACATTTGCCACACTTCTTCCTTCTTCCGTTCCACACAAGTTGTGACCACACGTCGGTCACCCACCTTCGCCACCTTATGTTCGGAGCGGCTCCACCACGTCCAAACCGTTTTCCATTCAAGTTACGGTCACCTCCACCCTTCTTGTTCACCTCAGCCACCACCATATCGCGCTCATCATACAATCTACCAGCTAAATCAACCGCCGATCTAAAGGTGCTCGGCCGGGCGGCGATCATATGCCTACGGATATCCGCCGGCAGCCCCTGAATATATCTCTTAATCTTTCGTGACAGTGGTGTCACTTGATCAGGCACAAGTCGCGCCATTTCATTAAATTTAGTGGTGTACTGCTGGTGTGTCATCGTCCCGCCTCCAGCTGCAGGACTCTCTTTCTACCTTGTCCATCTCTCTATGAGGACAGAATTCCTCAATCACTAACTTCTTCAGTTCAGGCCATCTCATTCTCCCAATGGCCTTGCTACCCTCGGCTTGGACAATGTTGTCCCACCAGCACAAAGCCGAGTCTACAAAAGAGTGGGTAGCGAATTTCACCTTCTAATCCTCACGGCACTCACTGATATCAAGGACGACCTCCATTTCCCTCACCCACCGGTGAGCAGCAGCCGCAGTGCCATTTCCGTCGAAGTAGGGGGCTTGCATCTCATAAACGCCCCATAGTTACAACCTCGGGTCGCCTCCGGACAGGCTCTTCTCTTCCTCCTCGTCATCAGAGAGAACCGTTCCGACTCTGTTTGCTCCCGTCCTCCCGAGGACCTGTTTCTTTCACCTTCCTTTAATGCCTTGATCACTTCGGTCATCACAGACGGTAGAATCGTCTGCATGACCTGATGAACCTCTTCCACCACACAGCCTCCTTTACTGAGGCTCTCAGATTGGCGCTCTCGTCGCCACCCTCCGGATGAGGGGTCTCTAGTCCCTCATGAACCACCTTCTTGACTTTGGGTCTCCCTCTCTTAGGTCGAGGAGCAACACCATGACCTCCACCACGAGAGGCCTTTGAAGATCTACCGCCAGCCATCCTCTAAAGCACACTATAAGATTAAAACACTAACGCGTTCATTCAAGGTAATAACTCAGTTTATGTCAAGTATAGTAAGTCCCTAATTACAGTGGCCAGTTGTGATTAGCCACTTACTTTACTCTAAAATAGCATGCGCACATAATACCGGTAACATTAAGAAAAACATACCTGATGGCACGTAGCTACTCGGGCTGACATCTCTCCACTTGTCCCATTTTCAGTTTAAGTTTAGTTTTTGAAAAAAATTTGTTTAACCCAATTCTCTTAACTTTGGCTCTGATACCAACTTGTAAGGCCCCGTTCCCGAAAACCTCACAGTTGGTCAATCACAGCAGTTAAAACATTAATCATTATAATTATACAAACTTAAACAGCGGAAAATAATTTATCAGAAACCATTCATTTCATTTAAAACACTGTTGTTGAGCAATACATCATCGTTTAACTAATTACAAAAGAATTGTTTTACTGCATTACAAAACAACAGCACAAAAATACGAATGGATGTCAGTCTTTCCCTGCCGAGTAGCTTCACCCTCGTGCCATCCTCAGCAATAATTACCTGCCAACTGAAAATGTATAAAAGTCAGCATTGCTGAGTGAGTTATAGTTTTATAGGTAATAAATACTTTCTGTATGTTGTATATGAAAATACTCTTTTCTTTTAAAATACAACTCTTTACTGTATATGCGAGCACGCATTAACTATATGAACAAATACTGTTCGTTCTCTTTATTGTATGCCCTGTTTACTTTGTTTTCTTTTATCTTTATCTTTCAGTGTCTGTATGGACCAATGAGCAATACCCCCAACTATATGCGCGATGGAAAACGCAACTATATGCGCGATGGAAAACGGGTGATGGGCCATCTATATCCCTCAAAAGGGTAAACTATATCCCTCGAAAGGGTCAATTGTATCCCTCGAAAGGGTGTTGTGTACTGTATACAAGGCCGACCCAATCACCCAGGGTACGCTACAAGGGTCCTGCCAATCTCCAAGACTGGCCTGTGTGCATATAGGGTAGCTAACCCGCAGCACAGTTGAGCTAACGACAACACGGTAGTGTACCTCCTATAAGCTTGCAAGACTTGTTAACATTTTATTCATGTTCCTCTTCTTTTCTTTATTGCTCTTTCTCTTTTTTATTACAATATACTTTACGTTACGATAATATTCATACCACGTAAAGTCACATTTTATAGGTAATAATAATAATAGCAATAATAATAATAAGGAACAATCATAAGATAATCATAATCACATATATTTATGCATGAAACCCATCATTAAAAAGCCCTAGTCAACCCTTGGTCAAAACCCTAAAGGCACAGACTCCAAAACATTCTGCAATTAATTCTAAGGGTTTAGGCGCTTGACACTATTTGGGCGCATGGGCCCTGTTTAGGGTATGGGTACTTAGGTGCATGGAATCCTTCAGACGCATGGAAACATAGGCGCATGGACACCTAGTCGCATGGCCATTCGGATGCATGGGCACTATTGGGGCGTATGACCCATTCGGTCGCATGGACACTAGGCGTATAGATCACTCAGGCGCATGGGCCACTTAGGCGCATGGGCCACTTTGGGCGCATGGATTCTGTTGGGCGTATGAACACTTAGGTGCATGGTCCATTCGGACGCATGGGCCATTCGGACGCATGGATACTATTGGACGCATGGGCTATACTTAAAACATTTCTAAGGTAATCTTAGGCGCATGGGCTACTGTTTAGGCGCATGAATTACACTTAAATCATTCTATGGCATTTTCACGCGTATGAACCTTCTGTATATCATGTTCCTAGTATGTTTTCAAACCCAATCATCAAACCCATATGTTCTAAACTTAACATGGCTATTCTAAACATAACACCTATAAGCATTCAAGAATCAACATTTAAGATGCATAATACATACCGGTAAGCATACATAAACTTTGTAAAACCATTTTAATACATTTTCAGCCCTAAAGATGTTTAAAAACAAGTAGAAATCAGGGTATTGAACTCACCTGATGCAACTTGGGTGTTTCTTCTCTTCTCAACCCCGCTTGCAATGAGTTCAAACACCTAAAAACCACACCACACACACACACCCGAGCACATACACAACACATAAGCACATAAGTATATAACCGGGATAAAACCCGTCATAAACACATAAAAACCACGAATTCTTACCTTGAATTCGACTTGATTTCTTCTTCTTTTTCTTCAGCCGAGAACTCCTCTGCTCTCTCTCTAAACCGAAGAAAGATGATGATGTGAAGTGAGGGTGGGCGGCCATGCCCACCTTTTGCACCAACTTTTTCAAAGATTTGTCCTTTGGACACTTTTAGTCCCTCTACTTGGACTTTATGCTTTTTATTTCATTTATTCTTCATGTATTATCTTTCTTTTCTTTTTAGAAGTAACTGGGTGTTACAAGTCCACCACCCTTATATAGGTTTCGTCCCCGAAACCTGTTATTCCTCGAACAGATAAGGATAATGCTGCCTCATCTCTTCCTCAGTCTCCCATGTAGACTCGGATCCCTTCCTGTGCTTCCACTGTACACACACAAGAGGAACCACTTTATTTCTCAGCCTCTTCTCTTTATGATCGATGATTGCCACTGTTTGCTCCATATAATTGAGCCTTTCGTCTACTTCAATATCTCCAGCGGAACAATCATGTTCATCATCTAAACACTTTCTCAAATGAGATACATGGAATGTCGGGTGAATCCCACTTAACTCATCAGGTAATTCTAACCTATAGGCCACCTCTCCTACTCGAGCAATGATTCGGAAAGGGCCTATTATCTTGGGTTCAACTTGCCCCGCTTCCTGAATCGAATAATACCCTTCCAAGGTGAGACCTTCAACATAACCCGATCACCCACCGGGAACTCAATCGGTCAGCGCCGTCTATCGGCATACGACTTCTGCCTATCTTTAGATGCCTTCATGAAGGTTTTAATCTTCTCAAGCTTCTTAGTTGTAGCCTCAATAACCTCGACCTCCCCAATTCCTTCTGACCAATATCAACCAAACAGACGGGTGTTCTGCATCTCGTATAGTGGCATGCCAATGCTGGCATGATCTTTTTCCTATGTTGTACGAGAATTCAGCTAATGGTAAGTGGTCATCCCAACTTCCCCCAAATCAAAAAAACATGCCCGGAGCATGTCTTCCAGTGTCTGAATGGTCCTTTCTGACGACCATCAGTTTGGGATGATAAGCCATACTGATATGTAACCTCGTCCCCATGGCATCATTGAATTTCTTCCAGAATTTGGAGGTAAACTGGTGTCACGATCAAACACGATGGACCGGCACACCATGACGAGCTATATCTCCTGATGAACAGGTTAGCCAACCTCTCGGATGAATATGTCTCGCGGTTCGGTAGGAAGTGAGCACTCTTCGTCAAACGGTCAACTATCACCCATATGGCATCGTACCCTTTCGGAGTACGCGGCAGCTTCGTAATGAAATCCATGGTGATGTGCTCCCACTTCCATTCCGGTATATCCAAAGGTTGAATCTTCCCATACGGATTTGGTGCTCGGCATTCACTTGTAAACAAGTAAGGCACTTACTCACATACTCCACCACATCACGCTTCATACCCGGTCACCAATAATCTTTCTTCATATCCTGATACATTTCGTGGCACAAGGATGAATGGAGTATAGAGTCTTGTGAGCTTCATCCATAATCTTCGCCCGTAGATCCCCAAAACGTGGAATCCACACTCGTCCAAATCGAGTTTAACACCAAGTGTGTTTTCACCCAGTTCCCCAACCAGACCTCTCATTCTTTCCGAGTTAAGATGATCTTCTTTCAGTGCCTCATCTTGCAACTCCTTGACTTGCTTCATTACATCAGAGGTCATGATAAGTTGATATGCTTTCACCCGAATCGGCTCGGGCCTCTCTTTTCGGCTAAGGGCATCAGCCACCACGTTGGCTTTGCACGGATGGTATTGGATTTCGCAATCATAACCCTTTATAAGTTCCAACCATCGTCTCTGCCTCATGTTCAGATCCTTCTGCTTGAAGAAGTACTTCATGCTCTTGTGGTCAGTGAAAATGGTGCACTTTGTCCCGTACAGATAGTGCCTCCAAATCTTTAGTGCGAAGACCACTGCTGCTAACTCCAGGTCATGAGTAGGATAATTAACCTCATGCACCTTCAGCTGTCGGGATGCGTAGGCTATCACCTTACCTCGCTGCATCAACACGCAACCCAACCCCGAGTAGGAAGCATCTGAATAAACCACCAAGTCCTCACTTCCTTCGGGTAATGACAAGACAGGGGTTTGGGTCCGTCTTTCTTCAACTCCTCAAAAGCCCTTTCTTGCTCTTGACCCCACACGAACTTACATCCTTACGGGTCAAATTGGTTAGTGGAGAAGCGATCTTGGAAAAGTCTTGGATGAATCTTCTGTGATAGCCCGCCAACCCAAGAAACTACTAATCTCGGATGGTGTCTTTGGTGACTTCCATTGCATCACTGCCTCCACCTTTGCGGGGTCTACCATAATCCCCTCGGGATTTATCACATGACCTAAGAATTGAACTTCGTGCAACCAGAACGCGCACTTGGAGAATTTAGCATACAACTTCTCCCTTCTTAAGGTCTCCAACACCTCCCGAATGTGACCGGCATGCTCTTCTTCGCTCTCGAGTAGATCAGGATATCATCAATAAACACAATCACTGATCTATCCAACATTGGCCGACACACTCGGTTCATCAAATCCAAAAAGCAGCAGGCGCATTGGTCAAACCAAATGACATAACGAGGAACTCGTAATGACCGTAGCGCGTGCGAAAAGTTGTTTTAGGGATATCCTGCTCCTTCACCGTCAGTTGATGGTAACAGATCGTAGATCTATTCTCGAGAATCAACTGGCACCTTGGAGTTAGTCAAACAGGTCATCAATTCTTGGTAAGGGGTATCGGTTCTTTACCGTCAACTTGTTCAGCTCTCGGTAGTCAATGCACATCCTCATACTACCGTCTTTCTTCTTCACAAACAGGACCGTAGCACCCCAGGGAGAGATACTCGGTCTAATGAACCCTTATCGAGCACCTCTTGCAACTGCTCCATCAGCTCTTTCATTTCTGTCGGAGCTAACCGATACGGTGCTTTAGCAACGGGTTGAGCACGGGTATCAGATCAATTTGGAACTCAATCTCGCAGTCCGGTGGCACGCCGGGTAAGCCTTTCGGGAATACGTCCGGAAAGTCGCACACCACAGGCACCTCTGATAATCGTGATACCGACGCATCCACATCTTTTACGTATGCCAAGTAGGCGCTACATCCACGTCTTATGTACTTCCCCGCCACCCACATCATCTTCGGAGTTTAGTTACGGATCATAGTAACGCGATCTCCATGAACCGTAACTAAACTCCATCGGATGCAACCAATCGAATCATCTTCTTTCGACATACGATGTTTGCTTCATAGGTTGCTAACCAATCCATCCCTAGTACTACATCAAATCCACCTAGGGGTATCACGTGCAACCTAGAAGCGAACCTATGAACTTCTAATTCTATGGCACAGTCCTCTATCACCTCAGTAATTCTAGTGGACTTACCAATAGGTTTCTACATCGAATGGTTCACTAATCTTCTACTACTAATAGGCAACTTAGCACAGAAAGTAGTGGAAACAAAACTCCTGCTAGCACCGGAATCAAACAATACAGAGGCATAAATTTGGTTTACTACAAACATACCAGGCACAACATCGGGATCAGCTCTGGCTTCCTCCCGGGTCATAGTGTAAGCTCTAGCACTTGCCCTCTGCCCTCCTTCCTCCGGCTTCTTATTCCCCGCTCCCGAGCTCTCTGCCCTCGGCTTCTTGCAGTCTCTAGCGATGTGGTCGGGCTGACCACACCTGAAGCATACGTTCATCCCTATCCTGCCCTCACCAGTATGCTCCCTTTCACATTTGCCACACTTCTTCCGTTCCACACCAGTTGTGACCACACGTCGGTCACCCACCTTCACCACCTTATTGTTCGGAGCGGCTCCACCACGTCCAAACCGTTTCCCATTCAAGTTACGGTCACCTCCACCCTTCTTGTTCACCTCAGCCACCACCACCTCGCGCTCATCATACAATCTACCAGCTAAATCAACCGCCGATCTAAAGGTGCTCGGCCGGGCGGCGATCATATGCCTACGGATATCCGCCGGCAGCCCCTGAATATATCTCTTAATCTTTCGTGACAGTGGTGTCACTTGATCAGGCACAAGTCGCGCCATTTCATTAAATTTAGTGGTGTACTGCTGGTGTGTCATCGTCCCCGCCTCTAGCTGCAGGAACTCTCTTTCTACCTTGTCCATCTCTCTATGAGGACAGAATTCCTCAATCACTAACTTCTTCTGTTCAGGCCATCTCATTCTCCCAATGGCCTTGCTACCCTCGGCTTGGACAATGTTGTCCCACCAGCACAAAGCCGAGTCTACAAAAGAGTGGGTAGCGAATTTCACATTCTAATCCTCACGGCACTCATTGATATCAAGGACGGCCTCCATTTCCCTCACCCACCGGTGAGCAGCAGCCGCAGTGCCATTTCCGTCGAAAGTAGGGGGCTTGCATCTCATAAACGCCCCATAGTTACAGCCTCGGGTCGCCTCCGGACAGGCTGTTCTTCTTCCTCCTCGTCATCAGAGAGAACCGTTTCCGGCTCTGGTTGCTCCCGTCCTCCCGAGGACCTGTTTCTTTCACCTTCCTTTAATGCCTTGATCACTTCGGTCATCATAGACGGTAGAATTGTCTGCATGACCTGATGAACCTCTTCCACCACAGCCTCCTTTACTGAGGCTCTCAGATTGGCGCTCTCGTCGCCACCCTCCGGATGAGGGGTCTCTAGTCCCTCATGAACCACCTTCTCGACTCTGGGTCTCCCTCTCTTAGGTCGAGGAGCAGCACCATGACCTCCACCACGAGAGGCCTTTGAAGATCTACCGCCAGTCATCCTCTAAAGCACACATAAAATTCAAACACTAACGCGGTCATTCAAGGTAATAACTCAGTTTATGTCAAGTATAGTAAGTCCCTAATTACAGTGGCCAGTTGTGATTAGCCACTTACTTTACTCTCAAATAGCATGCGCACATAATACCGGTTAACATTAAGAAAAGACATACCTGATGGCACGTAGCTAATCGGGCTGACATCTCTCCACTTGTCCCATTTTCAGTTTAAGTTTAGGTTTAAAAAAAATTTGTCTAACCCAATTCTCTTAAACTTTGGCTCTGATACCAACTTGTAAGGCCCCGTTCCCGGAAACCTCACAGTTGGTCAATCACAGTAGTTAAAACATTAATCATTATAATTATACAAACTTAAACAGCCGAAGTAATTTATCAGAAACCATTCATTTCATTTAAAACACTGTTGTTGAGCAATACATCATCGTTTAACTGATTACAAAAGAATTATTTTACTGCATTACAAAACAACAGCACATAAAATACGAATGGATTATCACTTTCCCTGCCGAGTAGCTTCACCCTCGTGCCATCCTCAGCAATAATTACCTGCCAACTGAAAATGTATAAAAGTCAGCGTTGCTGAGTGAGTTCTAGTTTTATAGGTAATAAAATACTTTCTGTATGTTGTATATGAAAATACTCTTTTTTTAAAATACAACTCTTTACTGTATATGCGAGCACGCATAAACTATATGAACAAATATTGTTCGTTCTCTTTACTGTATGCCTTGTTTACTTTGTTTTCTTTTATCTTTATCTTTCACTGTCTGTATGGACCAATGAGCAATACCCCAACTATATGCGCGATGGAAAACGGGTGATGGGCCATCTATATCCCTCGAAAGGGTAAATATATCCCTTGAAAGGGTCAACTGTATCCCTCAAAAGGGTGTTGTGTACTGTATACAAGGCCGACCCAATCACCCAGGGTACGCTAGAAGGGTCCTGCCAATCTCCAAGACTGGCCTTGTGTGCATAATAGGGTAGCGAACCCGCAGCACAGTTGAGCTAACGACAACACAGTCGTGTACCTCCTATAAGCTTGCAAGACTTGTTAACATTTTATTAATGTTCCTCTTCTTTTATTTATTGCTCTTTCTCTTTATTATTACAATATGCTTTACGTTACGATAATATTCATACCACGTAAAGTCACATTTTATAGGTAATAATAATAATAGCAATAATAATAATAAGGAACAATCATAAGATAATCATAATCAATCATATTCATGCATGAAACCCATCATTAATAAGCCCTAGTCAACCCTTGGTCAAAACCCTAAAGGCACAGACTCCCAACGTTCTGCAATAAATTCTAAGGGTTTAGGCGCTTGACACTATTTGGGCGCATGGGCTCTGTTTAGGCGTATGGGTACTTAGGCGCATGGAATACTTTAGACGCATGGAAACTTAGGCGCATGGACACCTAGTCGCATGGCCATTCGGACGCATGGGCACTATTGGAGCGTATGACCCATTCGGTCGCATGGACGCTTAGGCGTATGGATCACTCAGGCGCATGGGCCACTTAGACGCATGGGCCACTTTGGGCGCATGGATTCTGTTGGGCGTATGAACACTTAGGCGCATGGTCCATTCGGACGCATGCATACTATGGGCGCATGGGCTATACTTAAAACATTTCTAAGGTAATCTTAGGCGCATGGGCTACTGTTTAGGCGAATGATTACACTTAAATCATTCTATGGCATTTTCAGGCGTATGAACCTTCTGTATATCATGTTTCTAGTATGTTTCAAACCCAATCATCAAACCCATCTGTTCTAAACTTAACATGGCTATTCTAAACATGAACAACCTATAAGCATTTAAGAATCAACATTTAACATGCATAATACATATGGGTAAACATACATAAACTTTGTTAAACCATTTATACATTTCAGCTCCAAAGATGTTTAAAACAAGTAGAAACCGGGGTCTAGAACTCACCTGATGCAACTTGGGTGTTACTTCCTTTCTAACCCGCTTGCAATGAGTTCAAACAAAAAACCACACCAACAACACACACACCGAGCACATACACAACACATAAGCACATAAGCATATAACCGAGATAAAACCCGTCATAAACCCATAAAAACCACGAATTCTTACCTTGAATTAGACTTCTTTTCTTCTTCTTTTTCTTCAGCCGAGAACTCCTCTGCTCTCTCTCTCTAAAACCGAAGAAAGATGATGATATGAAGTGAGGGTGGGCGGCCATGCCCACCTTTACACCAACTTTTTCAAAGATTTGTCCTTTTGGACACTTTTAGTCCCTCTACTTGGACTTTATTGCTTTTTTTCATTTATTCTTCATGTATTATTCTTTCTTTTCCTTTTAGAAGTACCGGGTGTTACAATATATCTATATACGGATGGATGTAGAGATAGAGAGAGAGAGATAGAGAAGAGATAGAGAGATAGAGAGAGAGAGAGAGAGAGAGAGTATAGAGAGAGAGATAGATAGAGATAGAGAGAGAAGAGAGGAGAGAGGAGAGAGAAGAGAGAGAGAGAGGAGAGAGAAAGAGAGAGAGAGAGATGAGAGAGAGAGTATAGAATTAGAATAAGATAGACGGATAGATATGATGGATGTATATCTATAGACGTTTATATATACGTATATATTAGAGAGGGATAGATAGACGGAAATAGAGGATATAGATATAGGATATATAATAGATATATAGATTATAATATATCTAGAATATATATATATCTATATATAATATATATATATATAGATATATATATATATATATCTATATATACACGTATATATATACGTATATATATGTACCTATACATACGTGTATATATAGATTTATACACGTATATATACGTATATACGTATATATGTGATGGCACGCAGCTACTCAGTTTGGCATCCCATTCCCATTCGTCCCATTCTCAGTTTAAGTTAAGGTTTATTTTGAAAATTTACCTTTTCACTTAAACTTTGGCTCTGATACCAACTTGTAAGGCCCCGTTCCCGGGACGCTTACAGTTGGTCATTCATCGCACATAAAACATATAACTACATTTCATTAAGAAATCATTGCAGCGGAAACATTCAAAATTGACATCACGATTCATTATAATTACTTTTGCCAAATAATACATCATTATCCGGTTACAAAATTCATGTTTGCATTACATCACAAAAGCTATATAATTGGATGCCATCCCAAAAGAGCCGAGTAGCTTCGCCGTGCCATCCTCAGCAATCATTTACCTGCCAACTGGAAAACGTAATAAAAGTCAGCGTTGCTGAGTGAGTTCTAGTTTTAATAATAAAACATACTTTACTTTCATTAAAACTATTCCTTTTATCATGCGATCATTCAACATACGTATACACAGATAATACATTATTATCTTTCATCTCATTCATTATCTTCCATTTTTTCGTTCATTCTTTCTTCCGAGTCTTTTGCGACAACATGGTCGCTCACCTCAATGGCAATCTCAATGATTGCACGCTATCCGAGTCTTTTGCACCCCTAAGGTTGCTCACCCCAATTGCCCATCACGATAGCAAGCTATCCGAGTCTTTTGCAACAACAAGGTTGCTCACCCCAAGGCAACATCACGATAGCACTTACTCGAGTCTTTGCAACGACAAGGTTGCTCACCTCATAGGCAATCTAAATGATTGCACTTCATCCGAGTCTTTTGCAACACAAAGTCGCTCACCCCAATAAATATGCTTGCAAGCCTTTCTTTCGTTCATTCATCATTCATTAATGCATGCATTCTTACTTCATGTTCCTCTTTCATTATCTTTCGCTTTACATTATATAATACTTCATTCATTCATTCATTCATTAGCATGACATGTAAAGCCACAAGAAAGATAAGCATACATCATAATAAGGAACATATCATACATATTCATCATCATCATACAGGGCAACATCATACATTCATAAATGCATAAACATGCACATCATCATCCTCATGCCCTACTTGCTCTCTAAGGCCATAACATTCATCTTACATGCTCTTACGGGTTACTTTACATCAACACTTACATCTGCACCTTTCCCCGAAGGCCAGAAGTCAAACTACACATTCCTTCGAGTGCAACAGCCCTGTTCGGGCGTATGGACACTCTTCAGTCGCATGGCCTCCATGCGACTGAACATCATGCGACTGGACTCATGCGGATGAACATCTATGCGAATGAACATTCAATCGTGCGTATGGACCTTGTGCGAATGGGATTACTGCGAATGGGCACCTATGCGACTGACCTCATGCGAATGGACTCATGCGACTAAGCATCTATGCGACTGAACCCTCAGTCGTGCAATCCCCATGCGACTGGACTCCCAGTCGTGCGACTGAACCTTAGTCGTGCGATTGAACCCTCAATCGTGCGAATGAATCAACTCCCTCAGTCGTACACCCTCATGCGAACATGAGTCCCAATCGTGCGAATGACCTTCAATCGTCCTCATTCGGCCGTATGGCCTTCATTCGGTCGCCTAGCCCTAGCTGATGCAGAATGGAGTTCATCCCGACCCAATCTGCCATTTTCGGCCCCCAAGCTCTTCCAAACCCATTCTAAGCCTAAATCAACCCTCCTGGACCTTAGGAATGCATACCTTAACACCATACAAGCACACCCAAGCCCGAAAACATACTCTAAACGCATCATACACATCACACCCAAATGGGCCCAACACCACAACACAAAAAGCCCGGTGAAAAACACTTTCCAGCCCAAAACACAGTTGAAAACAAGTAAAAGTGGGGTCCTAGAACTCACACAATCGAGCACAAAGACAAGAGCTTCGATTTGGCTTGCTACTCGACGGATTTGGACACCCGAATCACCCGAATCAACCCTTTTCTCCCTTTTCTCTTCTTTCTCTCTTCTCTCTTCTTGTGAGCTGAATTTGTGAAGTGTGGGAGAGTGGGCTGCCCTCTCCCTACACATATCACCACATACCCGACCTTTCTTCGTTGGCGAGTTTGGTCCCTCGACTTTGGACTTTATTTCTTTTCTTTCTTCGTCGGCTTCAAATAATAATTTCCGGGTGTTACAAGTCCACCCCCCTTAAATAGGTTTCGTCCCCGAAACCTGTTATTCTTCGAACAAACGTGGATAATGTTGTCTCATTTCTTCTCAGTCTCCCACGTGACTCGGATCCCTTCCTGTGCTTCCACTGTACACGCACAAGAGGAACCACTTTATTCCTTAGCCTTTTCTCCTTTCGGTCGATGATTGCCACTGGTTGCTCCACATAATTGAGCCGTTCATCTACTTCGATATCTTCCAATGGGACAATCATATCTTCATCTGCTAAGCACTTCCTTAGATGAGATACATGGAATGTCGGGTGAATTCCACTTAACTCATCTGGTAACTCCAGTCTATAGGCCACCTCTCCTACTCGAGCAATGATTCGGAAAGGGCCTATATACCTTGGGCTCAACTTGCCCCGCTTTCGGAAGCGAATGATACCCTTCCAAGGTGAGACCTTCAACATAACCCGGTCACCCACCTGGAACTCAATCGGCCTGCGCCTTTTATCAGCATACGACTTCTGTCTGTCTTTGGCTGCCTTCATGAAGGCTTTGATCTTCTCAAGCTTCTCAGTCGTAGCCTCGATTACCTCGACGCTCCCCAATTCCTTCTGACCAATATCACCCCAACAAACGGGTGTTCTGCATCTCCTACCGTATAGCATCTCATATGGAGGCATACCAATGCTGGCATGATAACTGTTGTTGTATGAGAATTCGGCTAACGGTAGGTGGTCATCCCAACTTCCACCAAAATCAATCACACATGCCCGAAGCATGTCTTCCAGCGTCTGAATGGTCCTTTCTGACTGACCATCAGTCTGGGGATGATAAGCCGTGCTAATATGTAACCTCGTCCCCATAGCGTCGTGGAACTTCTTCCAGAATTTAGATGTAAACCGGGTGTCGCGATCCGACACAATAGACACCGGCACACCATGACGAGTCACAATCCTTGATGAACAGATCAGCCAACCTCTCAGATGAATATGTCTCGCGGATCGGTAGGAAGTGAGCACTCTTCGTCAAACGATCAACTATCACCCATATGGCATCATACCCTTTCGGGGTACGCGGCAGCTTTGTAATGAAATCCATGGTGATGTGCTCCCACTTCCATTCCGGTATATCCAAAGGTTGTATCTTCCCATACGGCTTTTGGTGCTCGGCCTTCACCTGTAAGCAAGTAAGGCACTTACTCACATACTCCACCACGTCGCGCTTCATACCCGGCCACCAATAATCTTTCTTCATATCATGGTACATCTTCGTGGCACCAGGATGAATGGAGTACCGAGTCTTGTGAGCTTCATCCATTATCTTCACCGTAGATCCCCAAAACGAGGAATCCACACACGATCGAATCGGGTTCTAACACCGAGCGTGTTTTCACCCAATTCTCCAACCAGACCTCTCATTCTTTCAGAGTTAAGATGATCTTTTCAATGCCTCATCTTGAAACTCTTTAACCTGCTTCATCACATCGGAGGTCATGATCAACTGATAGGCTTTCACCCGAATCGGCTCGGGCCTCTCTTTCCGGCTAAGGGCATCAGCCACCACGTTGGCCTTGCCCGGATGGTAGTGGATCTCACAATCATAATCCTTTATAAGTTCCAACCACCGCCTCTGCCTCATGTTCAAATCCTTCTGCTCAAAGAAGTACTTCAGACTCTTGTGGTCAGTGAATATGGTGCACTTCGTCCCGTAGAGGTAGTGCCTCCAAATCTTTAATGCAAAGACCACGGCTGCCAGCTCCAAGTCATGAGTAGGATAATTGACCTCATGAACCTTCAACTGTCGGGATGCATAGGCTATAACCTTTCCTCTCTGCATTAACACACACCCCAACCCCGAGTAAGAAGCATCGGAATAAACCACCAGATCTTCACTTCCATCGGGTAACGACAGAACAGGAGCTTGAGTCAATCTCGCCTTCAATTCTTCAAACGCCTTCTCTTGAGCTTGACCCCATACGAACTTCACATCTTTTCGGGTCAACTTAGTTAGTGGAGAAGCAATCTTAGAGAAGTCTTGGATGAATCTTCTATAGTAGCCCGCCAAACCCAAGAAGCTACGAATCTCGGATGGCGTCTTTGGTGACTTCCATTGCATAACCGCCTCCACTTTCGCCGGGTCCACCATAATCCCGTCGGGATTCACCACGTGACCCAAGAACTGAACTTCGCGCAACCAGAACGCGCACTTGGAGAATTTTGCATACAACTTCTCCCTTCTCAACGTCTCTAGAACCTCCCGAATGTGACCGGCATGCTCTGCTTCGCTCCTCGAGTAAATCAGGATATCATCAATAAACACAATCACTGATTTATCCAACATAGGCCGACACACACGGTTCATCAAATCCATAAAAGCAGCTGGCGCGTTGGTCAAGCCAAAGGACATGACAAGAAACTCGTAGTGACCATAGCGCGTACGGAAAGCTGTTTTAGGAATATCTTGCTCCTTCACCTTCAACTGATGGTAACCAGATCGAAGATCTATCCTTGAAAACCAACTGGCACCCTGAAGCTGATCGAACAAATCATCTATCCTCGGTAAGGGGTATCGGTTCTTCACTGTCAACTTTTAGCTCGCGGTAGTCGATGCACATCCTCATACTACCGTCCTTCTTCTTTACAAACAGGACCGGAGCACCCCAAGGAGAGATACTCGGTCTAATGAACCCCTTATCAAGCAACTCTTGCAACTGCTCCATCAATTCTTTCATCTCGGTCGGAGCCAACCGATACGGTGCCTTGGCGACAGGTTGGGCACCCGGTATCAGATCAATCTGAAACTCAATCTCTCTGTCAGGTGGCACTCCTGATAAGTCTTCTGGAAACACATCTGGAAAGTCACACACAACCGGTACATCGGCTAGTTGTGGTGTTGGCGTATCCACATCCTTTACATAGGCCAAGTAGGCACTACATCCACGCCTCATACACTTTCCCGCCACCGCCATCGAGATCACTTTCGGAATCGTAGTAACCCGATCACCATACACCGTCACTGAACTACCGTCAGGCGCCAACAACCGAATCATCTTCTTGCGACACACAATGTTCGCCTCGAAGTCCGCTAACCAATCCATCCCAAGAACCAAGTCAAAACCACCTAAGGTCATCACAAACGGTCTAACAGGAAACTTATGACCCTCGAGCTCCACATCACAATTCTCTATCATCTCAGAAATCCTGGTAGACTTACCTATGGCAGTTTCTACATCGAAGGGCGCATCAACACATCTACTACTAACAGGCAGCTTAGCACAGAAAGCAGCAGAAATAAAACTCTTACTAGCACCGAATCAAATAACACAGAAGCTAAAGTTTGGTTCACCAGAAACGTACCGGACACGACATCAGGGTCCGTTCTAGCTTCCTCCTGTGTCATGGTGAATGCCCTGGCGCTCGCCCTCGGTCCATCACCTCCCGTCCTCTTTGCCCCTGAACTCTCAGCCCTCGGCTTCTTACAATCTTTGAGCACGTGACCCTCTTCACCACAGTTAAAGCATCGGACCGCACGACAGTCCTTTGCCATGTGCCCCGCCTTTCCACACCTGAAGCACAAGTTCGACCCAAACCTGCACTCCCCGCTATGCTCCCGTCCACATTTACCACACCTTCTCGATCCCGCACCTGACATAACCACACGGCGATCATCCACCGTGCCTTCTTATTACCCGTCGAGGCATTACCCCGACCAAATCTCTTCCCCTGCCAGCCTCGTTCACCACCGCTCTTTTGCCACCATCAGTCACCACCACCGTCCTCTCATCATACAATCTTCCGCCAAATCCACCGCCGACCTAAACGTGCTCGGCCGGGCGGCGATCATGTGCCTGCGAATATCCGCCGGCAAACCCTGTATATACCTCTTGATCTTTCGGGACAGAGGCGTCACTTGATCCGGCACCAGACGTGCCATCTCGTTGAACTTCGTGGTGTACTGTTGGTGTGTCATGGTTCCCGCCTCCAGTTGCAGAAACTCCCTTCAACCTTATCCATTTCCCGATGAGGACAAAACTCCTCGATCACCATCTTCTTCAGTTCGGGCCACCTCATTCTCCCGATCGCCCGATTACCCTCTGCTTGGACAATGTTGTCCCACCAGCATAGTGCCGAGTCCACGAAGGAGTGGGTGGCAAACTTGACTTTCTGATCTTCTCGGCACTCGCTGATGTCGAGAACAGCCTCCATTTCTCTCACCCATCGGTGAGCAGCAGCAGCATTGCCATTACCGTCAAAAGTAGGGGGCTTGCA
>CM046033.1:44165374-44260758 GCA_025215565.1 Flaveria ramosissima | reverse complement strand
GAGCCCTGCATTTTCAGTTGCCAGAACTCTATCTCCAACTTTTGCACCTCGTTGCGAGGACAGTACTCCTCGGTCATCATGGTTTTGAACTCGGCCCACGGCAGTCCATTAGCCAATGCTTGCCCCAACATCTGAACTTGGGCATTCCACCAGGATAAGGCGGCACCCTCCAAGGTCCCGGTGGCATATTTCACCTGGTCAGCAGGTGGACAGTTGCACTTGGAGAATACGGACTCCGTCTTCTCGAACCAGCGTACTAGTCCCACAGCGCCTTCCGTACCGCTGTAGGTATGGGGCTTACAGTCCATGAAGGACTTATAAGTACATGCTGGTGGTCCTGCTTTATCACAACAATTATTGATCAGACAACCTATACGGTTATGCAAGATATTCGGTTTAATTTTTCCAATCATTGTTTACCTGCTGGCTGTCCCGCTTGGGCAGCAGCCACCGCTGCCTGAATCAGGGCAGTTAACTCAGCAGGGGTCATATTAACGGCACCAGCGCCATGATCTCCGGCGCCATGGTCTCCGGCGCCACGTCCACGACCGCGCCCACGACCACGTCCACGACCACGTCCACGTGCGTCCATTATTCACTTTACATCCACAAATACAATAATGAGTAACATCAAACACATTTATCTCATCGAAGTACAGTAAACAATAAAGGAATAATAAGTCATCACAACCACAACATTCATAACAAAAATAATAACCAAAGTAAATAAATTGCAAATAAGCCACAATGTATTCATCAATGTCAAAATTTAAGTTTGTCGTTCGTGTGGGAAACAACCCTTCCCACATAGGTTTCAAAGAAAACACTAGGTAGTCCAAGTCATGTAAGAAAATCAATCGACAATATCAGATCCATCACTCTCATCCTCCTCCTCTTCAGGTTCCTCCTCCTCAGGTTCCTCCTCCTCCTCAGGTTCTTCCTCCTCAGGTTCCTCTGCAGGTGCAGGAGCCATAGCAATCTGGAGTGCTGCTAGCTGTGCCTCCAAAGCAGCAATCCTATCATCAACCACAGCATCCCTCTGCTCGCGAGTAGCCACGCGTCCACTGAGGGCTACAATCCCGTCCCTCATTTGGTAGCACCCGTCTAGTGTCTCTCCATGACGCCCATCAAGCTCATCCATCTTATGCCTTAAGTTGTACACCTCGGTCTGTAGTGTACAAACGTCGCTAATGAGTCGCCTGACTCGATGCTGTTCTGTATCTAATGCTGCCACCAATGCAGCAATCAACTGCTCGTTGGACTGCACCGTCCGGGGTAGTGAAGGCACTGCTGAATCAGAGCTACCTCTCGTTCTGGGTCTCGGCTCGGGCACGCGTTCCCTATACATGAGGTGGTTGACAAACCTAGGATAAAAGCTCCAGTCCCTTGGGGGGTCACGCTTCATCAACACGAAAGGTTGATCCCAGTCAAACTCCCCTCGAGGATAATCAAAACGAGGCCAGTCGAGTCCATCATCAGGTACAGGTGCAGGAGGTGGGGACTCGGATCGCGCAGGTGATGCAGGTCGTTTTCCAGAAGCTCTTGATGACGATGCCATGCTGCAGATAGTGTGACGTGTATGCCAATGAGTATACAGTAGATGAAAATAAAGTACAGGTAACTAACTAACTGTGTGCGGTTATAGTCTAGTGTGTATGCAACCTAGTTCCCTATAACCAATGGCTCTGATACCAATCTGTCACACCCTCAAAATCCACGTGCGGGGTTTTACCGCGAGGCGTGTGAACAAACCAGGATCACAGTCAGTAGTTACATAGAACGACTCTATATGCCACAATGTAAAATAAAACAACCAAAGATTTAGTTTAAAACAGTGCGGAAGCGTTTTGAAAACAACTCAACAAATAAAAGTATAAATATGGCAAAACAAGTGCCAACCCAAAATAGTAAACCACAATCGTTAAAATGCTAATGTCTTGAAAACCGAGTCTTAGTATGCAAGTGAACCGTGGAGTGCTCCTAGGGGCAAGCAGCTTAATGACCTGAGAAAAGCATACTAAAATGTCAACACATAGGTTGGTGAGTTCAAGAGTTTGAGTTCAGTAAACATATAAACAGTTGTGATATATATAAGCAGTGTATTGCAATAGATAGCTAGTCTATTAACAGCAAATATTAATACATAGTGATTTCGCAATTGAAGCTGACTGTGATAGTTGTTGCCTCCTGTCACGACTTACCATGTCGTGACAATGTTCAATAGGACAAATTGCACCCGGTTGACCTCGAGTCACACAGGTGGGGCTCGTCAGACCCAGTAGTACTACCCAAGTTTCCCCGCTATTTAATATTAACAATTCGAAAGTGTGAGGACTTTCCATGATAAATAGCACTATATCAATATTATACACAACTTAAATATTAAAAGCGTTCGTAAAATACCAGTATGCTATCTCCCCCAAAAGAGATTAAATAAAGCGTGGGGCATGAACTCACCTGATGTATGCAAAGAGTACTTAGGGTTTATTTGAGAAACGAGTGGATAGCCAACCTTCAAAGGTTACCTAGATCATGCGAGTACATAAGTACGTGTAAATGAAAGACATGTGAAACCCTAATCATTCCAAAACCAAAGACTCAAGCTTCCAGACAAATAAACACGTTTGGCCTAGTTGACCCGTTTGACCCGTTGGTGACATTATGAGTTATAATTCAAATAGAGCCAATGAGCACATATAACATACATGACTAACATTCAAACAGTATCATACACATGCTACATTATCCATACATAACCCTTAAGTCATAGCCATGCCCATAGTATTCAACATACACCATAATCATTACTCACCAAACCCAAACATGATATCCTAGCAACTAATCAACACCAACTTCATACATGATCACCAAAAAATCCAAATATCATCCATGATTATCCAAAACATCCCATACAACTAATTCAACATGATTCATCACCTTAGAATTCATCCATGATCATACTAACATGCTCCTAATATCCCAAACATGTTCATATCATCATACATCAAACTTTACACAAATAAAGTTTCCCTTTTGGGAAAGAACATCCCAAAATCTATCAAACATCCAAAGCATACATGTATTCAACATAATTATACCATCTCAAGCTCCATACAATATCTAAACATGATTAACATCACATCCAAACATCATAATTCATCAATTCATATCCAAAAGTTACTATCTTTAGTAATGTATGAACTATAACATGTTTTCTTGAATTTCCAATGATCACAACAACAATCTAACATCTAATTATCACCATGAACACATCCATAACATCATAACATCCATAGTTCAACATTTCATGCAAATAAAGTTACTATTATTAGTAACCTATGAACATCAACCCTAAATCATCAATTTCTTGGAAGATTCATGATTCCTAACATTCATACAACTTATTAATCACTACACATTCATCAAACAATCATCATTCACCCATAATCATGCCCAAAATCGAATTAGGGTTTGCTTAACACCAAAATTCATGATCAAATCCCTAGAAACATATAATTCTTGCATAATCGACGTTAACTAACATGTATACAATCTAACTAACATATAAACATCATCATACAACATCAATTTCGACTCCATGAATGCCAATTCACGAATTAGGGTTCGGCCACTATGAACAACTCACAAAAACGTGAAAAAAACTAACCTTTAACGTGTTATAGCTTGCAATTGATTATTCCTATGTGTTATATAGCTTGTAATCGAACCAAAACCACACGAATTTGCTTGTTCTTGGCTGATTTTCGAAGATGGAGAGGGAGAGAAGAGAGGTTGCGGCCGATTTGGGGGTGGGGGCTAGGGTTTGGGTGTTTTGTTTAGTTTTAATTTCCATATTTACCCTTTAGGCCCTTGTAATTTGTATTTTATAAAAACTAAGCTTTAAACTCCTTGTAAAGTGTTTTTAACTTAATAATGTAAAGATATAAACTAATGAAAATCATTATATATCTTATCTTTATAAAAACACAAGTCATACGAATAAATACGCACGTTTCCGCGTTACGCGATTAATTTTCTAATTAACATTTTAAAAACATGCAAACACATAAACATAACACAATAATCACATAATCAATTAGATTCACATTAATTTAACATTATTCATTATTATTAGGTCACCAACGTTAAACGACAACTAGTGTGTGTTCACGACACGTGTATGCAAGACTTAACGGAACTAACGGAGTTTGGTAACAGAAATTTACCGGATGTCACATAAGTTCACCAATTGAATAGCCTTATCACAACCTTATTTGTTCAACAATATACATCGCCATCTCCATGATCATTTTCATCTTTCATCACATCTTGCAAAAGTTATAATCAGTGACAATCTCATCCAAACGATCAATGTATAACAGATTAGTCAAATTTAAATATACGTCAATATATCAAATGAGATTGAACTCAAAGCATATCAAAGACGCAAGATCATGAGAAGATGAATATATAAAATATAAAAAAAATTGTTAAACTTTAAACAATTTATTATAGCAAGCTCGTATGTGAAATTTGAGAACAGGTAACACATAAGTTAAATTGGTTAGATGTCAAATTGATTACAAACAAAATCATCAGAATAATCATAGAAATTTAATTCAACAATTATCGAAAAACATGGTGTTCGTACCTTTCTCTTCACAGACGACGGTGTTTATGCTTGTCACCACCGTCGCTTCCACTACCTTCGAGTAAGAAACAAAGCGGCGTTGAATGGCTTTTATCAGCTTCCACCGTCGTCAATTTCTTCGGTGACGGAGACGATTCCGATTTCGAAACCAATACTGCTCGTTTCTTCTTAAACCCCAAATGAAATTATATCACATAAGCAACTCCGATTCTGCTAATATTTTTAGTGGATTGAGTAACATTTCAACCACTTCAACTTCAAGCTCCGTTGGAATTCTTAACCCACCTCTACCACTATAGCATGATTGATGGAGATCCTTAGGATAATGAAGCTAATCGCGTTGTTTCTTGCTTTCTCTTGCCTGTGATTCTAAAACCATGTAAGGCCCCGTTCCCGGGACACTTACAGCTGGTCATTCATCGCACTCAAAGCATAATTTTCATCATCTTACATAAAAACGTCGCAGCGAAAACATTTAAACCAATATCTCATTCATATATAATAGCTTTTGCAAACAATACTTCATTATCAAATTACAAAATTCATGTTACATTTTATTACAAAAGCCTTATAATAAATATTGGATGTCATCCAAAATAAGCTGAGTAGCCGCCCCGTGCCATCCTCAGCAACATACCTGCCAACTGGAAACACATCAAAGTCAGCGTTGCTGAGTGAGTTCTAGTTTTATAATAAAACATACTTTTCTTTCGTAAAACCGTTCTTTACTTTCTTTCAAAATCATACAGTACCTTACATTCGTTCGTGATCATACATCATAACTACATACAAATAATATAATTATTATCATCCATTACATTCGTTACAATCATCATTCATCGTACATTATTATCTTTGACTTCTTTCTAGATCCTGTCAGGCTTTACCCTCTTCATGGCACTCAGCCACGATTACTGAGTTCGAATGACAAGGACCCGTTCATACCGTTTTAGATCCGGTCAGACTTTACCCTTTTCGTGGCACTCAGCCATGATTACTGAGGTCGAGTGATAAGGATCCCATTTCATACATTATTAGGATATTTCGTTAACGTTCATTTCATACATTCGTTCTTTCCATCATTACCTTTCTCATTCATCAAGTCACGCCATACTCCCGACTCATGTCCGAAGACTGACATAGCACCGAATTACGCGATTCGTTTCTCTTTCATCTCATCTCAGTCTCACGCACTACTCCCGACTCATGTCCGAAGACTGATACTGTGCCGGGGCCTGTACACAAACCCTCGACTCATGTCCGAAGACTGACACAGTACCGGAGTACGCGATCCTCTTCTCATTCATTCGGATCCTGTCTTATGCAACACCCCCGACTCATGTCCGAAGACTGATATTGTGTCGGGGCCTGTAACCAAACCCCCGACTCATGTCCGAAGACTGACACAGTACCGGAGTACGCGACAAGGACCTCTTTCGAGTCTGTTGCGACACAGAGTCGCTCACCTCATACATATGCTTGCAAGCCGTTCATTCGCTCATTCATTCATTAATTAATGCATTCATTCGTTACGTTCCTCTTTTCATTATCTTCCACTTTACGTTACATAATACTTTCATTTCATTCATTAACGTTCAACGCAAAGCCATGGAAAGATAAACATACATAATAAGGAACATAAACATAAACATACACACATCACCATACAGAGCATCATCATACATACGCATCAATCATACATCGCATCACACACATCATACATACTATGCATCACACGCACCGCCATGCCTAACATCACACATAACGTCATACATATCATCATCATCAACATGCCCAACATAACGTCTATGACCTCGAAAGTCAACTTACACGAGCCTACGGGAACCTCCCGAGTCAAAACCCATAACTGCACCTTCCCTCGAAGGTCATAAGATAAACCGTTGTTCTTTCGGGCGTATGAACCCTACTTGGGCGTATGGACACCCTCCAGTCGCATGGCCTTCCAGGCGACTAAACCCTTAGGCAAATGGACATCAGGCGAATGGACCTTATGCGAATGGACTTATGCGCGAATGGACATCTATGCGTATGGACTCTCAGTCGCATAGCTTTCATGTGTATTGCCTTCAATCGCATGACCTCAGGCGCATGGGCTTCAGTCGCATGCCCTTCGTGCGAATGAACCTCAGTCGCATGGCCTCCAGGCGCATGGACTTCAGTCGCATAACCTTCGTGCGAATGAACCTCAGTCGCACACTCCTTCAATCGCATGTCTTACAGACACATGAACTTCAGTCGCATGACCATCATGCGTATGGACCTCAGTCGCATGGCAATCGTGCGCATGGACCTCAGTCGCACGCCAATTGGCCGTATGGCCTCCAATCGCCCTCCAGTCGGTCGCCTAGCCCTAGCTGATGCAGAATGCAGTTCATCCCGACTGCAGCCGACGGGTTTCGGCCTCCAACCTCTTCCAAACCTCATTTAAGCTCAAATCAACTATTCTAAACCTTAGGGAAACATACCACGACCTCATTCAAGCATAACCAAGCAAGAAATCATGCCTCAAACGCATCATACACATACACACATGCATAAAAACGGGTTTACACCCAAAAACTCGAAAATGGGTTTTCAGATGTGTTCCAGCCCTAAAATCAGTTGAAAACGCGTAAAAGAGGGGTCCTAGAACTCACCTTAACGATCCCGTCGAGTAGAGCTTCGATTTGACCCGCTACACATCGATTTTCACGCTCGAATCCACCAAAACCAAGCTTTTCTCCTCTTTTTTCTCCTTCTCTTCTCCTCTCCTTCTCTTCAAAGAAAATTTTCGGGCGTTACAAACCAGTAGAAAACATTCTTTCCTTTGATCCTGGTAAAGCGGCGGAGCTAAGCAGCGATGTGTTGTTTTCTTCAGCATTACCAACAATAGAGGTGGTCTTGGAACAAGAGGTTCGACTGCCAGATTGGGGTAATGAAACATGGGGGCGGGTTAGGGTTTTGTTGAGAGCCTTTTTGAATTTTGAATCCAACTTCACCCTTTGTTGTTTGGAGTATGCTTTAGATGTTGTACATTATGCATGTTAGGTTGTAAAACTCTTAAATTTAAGAGATTTTGGTGAAAAGACTATCTTGTCCTTCTTATATGCTTATTAATAGAGTATATATATATATATATATATATATATATATATATATATATATATATATATATATATATATATATATATATATATATATATATATATATATATACACACATGTAACTACCTTTAATAAACCCGTGTAATACACACATTGAATAAAAAAGTATTAAATAGAATGAAAATTTATTAATTATAAATCGATATTTTAAAATAAGATATGATTGAAATATTTCTTATAATAAATAAAATAAAAATTTTATTTTAAAATAAAAGTTTTAAAAGTGTTACACTTAAACTTTCTTCTATAACTCTCAATTTTAATTATTTATTGTTTATAAAAATTTTGCTTTTTAAAAACACCAATTATAAAATATTTTGCATTCTTAAAAAAGTTTAATGTTTTAAAAAGTTTTCTAATTTTATGAAAAATCATTTCTTTAGAAATAACATTAGTAAAAATATCTCTTGTTTAATTTATTAAAAACTATTTTAATCTAAAAAATTTAAATAATATTATTTGTAATTAATATGATTATTAAATAAAACAGAGAAGCAGAAAAAATTTGTTGAGGAATAATATGGTGTTGACATGTATCCTCCTAGATACCTTTTTATTAAAATAGTGAGATGAGATGAGATTGAATGACTTATAGTTGTTATTTTATAAGTATTGGAAACAAAAATAAAAGTTATTGATAAGATAATCTAGGTGAGCATACTTTGATGAAGTGATAACAGATCATTTGTGAGAACTTAATTGATTATAACTTCGTGTTAATCATATAATATGTTAGAAAATCATATATTACAAGAATTAAATAACATTTACAAAGTCAACACAAAATTGAAATTAGCTTAAATACAAAATCGTTACCTTTTAATATCACTATTATTTAATTACAAAAAATTATATGTTTCTTTTATATTTTATTGTTAATATCATTGCTATTAATATCACTAGGTTAGTACCACGTGTATTACACGAGTTGAATAAATAAAATATTAAATAATTAGTAGTGAAAAATTATTAATTATAAAATAATATTTTGAAATATGATTGATTGAACTTCGTATGAGTAACGACTATAAGTAATAAAATAATGATATTATTTTCTTTGAACTTTTGTTTTATATTTTTTTATCTAAAAAGTTTTAAAAAATTATTCTAAATTCAAACGTTTGAAAAAATGACATTTTCTAAAAATTTCTTATTATAACTTTGAATTTTAATTTTTTATGGTTCATAAAAAAATTAATTTCTAAAAACATTGAGTTTAAATATTTTGTATTTTTCAAAAAGTTTGATATTTTAAAAAATTACTTATGTTATACAAAAGATTTTTTCTTTAGGAATTACATTTATAAAAAGAACACTTTCTTAATTTGTTAAAAGCTATTTTAATCTCAAAAATAATTAAATAATATAATTAGTATTTAATGTAGATATTTAATATGAGAGAGAAACGATAGTAGGTCTAATACTATAACAAGTGGTAACTTAAACATTCTTTTATTAGAATATATAGATTATTTATTAGGAGAGACTATAAAAATGAATATGCACTAGAGATGACCCGAGTCCACCTTTATTATTATTCTTTATAGATATAAAGATTATGAGACAAACATAAAAACAAAGTATTATAAGAAGAATGTATAAAAGGAAGATATATTTCATTATATTAAACTAGTTACCTATAAAAAAGTAACAACTCTAATATCTATTTGAACAAAGTAATAAATAAATATTATATAAATCTATTTATTACAATAAAATAAGATTTTATGTGAACACTTGGCACAATTTAGACATTCTAGTTCTAATTTTCTGCTTTACTCTCCTAATAAATAATTAAATTAACTATTAATGACATTATTTAATTTTCTTTTAGATTAAAATAGTTTGTTATTAAATTAAGAAAGATAAGATTTTTTTCTAAAACATCAATTTTTTAAAATACCATGTATTTTAAAATCGGTGGTTGTAAAAAATAAATTTTTTATAAACTAAAATAAAATTCGGAGTTATAATAAGAAAAGTTTTTAAAATGATATTTTTTAAAAATGGTTTGCTTTAGAACAAAATATTAATTTTTTGGCAAAACAAATAGAATTTAGAAACAATAGTTTAAAAATATGATATTATTGTTTTATTACTTACTCATTGTTAATACGTAATTTCAGTCAAATCTTATCTCAAAATATTGTTTTATAAATAATAAGTTTTCATTACCCATCCATTGTGTTCATGTATATTCAAGTGATCACATCAGCAAAATCTCATCCATTTCACAGTTACAAAATTAATTATTTTGATTTGACATTTCTCGATATCAAATAAAATAAAAAATTATATCATAAATAATGACAACTATATGGTGGATAATATACTTTTTGTTTTCCGGGTCACAACGGTGAGGATTACTCTGGTTTGTTTTTTTTCTTCGTATTTAACTACACATGAGACTTAACCTCGTTTGTACCACAATAATCGTTATATTGTGGTATGTCATTCTCGTAAGGCCGACTCCATTTAAATAGAACTAGTATTAAACCCCCGCGTTGCGGCGGGACCTAAAACCGTAAAAAGCCAAATCGAAACATTGTTGTAAATTCACGCAATGGATGTAAGAGAAACAAAACACAGACGTTGTTGAATACATTTGAAACTATATATAAAAAAATGAAATCGTAAAAAAACCCGTGCATTGCGGCAAAACAGTCGTCATGAAAAAAAATTAAAAATATTATATTAAGCCGAAATCGGTTTCGCTCAAAATCTATACCAAAATGTTGGTAAAAATAAGGATTTGAAAGTTTATAATAGATTATATTTTAAAATTTATTTAAAATTAATTATAATATGAAAATATTTATGTATTGGAAAAGGATAAAATGAAGAGATAAATATTAGCCCTAAAGTTTAACAAAATTACTTTTTTGCCATAAGAAACCATGCATCAAAAAGTTGTACTACATGCTTAAGTCATTCTCATTATGCTTTTTAAAGTATAGATAATATATAAACAACTACTTCTGTAGCATGCTTGAGCCTCCTCAAATGAAATTGGAACCATGTGTACCGGTGGATAGTGTGGTTTTATGAGTTTAAAAGTTGAAATAAATAAATATTTTTAACTACAACATATTGAATATAAAAAATAAATTACCATAGTAGAATTGTTTAAAATAAAAATGTTTGTTCTCACGTAATTAAACTCTATACAAGGGCAATCATACCCCTTGGCATGTTGCCACGCCGTTTGCCAAACATATTCATCTGTGGGAAATTTTCAAAAATCCAAATCTATGATGAATAAAATACCAAAATTAAATTAGACTAAAAGAACAAAATTAATAAATAATATACTTAAAGTTTAAAAAATACCATAAAGGCAAAGATAAATCCTTTAATACTATATCTAAGCTTTTGTCTTTTTTATTTAAAAAAAGCATTATAGATAAATGATTAACCAACTCTAAAAGTTGACTTTTCTAAGCCCATAAAACCTTGTTGAACAATTAATAACAAACAAACTGGCATAACGTTTAGATCATCTTACAAGTGTAAATTGTTCTTTAAAATGTTTTTTAAGTCATCCATCATTGACTTATTTATTCTACTTTTGTGAAATACAATATCCACAAAATACAAGTACTTGCCAAACTTAGTTTGACGTGTAATATCACAAAATCTAAACCCGCTAATTAAGCAAAATTCTTTAGGGCCAAATGTTAAGTTTTGTCCATTAATAAAAAATATATACCATTTTCTTGATTTTCAGTAAATACCTGAGTTTATAAAACGAAATGAACAAGTGATGCATAATTACTAATGCATTCATATTTTAACCATTTTGCAACACATGTGGTGTTAAACAAAAGGATTTTCTCGGGATGGTCTTTTAATTTATTAAAAATCAACTTAGAAACCTTAAGAGTACACCTAATGGTAAAACTAACAGAATAAAAACCCTTTATGTTCAATGTAACTATAACAAATCTAATGCCTAAATTGACTATATATGATATAACAACGAGTAAGATGTAACTAACCTTATCATCCATTTTCTAAAGACTTGAAATTATACTTAAAGATAGTTGTTGAAGAAGAAAGAAAGGCAAAAATCTAGACTCGAGTGTGGAAAATCAGTGAGGATGGAGCAAGATTATGTCCACCTGTAACACCCCGAATTTTTATTTAAACGAAAGGAAAAGAAAAGTAAATAGAAAGAATAGATAATGAGCACAAGTGGAGGGGGATAAAGTGTACAAAGTACAAAACCTTATTATTTTAAGGTTTAAAGGGGCATGGCCGCCCATCCCTTCTTCACCATCTCCATTCGGCTGAAAGGAAGAAAGAAGAGAGAGAAAGCCCTCGGTTCTAGAGAGAGAAAGAGGAAGAAGCAGCTGCAAAGGTGAGTTTTCTCTTATATGAGCTCGGTTTCAGCTGGGTTTTGAGCTCTTGACCGAAGTTCTTGGTGTTTAGTGTTTGTTTTTGGGATTTAAGAGCTGAATTGGAGGTGGGTCTCGAACATGAAGTGTGTTGCTCAAAGGCTGCTCAAGGTGAGTTTCTAGAACCCCTCTTTTACTGATTTTCAACTTGTTTGGGGCTATTATGCATACCAAGAAAAAATGTTTGCAAGTAAAACTCCTATTGTTCGATGATGTTCTGTGTATGTATGTTTTTGTCACACCCCCGCTAGAAGCGGAAACACGGGGATGTAACGAGACCGGGATCGTCATAACACATGGTAAGCGATAGAGAGCAATATAAATAAATGATGACATGTGTGTCATGACGACACCCGACGACAAGGGGACTTGTGTCGTGTTTAGTCAATGTCCACAACACATAGCCATAAGCATCATGATAATGATAACACATAATCACATAAAATGAAAATGTAAATGTTAATTCCCACAACCCGGGAACAAGTTTCAATAGTTGATAATTATTTACATGCGATAACATTGTTCAAAAAGAGATTGTTTATCAAAATGAGCTAAGTCCCAAAAATGCATCCTAGGGTCTCCACTAAGGCAGCACACCTAGATTCCTGGACTTGCATGATTACCTGAAAAGATATGCTTAAAACGGTCAACAAAATTGTTGGTGAGCTCGCAGGTTTATGTAATAAAAATGTAAGTGATGCTGTAATATATAAGCGCGTCGGAATACCGTGAATACAGTTATTACACAAGTAAATATCACATGACATGAGCTTTGCAACCAAACCTAGCGACGCACACAAAGAAATTGTCGGCATATATTCACCCAAGGGCCCGTTCCTGGCCACTGATGGTACCAACTAGTATACCATCGAACGAGGGTGGGGGTGTCAACCCAGTAGTACTACCAATACCTAACCGCCGGTTCCCACACTGGAATTAAATAGTTGCAAAGATAGAACCACACAGCAGACCCAAGCATGTATCAAATAGTACTTGCAACACAGTATCACGTTGATTCCTTGTATGTAAAATGTATGTAAGTGTACAGCATAAAATTTGTGTAAGCATACTTTTCCCCCAATTTGTAAATGATTGAAATAGTGTATAAATGTGAAAAGGGGCCACGAAACTCACTTGTTAGGTGGTAAGTATGTATGAGCGATGTATCCCAAATGTTGAATGCAAATAAACAGTCAAACACCTATTGACAGTTATTGTATAGCATTAATGATATGATATATGTATAAGCGCGCAATAATGATGGGTCGGTTCGGGTCGTATCGGATGGGTCACGCACAACGCACACAGACTGACACACGTACTAGATCTTATGTAGATCCAAGTACAAGACATTGTCGCCACCAATGATGATGTTTTAATAAAGTATCGTTGTTATTGAAGAAACATTGAATAAGTGTCTATAGTTATAAGTCGATTTGATCGTTGTAAAAACGTTAGTTTAATTTGCTCAAAATAGTTTCTGTGCCCTTTCTCGCGTTGACTTTAATTTTCGTGGCCAAACAATGGCATTATTGTGTTAGTGTTACCTCGACACCACACGACATACTCACGCCACGCACAAGGGGTCAAACGCAACAATTTCAGTCGCATAACAAGGTCAGACGCACGACTCAACCTCCATTCGTGCGAATCAACCCTCAATCGTGCGAATCAGCTTCATTCGTACGATTGAGCCTTCATTCGTATGATTGGCCTTCAGTCGTACCACACAACACCCAATCGCACGACTCAACTTCCATGCGCACGAATCAACCTTCAATCGTGCGAATTAGCTACTTTCGTACGACTGAACCTTCATTCGTGCGATTGGACCCCAGTCGTGCGAATCACATTCATTCGCACACATTCAGTCGGTCACCTGACTCAATCGCACACAAACACTCAATCGCATGACTCATTCGCATACACTCATTCGCACGCATGACTCAATCGCACACAGACACTCAGTCGCACAACTCAGTCGCACGACATGCCTAGTCGCACAACTCAGTCGCGCGATTGACTCAGACGCATGATCCAGTCGCACGACCCACTCAGTCGCACGGCTCAATCGCATGGATGACCCAGTCGCCCAATCTGCAGAATCGCGACTGTGGTCGGGAGGAGCAGCCCCCGAGCCGCTCTAAACACGGGTTTTACACCACAAGGACCTCCAGAAACACTCATCAAACATACCCAAGCATAAAACACAAGCAAGGAGACCTCACACGCACCCATACGACCTTGTGTGTTCGGGTTGAACCCGAACACCCGAAACCCTAGTTTGGACAGCCGTGAAAAGGCTCAAAAATGGACAACCAAAGACAACTACCTGCTAAGGAGGGGTAGTCTAAGCTGTAGACGGTGTCAAGACGAAGAAAACGAGACCTCACGGGTCGGATTTGGTGCTAAGATGGTGATTTAGTGTGTGAAGAGGAGATGAAGATGAAGAAGATGGTGATAATGAAGATTAGGGCTGGAATATGGGTATTTATACCCAGCCCAAGTTTCCAAAATTACAAGTTTAGTCCCTGCACTTAACCCCCGAGTTTTCCCAAATTTTGTTCGGTTGAAAAACGACTTCGTTAGGTTTTTATATTAATTGTAAAAGTTCATTTAATGTTGTCATGACTTAAGAAATGGTTATATTAAAACATTTATTATATTTATAAAATGATATATTTAACGTTTTCAAAAATGAAAGTTTTAAAGGTCCTTTTTAAGGTTCACACACGGTTAAAATGAATGCACACACAACGATAATATTGCACACATGATATCCACATAAAGAGTCAAGTAATGGTGAGGAATGACCAAATATAGAAAAGATGACGGACAACACGTCAATTGACGGACCTTGGGGTGACGGATGTCACAGTATCCCCCAGTTGAGAGAATTTCGTCCCGAAATTCAGCTTGAGTTAGGTCCAAGAGTGTCATCCTCGAAAAGATGTGGATATTTGAGTTTCATCTGATCTTCACGTTCCCATGTAAACTCTGGCCCTCGTTTTGAATTCCACCTTACGCGAACAATAGGTATCCTACTGCGCTTCAGTTGCTTGACCTTTCGATCCATGATCTCAATGGGTTCTTCAACAAAATGAAGCTTGTCGTCAATCTTGATTTCCTCGATTGGCACGTGAAGGGATTCATCGGCCAAACACTTCTTGAGGTTTGACACGTGAAAAGTATCATGCACACCGCTAAGCTCTTGTGGCAACCTTAACCGGTAAGCCACTGGACCGATCCTTTCAGTGATCTCAAATGGTCCGACGTATCTTGGGGCTAACTTCCCTTTCTTTCCGAATCGAACGACTCCTTTCCAAGGGGAAACTTTGAGTAACACACGATCCCCAACGTTGAATTCTAGAGGCTTCCGACGATTGTCGGCGTAGCTCTTTTGGCGATCTCGCGCGGCTTTAAGTCGATCTTTGATTTGGAAAATCTTGTCTGTTGTCTCTTGGATGATCTCTGGGCCTGTCAGCTGACTTTCACCAATTTCGGCCCAACAAACGGGAGATCTGCATTTCCTTCCATACAACGCTTCAAATGGAGCACATCCAATGCTTGTATGGTAGCTGTTGTTGTAGGAGAACTCAATCAACGGCAGATGAGCATCCCAACTACCACCAAAATCAATTACACACGCTCTCAACATGTCTTCTAGCGTCTGTATAGTGCGTTCACTTTGGCCATCTGTTTGAGGGTGATAGGCTGTACTCATGTCTAACCGAGTACCCATCGCTTTCTGTAGTGTCTGCCAAAAGCGTGAAGTGAATCTGCTATCACGGTCGGATATGATTAACACCGGCACCCCGTGCCGTGTCACGACCTCTTTGATGTACAATCTCGCCAACTTATCCATCTTGTAATCTTCCCGGATAGGCAAGAAGTGTGCTGACTTCGTCATTCGATCAATAACGACCCATATCGAGTCATGACCGCTGCTTGTTCTAGGGAGTTTGGTGATGAAATCCATAGCTATGTTCTCCCATTTCCACTCGGGAATTTCAGGTTGCTGTAATAATCCCGATGGCTTTTGATGTTCAGCTTTGACTTTCGAACACGTCAAGCATTGGCTGACGTATAAGGCAATGTCTCTCTTCATGCCTGGCCACCAGTATAGATCATTGAGATCATGATACATCTTGTCTGCACCAGGATGAATAGAATATCGCGTCTTGTGGGCTTCATCCATGACTAAGGTTCGAACACCTCCCCATTTGGGTACCCATATGCGATCCATGAAGTACTGAATACCGTCATCCTTGCGAATCATCTGTTTATCTAACCCCCGGAACTCTTCTCCCGCAAGGTTTTCTTCCTTCAATGCCTCACTCTGTGCAATTTGAATCTGAGCTTTTAAGTTGGTTTGAATAGTCAACCCCAACGCTCGTGCACGTAGCGGTTTCACACGTTCTTTACGGCTTAAGGCATCAGCCACCACGTTAGCTTTCCCCGGATGATACCGGATTTCACAATCGTAGTCGCTAAGAAGCTCTACCCAACGTCGTTGGCGCATGTTGAGTTCCTTCTGATCCAGAATATGTTGAAGGCTCTTATGATCGGTGAAAATGATGCATTTGGTGCCATACAAGTAATGCCTCCAAATTTTGAGTGCAAATACTACGGCGCCCAACTCAAGATCATGAGTGGTGTAGTTCTTTTCGTGCACTTTAAGTTGTCGCGAAGCGTAGGCAATCACCTTGTCCTTTTGCATCAGTACACATCCCAATCCTTGATGTGACGCATCGCAGTAGACCACAAAATCATCTGTTCCGTCTGGGAGAGACAGTATCGGCGCGTTGCACAACTTCTCTTTCAACGTTTGGAACGCTTGCTCTTGTGCATACCCCCAGTCAAACTTCTTGTCTTTCTGAGTAAGCAGGGTCAATGGTTGAGCGATCTTTGAGAAATTCGTGATGAAGCGACGATAATAACCGGCCAATCCTAAGAATTGCCGTATCTCTGATGGTGTCTGGGGCGTATCCCATTTCTTCACCGCTTCGATCTTCCGGGATCTACGTGAATCCCGTCCTCATTAACCACATGACCCATAAACTTCACTTCTCGCAGCCAAAACTCGCACTTTGAGAACTTGGCGAAAAGTTTCTCTTCCCGTAGTAGCTCCAGAATAGCCCGAAGATGTTCTACATGATCCTCTTTTGATCGGGAATAGATAAGTATATCGTCTATGAACACGATCACGAACTTATCCAAGTAAGGTTTGCACACCCGATTCATTAGATCCATGAACACAGCTGGTGCGTTTGTCAATCCGAATGGCATGACCAAGAACTCGTAGTGCCCATAACGAGTCCTGAACGCAGTCTTCGGTATGTCGTCCTCGAAAACCCTTAGCTGATGATAACCAGAACGAAGATCGATCTTTGAAAAATACGAAGCTCCTTGCAGCTGATCAAATAAATCGTCGATTCTGGGGAGAGGATATCGGTTCTTCACCGTCAACTTGTTCAGTTCACGGTAATCGATGCACATACGGAACGATCCGTCCTTCTTCTTGACAAATAGTACCGGTGCTCCCCACGGTGAATGACTTGGTCGAATAAAACCCTTCTCCAGTAGTTCCTGTAATTGACTAGACAACTCTTGCATCTCGGATGGTGCTAGTCGATATGGCGTTTTCGCTACCGGTGTAGCTCCAGGAACCAACTCAATACGGAATTCCACCTGTCGTGGAGGGGTAAACCAGACAAGTCATCTGGAAATACTTCTGGGTAATCCCGTACCACTGGAATATCCACCAGTTTCCTTTCCTCGTCTTTCTTTTCAACTACATGAGCCAGAAAGGCGTAGCACTGCTTTCGTAAACTCTGGCGTGCTTTCATGCAGGAAATCAACTTTAAGCTCTTACCCGGTCGTTCTCCCTGAACCTTGAGTACCTCCCCGTTTGGCATAGGGATGCGTACTACTTTGTCTCGGCAAACAATCTCTGCTCCATTCTGCGACAACCAATCCATACCACAATCACATCGAAGCTTCCTAACTCAAAGGGTATCAAATCTATGTCGAATGTATGATCCTCCAACGTCAACGAACACTTCCTAATAATCTCATCGGCCTGAGCAACCCTACCATTGGCCATTTCTACAGAGTAGCTAGTTTCTAGCCTACTAGGACTCAAATCAAGTAATTGCACAAACTCAGTAGATATGAAACTATTATCTGCTCCAGTATCAAATAATATAGATGCGAAGTGATGATTGAGTAAGTGCGTACCCGTGACAACATTCGGGTCCTGACGAGCATCATTGGCTCCAATGACGAATGCACGTCCCCGAGCTGCGTTTCCCTGAGTAGCCGGGCCTTGATTCCCAGCGATAGCCAACACCTGCTGCTGGTTGTTCCCCTGTTGACCCGGTGCCCGATTCAGCCTGGGGCACATATTCTGTAGTGATCGGGGCTCCCACATTCAAAGCAAGCCCTTGCATTCCCGGCGGGGTTAACCGCGTTGACGGGTGCTACAAGATTCGGTGCCGTTCTGCAATCTCTTGCCAAATGACCCGGGCGCTTACAGTTAGCGCACACCCGGCACTGTGTCCCTGGGGATGATGATAATTGCACCTGTCACATTTGGGGTGCGGCCCCACATACTCTCTTCTGGCCTGAGACACGGCCACAAAATTCTGGTCGGCTTAGACCTCTTCTCAAACCTTCCGGCACTCGACCGGCTCGACTCCCCAACATCCTTCCTTTTCTCGGCCCCTCGGCCCAAAACCCCTGTTCTAACCATCTCGTCAGTCAAAGCGCCAGCTTTCAGAATTGCGCTCTGAATAGTAGGAGGAGCGGCTGCTGTAACCATCGCTCTAATTTGAGGCGCGAGTCCCCAAATGTACCTTTCAATCCTCTTTGATTCCGGCGTAACCAGATGCGGAACCAATCTTGCCAGCTCATGAAAACGATCAGTATAAGCTGCATGCCCTGCCCCCACCATAGCATGATTCCAGAACTCATGCTCCAACTTCTGCATCTCGTTGAGAGGGCAGTATTCCTCGGTGATTAGGCTTTGAATTCATCCCATGACATCTGCATCGCAGACTCTCTTCCTCTTGCTTGAATCTGGGTGTTCCACCAGGTTAGGGCTTTACCCTGTAGAGAACAAGTAGCATACTTGATCCTCTGGCTGTCGAGGCACTCACTGATGTCGATCACTGCCTCCATCTTTTCCAACCACCTGGTTAGGGCTATCGCCCCACCTTTCCCATCGAATTCCCTTGGCTTACAAGCCACGAACTCCTTGTACGAACATCCCCGACGAGCATTAACCACTCCAGTTTCGATACCGGCAGTACCACCATTCCCGGTTTCCTGGTTGCTCTCGTTTCCAGTCGGGTTCCCGTTTCCCGTTTCAGTTTCTATCCCCCCTTGGGCTCCATCATCGTTGCCACCATCCCCGTGAGGGTGGTGTTGTTGAAGTGCGTCGCTCACTTGGGCCACGATAGTAGGAATCAGCGCGGCCAATTGCTGAGCGATCAGGGCTGCCATGTCGGCGTTCCCTGTTCCTTGACTGTTACTGGCAGGAGCATCGTTTGCTCTTGGTGCTCTGCCTCTGCCTCGGCCTCTGCCCCTTGGGGCTTCACTCCCGCCACTACTGCTACGGGTGACTCTTCGAGGCGGCATGTTCTAATCATAAAAGAGGTAACATATAAACTTTAGTCACCATGTGATACAAATGTATTCCACTTATCAAATTCCAATGTTCATGTTCAGGTCAGCCAAACCACCATGCAGCCCATTTCAAGCATATTCTCGGTATACCGGTGATGTTTATATATAGGGTTCCCCGCAGCGTTCCCACCACACCCACGATGTACCGAGAATGATGCCTGATCCGGTTACATGACATCCGACTTTCCTTTACATCATATCCATAATAATCCATCAAATCCATGTATACAATCACGTTTAGTCTAGCGGAGGTTGTCTATTTCCTCATTCTTCGAGGTTTCAGACATATTCCTCCTCAGAGTTAATCTCAATGTCCAAGGTCAAGCGCAATAGTATGATCTGTGATGATCTCTTCGGGTTTAATACCCGGATCTGATAAACTAACTCGGCGCGCAGAGGGAACGGAAGATCCAATAGAAGCATCCCCATAAAAGAGTGAGCACAAGGGCTCTCTCATAGGGTGGAAAGATCACATAACAAATAGATGAACAAATCAAGCAGCGAGGAACACATACACGAGATATAATATGCATACAGAGTCCTAGCATGCAAATCTACATGAAGGTTCCTAGGTTATAGTCTAGGTCAAGCGTATTGCCTAATTCTCTATAACCAATGGCTCTGATACCAATCTGTCACACCCCCGCTAAAGCGGAAACACGGGGATGTAACGAGACCGGGATCGTCATAACACATGGTAAGCGATAGAGAGCAATATAAATAAATGATGACATGCGTGTCATGACGACACCCGACGACAAGGGGACTTGTGTCGTGTTTAGTCAATGTCCACAACACATAGCCATAAGCACATGATAATGATAACACATATCACATAAAATGAAAATGTAAATGTTAATTCCCACAACCCGGGAACAAGTTTCAATAGTTGATAATTGTTTACATGCGATAACATTGTTCAAAAGAGATTGTTTATCAAAATGAGCTAAGTCCCAAAAATGCATCCTAGGGTCTCCACTAAGGCAGCACACCTAGATTCCTGGACTTGCATGATCACCTGAAAAGATATGCTTAAAACGGTCAACAAAATTGTTGGTGAGCTCGCAGGTTTATGTAATAAAAATGTAAGTGATGCTGTAATATATATGCGCGTCGGAATACCGTGAATACAGTTATTACACAAGTAAATATCATGACATGAGCTTTGCAACCAAACCTAGCGACGTACACAAAGAAATTGTCGGCATATATTCACCCAAGGGCCCGTTCCTGGCCACTGATGGTACCAACTAGTATACCATCGAACGAGGGTGGGGGTGTCAACCCAGTAGTACTACCAATACCTAACCGTCGGTTCCCACACTGGAATTAAATAGTTGCAAAGATAGAACCACACAGCAGACCCAAGCATGTATCAAATAGTACTTGCAACACAGTATCACGTTGATTCCTTGTATGTAAAATGTATGTAAGTGTACAGCATAAAATTTGTGTAAGCATACTTTTCCCCCAATTTGTAAATGATTGAAATATTGTATAAATGTGAAAAGGGGCCACGAAACTCACTTGTTAGGTGGTAAGTATGTATGAGCGATGTATCCCAAATGTTGAATGCAAATAAACAGTCAAGCACCTATTGACAGTTATTGTATAGCATTAATGATATGATATATGTATAAGCGCGCAATAATGATGGGTCGGTTCGGGTCGTATCAGATGGGTCACGCACAACGCACACAGACTGACACACGTACTAGATCTTATGTAGATCCAAGTACAAGACATTGTCGCCACAATGATGATGTTTTAATAAAGTATCGTTGTTATTGAAGAAACATTGAATAAGTGTCTATAGTTATAAGTCGATTTGATCGTTGTAAAAACGTTAGTTTAATTTGCTCAAAATAGTTTCTGTGCCCTTTCTCGCGTTGACTTTAATTTTCGTGGCCAAACAATGGCATTATTGTGTTAGTGTTACCTCGACACCACACGACATACTCACGCCACGCACAAGGGGTCAAACGCAACAATTTCAGTCGCATAACAAGGTCAGACGCACGACTCAACCTCCATTCGTGCGAATCAACCCTCAATCGTGCGAATCAGCTTCATTCGTACGATTGAGCCTTCATTCGTATGATTGGCCTTCAGTCGTACCACACAACACCCAATCGCACGACTCAACTTCCATGCGCACGAATCAACCTTCAATCGTGCGAATTAGCTACTTTCGTACGACTGAACCTTCATTCGTGCGATTGGACCCCAGTCGTGCGAATCACATTCATTCGCACACATTCAGTCGGTCACCTGACTCAATCGCACACAAACACTCAATCGCATGACTCATTCGCATACACTCATTCGCACGCATGACTCAATCGCACACAGACACTCAGTCGCACAACTCAGTCGCACGACATGCCTAGTCGCACAACTCAGTCGCGCGATTGACTCAGACGCATGATCCAGTCGCACGACCCACTCAGTCGCACGGCTCAATCGCATGGATGACCCAGTCGCCCAATCTGCAGAATCGCGACTGTGGTCGGGAGGAGCAGCCCCCGAGCCGCTCTAAACACGGGTTTTACACCACAAGGACCTCCAGAAACACTCATCAAACATACCCAAGCATAAAACACAAGCAAGGAGACCTCACACGCACCCATACGACCTTGTGTGTTCGGGTTGAACCCGAACACCCGAAACCCTAGTTTGGACAGTCGTGAAAAGGCTCAAAATGGACAACCAAAGACAACTACCTGCTAAGGAGGGGTAGTCTAAGCTGTAGACGGTGTCAAGACGAAGAAAACGAGACCTCACGGGTCGGATTTGGTGCTAAGATGGTGATTTAGTGTGGAGAGGAGATGAAGATGAAGAAGATGGTGATAATGAAGATTAGGGCTGGAATATGGGTATTTATACCCAGCCCAAGTTTCCAAAATTACAAGTTTAGTCCCTGCACTTAACCCCCGAGTTTTCCCAAATTTTGTTCGGTTGAAAAACGACTTCGTTAGGTTTTTATATTAATTGTAAAAGTTCATTTAATGTTGTCATGACTTAAGAAATGGTTATATTAAAACATTTATTATATTTATAAAATGATATATTTAACGTTTTCAAAAATGAAAGTTTTAAAGGTCCTTTTTAAGGTTCACACACGGTTAAAATGAATGCACACACAACGATAATATTGCACACATGATATCCACATAAAGAGTCAAGTAATGGTGAGGAATGACCAAATATAGAAAAGATGACGGACAACACGTCAATTGACGGACCTTGGGGTGACGGATGTCACAGTTTTAGAGTTGGTTTATGGGTTAGTGTTGATGTTTAGCATGCTTAGGTGCCCTTAGTATGTTAGATCTGTGCTTGGGTATTATTAGAATGATAAACGGGTGATGTTAGTAGCATAGAAAACATATCAGAATGTTCTGATGCACATGAACAGTGGCTCATGCGCCGAGCATGTTGGCCATGCGTCTAAGTGTTGGCTATGCGCCCAAGAGTGGGCCATGCGCCTGAACAATGTTCCCATGCGCCCAATGGCCAACTGCCTAAGTATGCCCAACCGCCCAAACCCCATGCGCCTAAGTGTTAATAATCTAATTGTAAGCCAGACGCCCAAATAGTGGCGAAGCGCCTGAAAAGGGTAGAAACGCCCAAATAGTGCCCATACGCCCAAGTGTTAAAACGGCTAACTATTGATGCGCCTGAACAGGTGCCATGCGCCTGCATAGTGGCAAAGCGCCTGAACAGGGCAGAAACGCCCAAACAGTGCCCATGCGCCCAGACTGTTTTACACTTAGAATTTTATGCTCATGCGCCTAAAAGGTCCCATGCACCCATTTTGGACTTAGGAGTTTCTAAGTGGTTTTAAGGGGTAAAATAGGGAGATAGGCCTTGTTATGATGTGATGACTTATACTTGATGTGTGCATGGTGATGTGATGAAATTATGATGTGTATATGTGTGAGTGATGTGTTATCTTTCTTCGTCAAAGAGTTTTCAAAACGTACGTATTATGTTTTATAATACATTATGTATGACTTTACGTGGTGTGATGTATGAACGAATAAATTAACGAACGTAAAGTATTATGTAACAAAGTGAAAGATAACGATAAAGTACGAAACGAACGAATACGATAGAGTACGAAATGAACACATGAGATAACAAATGGTGAACATGAAAGTGACGGATGATGAGATCCGTGTCACGTACCCCGGTACTGTGTCAGTCTTCAGACATGAGTCGGGGTTTTTTTACCAGGCCCCGGCACGGTATCAGTCTTCAGACATGAGTCAGGGGTATTGCATGAGACAAAGTAGGATGATGGGATCTCTGTCGCGTACCCCGGTACTGTGTCAGTCTTCGGACATGAGTCGGGGGTTTGTTTATCAGGCCCTGGCACAGTATCAGTCTTCGGACATGAGTCGGGGGTATTGCATGAGACAAAATAGGATGATGGGATCTTTGTCGCGTATCCCGGTGCTGTGTCAGTCTTCGGACATGAGTCGGGGGTTTGTGTACAGGCCCTGGCACAGCATCAGCTTTCGAGCATGAGTCGGGGATATTGCATGAGACAAGATTCGAGTAATGAAGAGTAATGAGCGAAGAAATGAATGAATGAACGAATGATGATGAAGATAATAATAATAATTATTATCAGTATGAATGTATTATGTATGACAACTGACGATAATATGAATACGAAAGTAAATAAAGGAATGAAACAATGAAAGTATGAAAGAAAGAAACGAATAAAGAACAGAGATTGAGTGTACGTATGTTATATGACCATGAATGAATGTAAAGATAGTTTTAAAGGAAATAAAGTATTTTATTATAAAAACTAGAACTCACCCAGCATCGCTGACTTTTGTATGCATGATAGTTGGCAGGTATTTTGTTGATGCTGAGGAGTTGCAGGCATGGATGCATAAGCTACTGGGAGCGTTTTGAGGCTCGCATCCATATTTTGACATGTCATTGTATTTTGAGATGAAAACGAATGTTGTAAATGAATGAAATGACATGTTTTTAGTTATTAATGAAAGTTTAAATTCCGCTGCAAAATAAATATACTTTTTAAAATGTTTCATGTGCGATGAATGACCAACTGTGAGGTGCCCGGGAATGGGGCCTTACACCACCATCCTCGCCTCATTCAATGTGATTCTCGTATTCCTAGCCTAGTTTAATGCGATTCTCGCCTAAGTTACCATGTTCCTAGCCTGGGGAACATGCACACATTGTATTCAACTAATGACACGTCTATTTGTCTTGCCTCGATTATCACCTTCCTCGTCTTGCTATTCGTGAATTTGAGTTTGTCTGGGAAAAGGCCTATCCTCCTCGCCTAGTATGTCATGTATCTCACCTTAGGAATCAACAAGTTAGTGGGGATACGCTAGAGTTAGGTCGAAATTCCTTGCCTAGGGATGTGTCCTCACCAGGGAATCTACGAGAGAGGGAATGTTACATCTCCTCACTTAAGGGAGCATGTTCCATGCCTAGAAACTAGGGTTATTAAGTCCACGGTGAGCGATACTAGTTGCAAAACTCGTTGACTCATCAATCTACTGACAAGCTTAGCAAGAAAATTATGTTGGATCCTTATTAACGAGAAAGAGAATATTAAATAGACATGTAAGCGAGGTGGGAGACATGTAGGCAAGGAAAGGTTTGCCACGTGGGCAAGGAATTATGTGAAATTCTCACCTATGGAGGGGGTCAACATTGGTTTGACCATAATTTAAAAAATGAAAAAGTAATGTCTCGTTTCATAATTATGTTTGGTCGAATGTGTACTTTGGTAATTTCACCTTGTAATTTTCATGCCATGCCTTTTGGTGTATTATGTTTTCTTCTTTCTTTGAAAAATCCAAGAGGTAGAGTGAGAGAGACTAGATCTCAATTTTGAAAATAAAAGAAGGAAAACAAAATATTTGCTTAATAAAGGATGTCATCATTTAGTATGATGAGATCTAATTTTATATTGTATCTTAAAATTACATACATTAGTAGACCTACATTAGTGGGAAGGGGGGAAACCTCCCCTCCTAATTTTTTTACAGTGTGTAAGGCTTAATGAAAGGCTGATGCACCCAAAACAGACCAGGTCTTTCTTGCATGCATGCACTCAGTGCAGAGTAGAAAGTTGCTTCGGAAGTTTTACACTCTGCATCAGAAATATTCTAAGTGTAAAATCTTCCGAAGCTAAGACCAATATCTTCCGAAGCCAAAAGTGAAGTCTTCCGAAGCTTCAAAGACAAGTCTTTCGAAGCCAATGGAGTGAAGACAGGTTTCTTCCGAAGACTTTGAAGAACATGCTTTCTGTCACACCCTCAAAATCCACGTGCGGAGTTTTACCGCGAGGCGTGTGAACAAACCAGGATCACAGTCAATAGTTACTCAGAACGACTTTATATGCCACATTTAAAATAAATCCAACCAAAGTTCAAACTTTAAAACCATGCGGAAGCGTTTTGTATATAAGACAAAACCCAAAGTATAAAAATGCATAATATGGCAAAACACGCGCCAACCCAAATGATTAAACACTCATAAATAAAAACCAACAAAGATGTCTTTAAAATAGAGTCTTAGAATGCATGCTGGACACGTGTAGTGCTCCTAATGGCAAGCGAAGTTAACAACCTGAGAATAGCATACTAAAATGTCAACACAATGGTGGGTGAGTTCAAGAGTTTGCGTTTATCATAAATATCAACAGTTGTATAACATAAGAAGTGCATTGAAATAGATAGCTAGTCTATATTCACATGTATTAACAATAGTGATTTCGCGATCGAAGCTGACTGTGTTGCGTTTGTTGCCTCCCGTCACGACTTACCAGGTCGTGACGAATGTTTGTGTATAGGACAATATTGCACCCGCTTGACCTCCAGTCTCACGGGTGGGGCTCGTCTGACCCAGTAGTACTACCCAAGATTCCCTGCTAGTTACCATTATTAACGATCCGAAAGTGTGAGGACTTTCCATGGTATTAAGCACTATGTTAAAACATACACAACTTATAATAATGATAAAATAGCGTTTTACGAGTATGCTACCTCCCCCAGAAGAAGGTTTATAAAATAAAGGGGCATGAACTCACCTAGTGTGTAATGATAGTGAATAAAGAGACTGGTGATAGGTGCAAAGACAACCCTTCAAAGGTTACCTAGAACACACAAGTACATAAGTACGTGTACACAGAGAAACTTAATAATCCTAGGTTAACCTAGTTGACCCGTTGGTGACATATTAGTTGAAATATAGTTTAATCATATATGACAACTTAACATACAAGAGTATCATGTAACTTATCCATGCGTATCACATTATCAACCTAGGTTCTACCTAAGTCATCATGGCACATTAGATCATCATACACTTATGCAAATCTCAAACAATCAACATGCTTAATATAGAGATACATAGAGAGAGAGAGAGAGAGAGAGAGAGAGAGAGAGAGAGAGAGAGAGAGAGAGAGAAGAGAGAGAGAGATAGAGATAGAGAGAGAGAGAGAGAGAGAGAGAGACAGAGAGAGAGAGAGAGAGAGAGAGAGAGAGAGAGAGAGAGAGAGAGAGAGAGAGAGAGAGAGAGGAGAGAGAGAGAGGGAGAGAGATAGAGAGAGAGAGAGAGAGAGAGAGAGAGAGAGAGAGAGAGGGAGAGAGAGAGGGAGAGAGAGAGAGAGATAGAGAGAGAGAGAGATACAGAGAGAGAGATAGACAGAGATATAGATATAGACAGAGAGAGATAGATACATACATATATATATACATATATATATATATATATATATATATATATATATATATATATATATATATACATCACAAAAAAATAATTCATACGCGAAGACTAATCATGCACCACATGCCATGTGAAGCCACTCACGACTTCACATCCTAAACCCTGCCAATCCTACTAAGTAGGGGCCTCAGATTCGGATGCGTGTATGACAATCATAATCACATTCATTCATTTAGTTCATTCCAAACAACATACACAGTGACCATCACCCAAACATGATCTCCTAATCACTAACCATAATTCATCATCATGTATGATCATCAAAACCTATACTTCTTACATGATCAACCAAGCATCCATACAACTCAATTACACATTCTATCACAACAAACATCATCAACAATTATTCTAACATGATCTTAACATCACAAGCATGCCCAATTCATCACATCCAAAGTTCTACAAAAATAAAGTTTCCCTTTCGGGAAAGAAACACCCAAAAGTGATCTAGCATCCAATTCCATCATAATTTCAACAATTTTATACCTAATCAAGTTCATAGCATTCATTCTAACATGTTAATCACCACCAAAACATCCAAATTCCCAAACATCATACACAAAAGTTTCTACTTTTAGTAAGTCATGATCAACACCTCAATTTCATGGATTTTCTTGAACAATTCGATTAAACTAACATCTAAGCATTGCATCTAACATCCTAGCATCATCAAATCATGAATTCCAAGAACAAAAAGTTTCCTCTTATGGCAATGTATGAACTAGATGATCAAACCATAGATTTCTTGCACAATCAACATAATCTAGCATTCATACAACCTAACTAACATCATATAATCATCTAACCATCATCAATTTCATATTATCATAATCAATTTCAAACTAGGGTTTATCAAGAATCAAGAACTATGAACAACATGATAAAACATACTAGAATCAAGAATTGGACTTGCTAGCACTATGGAACACTTGGAACTTGATTAAATCCGAATACTTCATGTTGTTTTTGCTCAAAATTCGTGGGAATGGGAGGGGGGATGGGATTCGGCCGCAAATGGGGGGTTTGGGAGGGTTAGGGTTTGATTTTTGGTTAATTATAGTAACTTTTAGTTTAATGGTAATGACAAGTTAAACCCCTTTTGTTTAAACTTTATAAAAACTAATATTTTTAAAACTTTTTAAATAATTTTAAACAACAAATTATCAGTATTATTAACCAATAATAATAATCATCAACTTTACAATAAGTCACACAACACATAAAATATATATAACACATAGTCACGTTATCGCGTAAAATTTATAAAATAAACATTTAAAATTCTATAAATTCATGCATCACATAATCACAACTAATAACCAACATTATTAATTAGATTATCATTGTTTATCATAGATTAGTATTATTAAGTCACCAACGTTCAACGACAACTACTGTGTGCCCACGACACGTGTATGCAAAACCTAACGGAACTAACAAAGTTTGGTAACGGAAAAGTACCGGATGTCACACTTTCTCTGATGTACTTTTCATATAGCTAACCAACTTTCTGCGGCAACTCTGAAGACTCACCAACTTATACAAGTTGGTGAATGGTCCATGATTTTTATAATTGTATATTGAGGTCTTGAGTCTGTAACTTTCTACTTTATGTATTTTTATCCTTTTTATAATATATTAGGATGTGAGCTATGACATATCATAGTCACTAGTCAAAAGGCAGATCTTCCTTTTGACTCTACATTGATTTTGTTGTCTAGATCAAATGTATCCAGCTGGCCTTCTAAGTATGGCCGGCTATAGGATGTAGTATAAAGTGTCTCAAGTCCTTGTAACTTATACTCTATGCTTTGAAACACTTGTAATAGAACTTGAGAAGCAATATACTACAATCTTGAAAACCAAACACCTTTGTTGTTTTTAAGTTTTTGTCTCTTGTATACTTGTGTTCATAGTATCATAACCAAAGTCCCAGTTCCTAATTTGATCTGTTAAGTGTTCTAAACACTCTCCTCATTGTGAGTCTAAGTGTATTGACCATCCTTTAAACGGTCCTGCAATTGGTATCAGAGTATTCCAAGCTCTTGATTGTAAGATCTCACCATCTTAGATCCTTCAGTCTCACAAAACACTTAACAACTCAAATGACAGCTCTCACAAAGGCTGATATGGAAACCGGAACCATGACAAAGTCCCCACTGATCACTCCTGAAGACTTTGATACTTGGTGTCAAAGAATGGAAGGCTTTATCAAGTCTCAAGACTCCAGGATGTGGGAATCTGTTGTTCTAGACCTCACATACCAAGCACCTTTTCAGCTGCTGCTGGAGGTGGTATGATTCCAAAGGAGGTGGCTGACTATTCTGAAGAAGATAAAAAGAGAATAGATATAGATCAAAAAGCCATGACTGCCCTTCAAACTGCTCTTCCAAACTCCATCTACAAGGGCTTCAAGAAGTGCAAAACTGCTAAGCAACTATGGGATGCACTAAAGCTCATGTATGAGGGGTCCACTGAAGCAAAAGAGAACAAGAAGGACCTCTTGAAGCAGCAGTTTGAGAATTTCACCTTCAAAGCAGGTGAAACCATGACTCAACAATACTTCAGGTATGTTGAGATTATGGATACTCTAATGGATGTTGGAGTAACTCTTGAAAATAAAGACATTGTAAGGAAGTTCATGTCTTCTCTTCGTAGACAATGGACACATTATTGTGTTGTTATCGAGAGAACTGAGAACCTTAAGACTCTCACTCTTATAGAGTTGTATGGTATTCTTAGTGGATACCAGATGGAGATGAACATGCAAAATCCATCTAGTAACTCCAGCAATCAACTGAGTTCAGCCCTTCATGTGGTTGAAAGGGATCACATAGAACCACAACATCATCTTATCTGCTACCCTGACAACTCACAAAAGGGTCCTTTCATCACCTTCCCGGAGACACCAAGGGAGAGTTACACTCAAGGAGGTCCATTCCAAGAGACAAGCTCTTCACAAGCTTTTATGTCTGCTGATGAAAGTACTGGGAACTTTCTCTTTACCCTTGAAGATCTTGATTGAATCCATCCAGATGATCTGGAGTACATGGAGATAGTTCCACAAATGGCTCTTCTCACTCACAGAGCCAAGAAGTTCTACAAGAGGACAGGGAGAAAGTTTCCAAGCAATGCAGCTAGTGGAAAGTTTGGGCTGGATAAAAGCAAGGTAAAGTGTTACAACTGTAAACAAATGGGACACTTTGCTAGAGAGTGCAAGGCACAAAGGACAAATGGTGGCCAAGCACAAACCAGACCAAACTAAACTGACAGAGCCAACCAGAATGAGAAGCCAAAGCAGCAAGCTGCAGTTGCTGTTGAAGAAGGAGGCTTTGACTGGAGCTTTCTGGTAGAAGATGCATCTCCAAATCAAGCACTAATGGCTGATCATGATAAAGCCAAGGTATTGGAACATCTTTGTACACCTGAATGTATTGCTATAGTTAACAGATATAGGTCCTATAACTTAGATATGAGATCTGATCTTAAGTCTTTGAATATCTTAAAATCTGATTTCAAAAGAGCTGAAAATGATTATAAACTTAAAATAGAAGATTTAGAGAAAACCATTTCAACTCTCAAACATGAGCACACAAATTATAGGACTCAAATCAAAGATCTCATCACTAAGTTAACTGAGTGCTAGGCTGAGCTTGTGATCAGCAAAGCCAGGGTAGAAAAATGTTTTCTTGAAGAAGAGACCTTCAAGAACATAATATCTTCATCCCTACATGCAAAAGTTTGTTATCAGAATAAGCAGGGACTGGGATCTACTGAGATAGCTGTAACACCCGGTTATTTATTATGTTGAAGCCGACGAAGGAAGAAAAAGAAATAAAGTCCAAAGTCGAGGGACCAAACTTGTCAACGAAAGAAAGTCGGGTGAGTGGGAGTATATATGGGAGAGGGCAACCCTTACCCTCTACCCCACACTCACAAATCAGCCAAAGAAAGAAGATAAGAGAGAAAGAAGAGAAAAAAGGAAAAAGTGTCAGTTCGGGTTGGTTCGAGTGGCCAAAATCGTTGAGGAGCGAGTCAAGTCGAAGCCCTTGTCGTTGTGCTTGTTTGTGTGAGTTCTAGGACCCCACTTTTACTTGTTTTTAAACGATTTTGGGGCTGGAAAGCATAGAAAACCCGTTTTTGTATGTGTATGTGTTTGACCCATTTGGGTGTGTTGCTTGTGATGTGTTTAGAGTTTGTTTCTGGGCTTGTGTGTGCTTGTATGGTGTTGTGGTATGCATTCCTAAGGTCTAAGATGGTTTATTTAGGCTTAGAATGGGTTTGGATGAGCTTGGAGGCCGAAAATAGCAGATTGGGTTCGAGATGAACTCCTTTCTGCATCAGTTAGGGCTAGGCGACCGAATAGAGGCCATACGGTTGATTGAGAGGCGATTGAGGTTCATTCGCACGATTGAGTTTCATTCGCACGATTGAGGGTTCATTCGCGTGATTAAGGTTCCATTCGTACGATTGGGAGTCCAGTCGCATGGGGAGTCATACGACTGAGGGTCCAGTCGCATAGGTGCTTAGTCGCATGAGTCCATTCGCATGAGGTCAGTCGCATAGGTGCTCATTCGCATTAGTTCCATCCGCATGAGGTCCATACGCACGACTGGGTGTCCATTCGCATAGATGTTCATCCGCATGAGTCCAATCGCATGATGTTCAGTCGCATGGAGGCCATGCAACTGAAGGGTGTCCATACGCCCGAATAGGGCTATTGCACTTGAAGGAAAGTGTAGTTCGACTTCTGACTTTCGGGGGAAAGTGCAGATGTAAGTTTTGATGTAAAAGTTCCCGTAAGAACATGTAAGATGACTGTTATGACCTTAGAGAGTATGTTGGGCATGATGATGATGATGTTGCATGTTGATACATGTTATGTGTGTACGATGTTGCCCTGTATGATAATGATGACTGTGTATGATATGTTCCTTATTATAATGTATGTTTATCTTTCTTGTGGCTTTACGTGTCGTGTTAATGAATGAATGAAGTATTATGTAACGTAAAATGAAAGATAATGAAAGAGGAACATGAAGTAAGAATGCATGCATTATTGAATGATGAATGAACGAAGGAAAGGCTTACAAGCACATATATGAGGTGAGCAACTCTGTTGTTGCAAGAGACTCGGATAGCATGCAATCGTTGAGATTGCCCATGAGGTGAGCAACCATGTTGTTGCAAGAGACTCGGATAGCGTGCTATCGTTGATATTGCCATGAGGTGAGCAACCCTGTTGTTGCAAGAGACTCGGATAGCGTGCTATCGTTGAGATTGGCAATGAGGTGAGCAACCCTATGGTTGCAACAGACTCGGATAGTGTGCAATCGTAGAGATTGCTAATGAGGTGAGCGACCCTGTCGTCGCGACAGACTCGGAAAAACGAACATATGAAATGAACTAAAGTTAACGAATGTAATGAAAGATAATAATAATATTATCTGTGTATACGTATAATGTATGATCGCACGAGAAAAGGAATAGTTCTAATGAAAGTAAAGTATGTTTTATTATAAAACTAGAACTCACTCAGCAACGCTGACTTTTTATGTGTTTCCAGTTGGCAGGTAATGTTGTTGAGGATGGCGCTGCGAGGCTACTCAGCTCTTTTTGTTGGCATCCATTTGTATAGGGCTTTTGTGATGTAATGTAACATTATATTTTGTAACTAATTAACGATGTATTATTTGGCAAAAGCTTTTATAACGTAATGAGATGTCTATTTTGATAATTCAACTGCAATGTTTTATGAAAGTTAAATGTAACATTTGTTATATGTGCGATGAATGTTCAACTGTAGGCGTCCCGGGAACGGGGCCTTACAAGTTGGTATCAAAGCCAAAGTTTAAGTGAAATGGGTAAATTTTTCAATTAAACCTTAACTTACACTGAAAATGGGACGGAATGGGAATGGAATGCCAATCTGAGTAGCTGCGTGCCATCAGGTATTTTCGTAAAGTTAACCGGTTTTATGTGCTCATGGTATGTGGTTATGTGTTGTATGTAGATTTAAATACTGATGTAGTCAAGACAGGTAATGCTTGGGGTATGAAGAGTAAAGTAAGTGGCTAATCACAAGGAGGCTGTTGTTAAATAAATACATCAGGTCATGCAGACAATCTTACCGTCTGTGGTGACCGAAGTCATCAAGGCTGTGAAAGAAGGAGAAAGAAAGGAGAGAAACAGGGCCTCGGGGGAGCGGGAGCAACCGGAGCCTGAAACGATTTTCTCTGATAATGAGAAAGAGGAAGAAGATGAGCCCGTGCAAGAGGTGGTACAAGGCTGTAACTACGGGGTAAGATGCAAGCCCCCAACTTTTGATGGAAATGGCAATGCTGCTGCTGCTCACCGGTGGGTAAGGGAAATGGAAGCTGTACTTGATATCAGCGAATGCCGGGAAAACCAGAAGGTGAAGTTCGCTACCCACTCTTTTGTGGATTCGGCTCTGTGTTGGTGGGACAACATTGTCCAAGCCGAGGGTAGCAGAGCCATTGGGAGGATGAGATTGTCCGAGCTGAAAAAGTTGGTGATTGAGGAGTTTTGTCCTCATCGCGAAATGGACAAGGTCGAAAGGGAGTTCTTGCAACTGGAGGCGAGAACCATGACACACCAGCAGCACACCACAACATTCAACGAGATGGCACGTCTAGTGCCGGATCAGGTGACGCCTCTGTCACGAAAGATTAAGAGGTACATACAAGGTTTGCCGGTGGATATTCGCAGGCATATGATCGCCGCCCGACCGAGCACATTTAGGTTGGCGGTGGATTTGGCAGGGAGACTGTATGATGAGAGAATAGTGGTGGGTACTAAAGGCGGCAAGAAGGGCGGTGGCGATCAAAACTGGCAGGGGAATAGGTTTGGTCGGGGTGATGCCTCGATGGGTAATAAGAAGGAACGGGTGGATGACCGCCGTGTGGTCACATCGAGTGCGGGATAAAAAAGGTGTGGCAAGTGTGGAAGGGAGCATAGTGGGGAATGCAGATTTGGGTCGAACTTGTGCTTCAAATGTGGGAAGGCAGGGCACATGGCAAAGGACTGTCGTATAGTCTGGTGCTATAACTGTGGTGAAGAGGGTCATATAAGTAAGGATTGTAAGAGGCCGAGGGCTGAGAGCTCCGGGGCGAAGAAGACAGGAGGTGAAGGACCGAGGGCGAGCGCCAGGGCATTCACCATGACACAGGAGGAAGCTAGGACAGACCCTGATGTCGTGTCCAGTACGTTTCTGGTGAACCAAACTTTAGCTTCTGTGTTATTTGATTCGGATGCCAGTAAAAGTTTTATTTCTGCTGCTTTCTGTGCTAAGCTGCCTGTTAGTAGTAGATGTGTTGATGCGCCCTTTGATGTAGAAACTGCCATAGAGAACTATGATGTGGAACTTGAGGGTCATAAGTTTCCTATTAGACCGTTCGTGATGACCTTAGGTGGTTTCGATTTGGTTCTTGGGATGGATTGGTTGGCGGACTTCAAGGCGAACATTGTGTGTTGCAAGAAGATGATTCGTTTGACAGCGCCTGACGGTAGTTCAGTGACGGTTTATGGTGATCGGGTTACTACGATTCCGAAAATGATCTCGATGGCGGTAGCGGGAAAGTGTATGAGGCGTGGATGTAGCGCTTACTTGGCCTATGTAAAGGATGTGGATACGCCAACACCACAACTAGCCGATGTACCAGTTGTGTGTGACTTTCCAGACGTGTTCCCAGAAGACTTATCAGGAGTGCCACCTGACAGAGAGATCGAGTTTCAGATTGATCTGATACCGGGTGCCCAACCTGTTGCCAAGGCATCGTATCGGTTGGCTCCGACAGAGATGAAAGAGTTGATGGAGCAGTTGCAAGAGCTACTTGATAAGGGGTTCATTAGACCGAGTATCTCTCCTTGGGGTGCCTCGGTCCTATTTGTAAAGAAGAAGGACGGTAGTATGAGGATGTGCATTGACTACCGCGAGCTGAACAAGTTGACGGTGAAGAACCGATACCCCTTACCGAGAATAGATGATCTGTTCGATCAGCTCCAAGGTGCCAGTTGGTTTTCAAGGATAGATCTTCGATCTGGTTACCATCAGCTGAAGGTGAAAGAGCAGGATGTTCCTAAAACAGCTTTCCGTACACGCTATGGTCACTACGAGTTTCTTGTCATGTCCTTTGGTTTGACCAACACGCCAGCTGCTTTTATGGATTTGATGAACCGTGTGTGTCGGCCGATGCTGGATAAATCAGTGATTGTGTTTATTGATGATATGCCGGTCACATTCAGGAGGTTCTGGAGACGCTGAGGAGGGAGAAGTTGTATGCTAAATTCTCCAAGTGCGCGTTCTGGTTGCGCGAAGTTCAGTTCTTGGGTCATGTGGTAAATCCCGACGGGATTATGGTGGACCCGGTGAAAGTGGAGGCGGTTATGCAATGGAAGTCACCAAAGACACCATCCGAGATTCGTAGTTTCTTGGGTTTGGCGGGCTACTATAGAAGATTTATCCAAGACATCTCTAAGATTGCTTCTCCACTAACTAAGTTGACCCGAAAAGATGTGAAGTTCGTATGGGGTCAAGCTCAAGAGAAGGCGTTCGAGGAACTGAAGGCGAGGTTGACTCAAGCTCCAGTTCTATCATTACCTGATGGAAGTAAAGATCTGGTGGTTTATTCTGATGCTTCCTACTCGGGGTTGGGGTGTGTGTTAATGCAGAGAGGAAAGGTCATAGCCTATGCATCCCGACAGTTGAAGGTTCATGAGGTCAGTTACCCCACTCATGACTTGGAGCTGGCAGCCATGGTCTTTGTGTTAAAGATTTGAAGGCACTATCTTTACGGGACGAAGTGCACCATATTCATTGACCACAAGAGCCTGAAGTACTTCTTCGAGCAGAAGGATCTGAACATGAGGCAGAGACGGTGGTTGTAACTTATAAAGGATTATGATTGTGAGATCCACTACCACCCAGGCAAGGCCAATGTGGTGGCTAATGCCCTTAGCCGGAAAGAGAGGCCCGAGCCAATTCGGGTGAAAGCATATCAACTGATCATGACCTCTAATGTGATGAAGCAAGTCAAAGAGTTTCAAGATGAGGCACTGAAAGAAAATCATCTTAACTCTGAAAGAATGAGTGGTCTGGTTGGGGAATTGGGTGAAAACACACTCGGTGTTAGAACCTGATTTGGACGTGTGTGGATTCCTCGTTTTGGGGATTTACGCGTGAAGATCATGGATGAAGCTCACAAGACTCGATACTCCATTCACCCAGGTGCCACGAAAATGTACCAAGACATGAAGAAGGATTATTGGTGGCCAGGTATGAAGCGCGATGTGGTGGAGTATGTGAGTAAGTGCCTTACTTGCTTATAGGTGAAGGCCGAGCATCAAAAGCCATATGGGAAGATCCAACCTTTGGATATACCAGAATGGAAGTGGGAGCACATCACCATGGATTTCATTACGAAGCTGCCGCGTACCCCGAAAGGGTACGATGCCATATTGGTGATAGTTGACCGTTTGACGAAGAGTGCTCACTTCCTACCGATCCGCGAGACATACTCATCTGAGAGGTTGGCTGATCTGTTCATCCAGGAAATTGTAACTCGTCATGGTGTGCCGGTGTCTATTGTGTCTGACCGTGACACCCGGTTTACATCTAAATTTTGGAAGAAATTCCACGACGCTATGGGACGAGGTTACATATTAGCACGGCTTATCATCCCCAGACTGATGGCCAGTCAGAAAGGACCATTCAGACACTGGAAGACATGCTTCGGGCATGTGTGATTGATTTTAGGGGAAGTTGGGATGACCACCTACCGTTAGCCGAATTCACATACAACAATAGCTATCATGCAAGCATTGGTATGCCACCATATGAGATGCTATATGGTAGGAGATGCAGAACACCCGTTTGTTAGGGTGATATTGGTCAGAAGGAATTGGGGAGCGTCGAGGTAATCGAGGCTACGACTGAGAAGCTTGAGAAGATTAAAGCCTTCATGAAGGCAGCCAAAGACAAACAGAAGTCGTATGCTGATAAACGACGCAGGCCGATTGAGTTCCAGGTGGGTGACCGGGTTATGTTGAAGGTCTCACCTTGAAAGGGTATCATCCGCTTCGAAAGCGGGGTAAGTTGAGCCCAAGGTATATATGCCCTTTCTGAATCATCGCTCGAGTAGGAGAGGTGGCCTATAGACTGGAGTTACCGGATGAGTTAAGTGGAATTCACCCGACATTCCATGTATCTCATCTAAGGAAGTGCTTGGCAGATGAAGATATGATTGTTCCATTGGAATATATCGAAGTAGACGAATGGCTCAATTACGTGGAGCAACCAGTGGCAATCATCGATAGAAAAGAGAAAAGACTGAGAAATAAAGTGATTCCTCTTGTGCGTGTATAGTGGAAGCACAGGAAGGGATCCGAGTCAACGTGGGAGACTGAGGAAGAAATGAGATAGCATTATCCATGTTTGTTCGAAGAATTACAGGTTTTGGGGACGAAACCTATTTAAGGGGGGTGGACTTGTAACACCCGGTTATTTATTATGTTGAAGCCGACGAAGGAAGAAAAAGAAATAAAGTCCAAAGTCGAGGGACCAAACTCGTCAACAAAAGAAAGTCGGGTAAGTTGGAGTATATAAGGGAGAGGGCAGCCCTTACCCTCTCCCCCACACTCACAAATCAGCCAAAGAAAGAAGAGAAGAGAGAAAGAAGAGAAAAGAGGAAAAAGTGTCGGTTCGGGTTGGTTCGAGTGGCCAAAATCATTGAGGAGCGAGTCAAATCGAAGCCCTTGTCGTTGTGCTTGTTTGTGTGAGTTCTAGGACCCCACTTTTACTTGTTTTCAAACGATTTTGGGGCTGGAAAGCATAGAAAATCTGTTTTTGTATGTGTATGTGTTTGACCCATTTGGGTGTGTTGCTTGTGATGCGTTTAGAGTTTGTTTCTGGGCTTGTGTGTGCTTGTATGGTGTTGTGGTATGCATTCCTAAGGTCTAAGATGGTTGATTTAGGCTTAGAATGGGTTTGGATGAGCTTGGAGGCCGAAAATGGCAGATTGGATTCGGGATGAACTCCTTTCTGCATCAGCTAGGGCTAGGCGACCGAATGGAGGCCATACTGCCGATTGAGAGGCGATTGAGGTTCATTCGCACGATTGAGTGTCATTCGCACGATTGAGGGTTCATTCGCGCGATTAAGGTTCCATTCGTACGATTGGGAGTCTAGTCGCATGGGGAGTCATACGACTGAGGGTCCAGTCGTATAGGTGCTTATTCGCATGAGTCCATTCGCATGAGGTCAGTCGCATAGGTGCTCATTCGTATTAGTTCCATTCGCATGAGGTCCATACGCACGACTGGGTGTCCATTCGCATAGATGTTCATCCGCATGAGTCCAATCGCATGATGTTCAGTCGCATGGAGGCCATGCGACTGAAGGGTGTCCATACGCCCGAATAGGGCTGTTGCACTCGAAGGAAAGTGTAGTTCGACTTCTGACTTTCGGGGGAAAGTGTAGTTCGACTTCTGAACGAAGGAAAAGCTTACAAGCACATATATGAGGTGAGCAACTTTGTTGTTGCAAGAGACTCGGATAGCGTGCAATCGTTGAGATTGCCCATGAGGTGAGCAACCCTGTTGTTGCAAGAGACTCGGATAGCGTGCTATCGTTGATATTGCCATGAGGTGAGCAACCCTGTTGTTGCAAGAGACTCGGATAGCGTGCTATCGTTGAGATTGGCAATGAGGTGAGCAACCCTATGGTTGCAACAGACTCGGATAACGTGTAATCGTTAAGATTGCTAATGAGGTGAGCGACCCTGTCGTCGCGACAGACTCGGAAGAACGAATGTATGAAATGAACGAAAGTTAACGAATGTAATGAAAGATAATAATGATATTATCTGTGTATACGTATGATGTATGATCGCACGAGAAAAGGAATAGTTCTAATGAAAGTAAAGTATGTTTTACTATAAAACTAGAACTCACTCAGCAACGCTGACTTTTTATGTGTTTCTAGTTGGCAGGTAATGTTGCTGAGGATGGCGCTGCGAGGCTACTCAGCTCTTTTTGATGGGGCTTTTGTGATGTAATGCAACAATATATTTTGTAACTGATTAACGATGTATTATTTGGCAAAAGCTTTTATAACGTAATGAGATGTCTATTTTGATTATTCCGCTGCAATGTTTTATGAAAGTTAAATGTAATTATTTGTTATATGTGCGATGAATGACCAACTGTAGGCGTCCCGGGAACGAGGCCTTACAATAGCTCCTCCACACACAATCTTTTCTGTAAGATCTCCTAGGTGTGAAACTTGTGAAGATGAGCTTCCTTTTATAGACCCTTTGAGTGAAGATGACGAAGAGGAGATAGTGAAGGATGGCTCTGAGAAGAGTGAAGAAGGGCCTCCTAAGAAGGGTCACTATTCTCGTGAGGAGAGAAAAGAAGTTGAGATGACCAAGTTTAGAAGGAAGAACTTGATCAGAAAGGCCAAAAGAAAGTCCAAGAAGGCTCAAGAGATCAAGGTCACTTTTAACTCTTTGTAGAAACAAGTTTTTATCTCTACGGGTTTTGAAGTGGTTAAGACTGAAGACTCAAACTGGAACTCTAGTACTAGGAGTTCTAGTTTATGTCCAAATCATCCCAGCATCATGAAGAAGGCTGATCAATTGTGTATCACTGCTACACAACCTGAACCATCCAACTAAGGTAGTTCTCACCCTAAAAGAATTGCCACATCATCTGCAAAGATGAAGACGAAGAAGGAAAGTGATCAAGTTCAGCCTTGTTCCTAAAGGAAGACTCTCAGAAGGAAGAAAATGGACTGTGTCATGTGTGGTAGTACTTCTAATTTTGCAAAGAATTGCCTTTACAATCCTAAAAGTACTATCCACATGATCAAGAAAGAAACTTCTGAGAAGGTGAAGAAGAAGCAAGCTTCGGAAGGAAACTCTTTTCCTTCCGGAAGCGCCAAAATGAAAAAGAAGACAAGTGAAAACTTTCCTTCGAAAGAAAAATTGGTCTCGGAAGAAAGGAATACTTCCGAAGTACTGAAGCTTGCTGCAGTGATAGCAAGATCTTTCGAAGGTCCAGTCTCCAAAACTTCCGAAGTTGTCAAAACTTCCGAAGCATTGAAGGTCAATTCTAAGCTTCCAAAGGTGGTTTGGAAGACAAAGAAAGACCATGTGACTGAAAGTTCTTCATCAACATCAGCAAATGATTCTCCAAATTTGACTATAGGATCAATTACTATTGCATTGTCTTCAACTTCTTTTGATAAGCCCAAGACCAACAAGGCTTGGGTTTTCAAATGTAACTAACCATCTCTTTTGTGCAGGAACAACTCAAGACAAACAGGAATGTATGGATCATTGATAGTGGTTGTTCCTAGCACATGACAAGCAATGGGTCACTACTCTAAAATTTTGAGAAAATTGATGGAGGCCCAGTTGATTTTAGAGGAGATGCTGGAGGTTACATTACTGGAAGGGGTAGGGTCACAAATGGTAAGCACAGCATTAAAAAGGTAAACTTTTTCAAGGAGCTTGGATACAATCTTCTGAGTGTATCTTAATTTTGTGTAAGGCTTTGTTCCCGGAACGCCTACAATTGGTCATTCATCGCACATAAAACATATATTAACATTTGCCTCTTGAAAATATTGTTGCGGAAACATTCAAAAATGACATCTCATTTCATTATAAACACTTTTGCCAAATAATACATTATTATCCGATTACAAAATACATGTTTGCATTACATCACAAAAGCATTATAAATGGATGCCATCCCAAAAGAGCCGAGTAGCCTTGCAGTGCCATCCTCAGCAATCATTACCTGCCAACTGGAAAACATATAAAAAGTCAGCGTTGCTGAGTGAGTTCTAGTTTTATAATAAAACATACTTTACTTTCATTAAAACTATTCCTTTTCTCATGCGATCATTCATCATACGTATACACAGATAATGTCATTATTATCTTTCATTACATTCGTTAACCTTCGTTCTTTTTCATACGTTCATTCTTCCGAGTCTGTTGCGACGACAGAGTCGCTCACCTCAATAGCAATCTCAACGATTGCACGCTATCCGAGTCTGTTACAACCATCGGGTTGCTCACCTCATTGCCAAACTCATCGATAGCACGCTATCCGAGTCTCTTGCAACAACAAGGTTGCTCACCTCATGGCAACATCAACGATAGCACCCTATTCGAGGCTCTTGCAACAACAAAGTTGCTCACCTCATGGGCAATCTCAATGATTACACGTTATCCGAGTCTTTTGCAACACAGAGTTTCTCACCTCATAAATGTGCTTGCAAGCCTTTCCTTCGTTCATTCATCATTCATTAATGCATGCATTCTTACTTCATGTTTCTCTTTCATTATCTTTCACTTTACGTTACATAATACTTCATTCATTCATTAACACGACACGTAAAGCCACAAGAAAGATAAACATACATCATAATAAGGAACATATCATACACAGACATCTTCATCATACAGGGCAACATCATACATACATAACATGCAACATATCATCATCATGCCCAACATACTTTCTAAGGTCATACAATCATCTTACATGCTCTTACGGGAACCTTTACGTCAAAACTTACATCTGCACTTTCCCCCAAAAGTCAGAAGTCGAACTACACTTTCTTTCGAGTGCAACAGCCCTATTCGGGCGTATGGACACCCTTCAGTCACATTGCCTCCATGCGACTGAACATCATGCGATTGGACTCATGAGGATGAACATCTATGCAAATGAACACCCAATCGTGCGTATGTACCTCATGCGGATGGAACTAATGCGAATGAGCACCTATGCGACTGACCTCATGCGAATGGACTCATGCGACTAAGCACTTATGCGACTGGACCCTCAGTCGTATGACTCCCCATGCGACTGGACTCCCAATCGTGCGAATGAAAACTTAGTCGTACGATTGAACCCTCAATCGTGCGAATGAATCCCAGTCGTGCGAATGAACCTCAATTGCCTCTCAATCGGCCGCATGGCCTCCATTCGATCGCATAGCCCTAGCTGATGCAGAATGGAATTCATCCCGAACCCAATCTACCATTTCCAGCCTCCAAGCTCATCCAAACCCATTCTAAGCCTAAATCAACCATCCTAAACCTTAGAAATGCATACCACAACACCATACAAGCACACACAAGCCCGGAAACATACTCTGAACGCATCACACTCAACACACCCAAATGGGTTAAACACATACACATACAAAAACGTGTTTTTGATGCTTTCCAGCCCCAAAATCGGTTGAAAACAAGTAAAAGTGGGGTCCTAGAACTCACACAAACGAGCACAACGACAAGGGCTTCGATTTGGCTTGCCACACGACGATTTTGGCCACTCGAACCACCCGAACCGACCCTTTCTTCCTCTTTTCTTCCTTTCTCTCTTCTCCTCTTTTTGGTGGCTGATTTGTGAGTGTGAAGGAGAGGGTAAGGGCTGCCCTCTCCCTTATATACTCCCACTCATCCGACTTTCTTTTGTTGGCGAGTTTGGTCCCTCGACTTTGAACTTTATTTCTTTTCTTCTTTCGTCGGCTTCAAAATAAGCAAATAACCGGGTGTTACAAGTCCACCCCCTTAAATAGGTTTCGTCCCCGAAACCTGTTATTCTTCGAACAAACGTGGATAATGTTGTCTCATTTCTTCCTAGTCTCCCACGTTGACTCAGATCCTTTCTTGTGCTTCCACTGCACACGCACAAGAGGAACCACTTTATTTCTCAGCCTTTTCTCTTTCCGATCGATGATTGCCACTGGTTGCTCCACATAATTGAGCCGTTCGTCTACTTTGATATCCTCTAGTGAATTCCACTAAACTCATCCGATAACTTCAGTCTGTAGGCTACCTCTCCTACTCGAGCGATGATTCGGAAAGGGCCTATATACCTTGGGCTCAACTTACCCCGCTTTCGAAAGCGGATGATACCCTTCCAAGGTGAGACCTTCAACATAACCTGGTCACCCACCTGGAACTCAATCGGCCTGCGCCGTTTGTCAGCATACGACTTCTGTCTGTCTTTGGCTGCCTTCATGAAGGCTTTAATCTTCATAAGCTTCTCAGTCGTAGCCTCGATTACCCTGACGCCCCCCAATTCCTTCTGACCAATATCACCCCAACAAACGGGTGTTCTACATCTCCTACCGTATAGCATCTCGTATGGAGGCATACCAATGCTGGCATGATAGCTGTTGTTGTATGAGAATTCGGCTAACGGTAGGTGGTCGTTCCAACTTCCACCAAAATCAATTACACATGCCCGAAGCATGTCTTCCAGTGTCTGAATGGTCCTTTCTGACTGACCATCAGTGTGGGGATGATAAGCCGTGCTAATATGTAACCTCGTCTCCATAGCGTCGTGGAATTTCTTCTAAAATTTAGATGTAAACCGAGTGTCGCGATCCGACACAATGGACACCGGCACACCATGATGAGTTACAATTTCCTTGATGAACAGATCAGCCAACCTCTCAAATGAATATGTCTCGCGGATCGGCAGAAAGTGAGCACTCTTCGTCAAACGGTCAACTATCACCCATATGGCATCATACCCCTTCGGGGTACGCGGCAACTTTGTAATGAAATCCATGGTGATGCGCTCCCACTTCCATTCCGGTATATCCAAAGGTTGGATCTTTCTATACGGCTTCTGATGTTCGGCCTTCACCTGTAAGCAAGTAAGGCACTTACTCATATACTCCACCACGCCACGCTTCATACCCGGCCACCACAAATCCTTCTTCATATCTTGGCACATTTTCTTGGCACCTGGGTGAATGGAGTATCGAGTCTTGTGAGCTTCATCCATGATCTTCACCCGCAGATCCCCAAAATGAGGAATCCACACACGATCAATCGGGTTCTAACACCGAGTGTGTTTTCACCCAATTCCGCGACCAGACCTCTCATTCTTTCAGAGTTAAGATGATCTTCTTTCAATGCCTCATCTTGAAACTCTTTAACTTGCTTCATTACATCGGAGGTCATGATCAACTGATATGCTTTCACCCGAGTCGGCTCGGGCCTCTCTTTCCGGCTAAGGGCATCAGCTACCACATTGGCCTTGCCCGGGTGGTAGATGATCTCACAATCATAATCCTTTATAAGTTCCAACCACCGTCTCTGCCTCATGTTCAGATCCTTCTGCTCGAAGAAGTACTTCAGACTCTTGTGGTCAGTGAATATGGTGCACTTCGTCCCGTAAAGATAGTGCCTCCAGATCTTTAACGCAAAGACCACGGCTGCCAGCTCCAAGTCATGAGTGGGGTAATTGACCTCATGAACCTTCAACTATCGGGATGCATAGGCTATGACCTTTCCTCTCTGCATTAACACACACCCCAACCCCGAGTAAGAAGCATCAGAATAAACCACCAGATCTTCACTTCCATCGGGTAATGACAGAACTGGAGCTTGAGTCAACCTCGCCTTCAGTTCCTCGAATGCCTTCTCTTGAGCTTGACCCCATATGAACTTCACATCTTTTCGGGTCAACTTAGTCAGTGGAGAAGCAATTTTAGAGAAGTCTTGGATAAATCTTCTATAGTAGCCCGCCAAACCCAAGAAACTACAAATCTCGGATGGCGTCTTTGGTGACTTCCATTGCATAACCGCCTCCGCTTTCGCCGGGTCCACCATAATCCCGTCGGGATTTACCACATGACCCAAGAACTGAACTTCGCGCAACCAAAACGCGCACTTGGAGAATTTAGCATACAATTTCTCCCTCCTCAGTGTCTCCAGAACCTCCCGAATGTGACTGGCATGCTCAATCTCGCTCCTCGAATAAATCAGGATATCATCAATAAACACAATCACTGATTTATCCAGCATCGGCTGACACACATGGTTCATCAATCCATAAAAGCAGCTGGCGCGTTGGTCAAACCAAACGACATGACAAGAAATTCGTAGTGACCATAGCGCGTACGGAAAGCTGTTTTAGGAATATCTTGCTCCTTCACCTTAAACTGATGGTAACCAGATCGAAGATCTATCCTCGAAAACCAACTGGCACCCTGAAGCTGATCGAACAAATCATCTATCCTCGGTAAGGGGTATCGGTTCTTTACCGTCAACTTATTCAGCTCACGGTAGTCAATACACTTCTCATGCTACCGTCTTTCTTCTTCACAAACAATTCCGGAGCACCCCAAGGAGAGATACCCGGTCTAATGAACCCCTTATCAAGTAGCTCTTGCAACTGCTCCATCAACTCTTTCATCTCGGTCGAAGCCAACCGATACGGTGCCTTGGCAACAGGTTGGGCACCCGGTATCAGATCAATCTGAAACTCGATCTCTCTGTCAGGTGGCACTCCTAATAAGTCTTCTGGGAACACGTCTGGAAAATCACACAACAACCGGTACATTGGCTAGTTGCGGTGTTGGCGTATCCACATCCTTTACATAGGCCAAGTAGGCACTACATCCACGCCTTATACACTTTCCCGCCACAGCCATCGAGATCACTTTCGGAATCGTAGTAACCCGATCACCATAAACCGTCACCGAACTACCATCAGGCGCTGTCAAACGAATCATCTTCCTGCGACACACAATGTTCGCCTCGCATTCCGCCAACCAATCCATCCCAAGAACCAAATCGAAACCGCCTAAGGTCATCACAAACGGTCTAACAGGAAACTTATGACCCTCAAGTTCCACATCACAGTTCTCTATCATCTCAGAAATCCTGGTAGACTTACCTATGGCAGTTTCTACATCAAAGGGCACATCAACACGTCTACTACTAACAGGCAGCTTAGCACAGAAAGCAACAGATATAAAACTTTTACTGGCACCCGAATCAAATAACACAGAAGCTAAAGTTTGGTTCACCAGAAACGTACCGGACACGACATTAGGGTCCGTTCTAGCTTCCTCCTGTGTCATGGTGAATACCCTGGCGCTCGCCCTCGGTCCTTCACCTCATGTCTTCTTCGCCCCGAAGCCCTCAGCCCTCGGCCTCTTACAATCTTTGCTCATATGACCCTCTTCACCACAGTTATAGCATCGGACTATTCGACAGTCCTTTGCCATGTGCCCCGCTTTTCCACACTTGAAGCACAAGTTTGACCCAAACCTACACTCCCCACTATGCTCTCTTCCACACTTTCCACACCTTCTCGACCCCGCACTTAGCGTGACCACACGGCGGTCATCCACCCCTGCCCTCTTATTACCCGTCGAGGCATCACCCTGACCAAACCTCTTCCTCTACCAGTTTCGATCACCACCGCTCTTCTTGCCACCTTCAGTCACCACCACCGTTCTCTCATCATACAGTCTTCCCGCCAAGTCCACCGCCGACCTATACGTGCTCGGCCGGGCAGCGATCATGTGCCTGCGAATATCCGCTGGCAAACCCTGAATATACCTCTTGATCTTTCGGGACAGAGGCATCACCTGATCCGGCACCAGACGTGCCATCTCGTTGAATTTTATGGTGTACTGTTAGTGTGTCATGGTTCCCGCCTCCAGCTGCAAGAACTCCCTTTCGACCTTGTCCATTTCCCGATGAGGACAAAACCCCTCAATCACCATCTTCTTCAACTCAGACCATCTCATCCTCCCAATGGCCTTGCTACCCTCGGCTTGGACAATGTTGTCCCACCAACACAGAGCCGAATCCACAAAAGAGTGGGTAGCGAACTTCACCTTCTGGTCTTCACGGCATTCGCTAATATCATGAACAGCCCTCATTTCCTCACCCACCGGTGAGCAGCAGCAGCAGTGCCGTTTCCATCAAAAGTTGGGGGCTTGCATCTCATAAATGCCCCATAGTTACAGCCTCGTACCACCCCTTGCACGGGCTCATCTTCTTCCTCTTTCTCATTATCGGAGAAAATCGTTTCAGGCTCCGGTTGCTCCCGCTCCCCCGAGGCCCTATTCCTCTCCTTTCTTTCTCCGTCCTTCACGGCCTTGATGACTTCGGTCACCACAGACGTTAAGATTGTCTGCATGACCTGATGTACTTCTTCAACAACAGCCTCCTTTACCGAGGCCCTCAAGTTTGCACTCTCATCCCCAGCCTCCGGATGAGGGGTCTCAGGTTCTTCAGGAACCTCCTTCTCAGCTCTAGGCCTTCCTCTTTTAGGTCGCGGTTCTGCATCAGGACCACCACGGCCTCCACCCCTAGAAGCTCTAGAAGATCTACCACCAGCCATTCTCTATCACACTGAAAGATTCAAACACCAACACGGTCATTCAAGGAAACAGCTCAGTTTATGTCAAGTATAGTAAGTCCCTAATTAAAGTGGCCAGTTGTGATTAGCCACTTACTTTACTCTTCATACCCCAAGTATTACCTGTCCTGACTACATCAGTATTTAAATCTACATACAACACATAACCACATACCTTGCGCACATAAAACCGGTTAACTTTACAAAAATACTTGATGGCACGCAGCTACTCAGATTGGCATCCCATTCCCTTTTCGTCCCATTCTCAGTTTAAGTTAAGGTTTATTTTGAAAGTTGACCCGTTTCACTTAAACTTTGGCTCTGATACCAACTTGTAAGGCCCCGTTCCCGGAACGCCCACAGTTGGTCATGTATCGCACATAAAACGTATATTAACATTTGCCTCTTGAAAATATTGCAGCGGAAACATTCAAAGACATCTCATTTCATTATAAACACTTTTGCTAAATAATACATCATTATCTGATTACAAAATACATGTTTGCATTACATCACAAAAGCATTATAAATGGATGCCATCCCAAAAGAGCCGAGTAGCCTTGCAGTGCCATCCTCAGCAATCATTACCTGCCAACTGGAAAACATATAAAAAGTCAGCGTTGCTGAGTGAGTTCTAGTTTTATAATAAAACATACTTTACTTTCATTAAAACTATTCCTTTTCTCATGCGATCATTCATCATACGTATACACAAATAATGTCATTATTATCTTTCATTACAATTGTTACCTTCGCTCTTTTTCATACGTTCATTCTTCCGAGTCTGTTGCGACGACCGAGTCGCTCACCTCAATAGCAATCTCAACGATTGCACGCTATCCGAGTCTGTTACAACCATCGGGTTGCTCACCTCGTTGCCAAACTCATCGATAGCACGCTATCCGAGTCTCTTGCAACAACAAGGTTGCTCACGTCATGGCAACATCAACGATAGCACGCTATTCGAGACTCTTGCAACAACAAAGTTGCTCACCTCATGGGCAATCTCAATGATTGCACTTATCCGAGTCTCTTGCAACACAGAGTTGCTCACCTCATAAATGTGCTTGCAAGCCTTTCCTTCGTTCATTCATCATTCATTAATGCATGCATTCTTACTTCATATTCCCCTTTCATTATCTTTCACTTTACGTTACATAATACTTCATTCATTCATTAACACGACACGTAAAGCCACAAGAAAGATAAACATACATCTTAATAAGGAACATATCATACACAGACATCTTTATCATACAAGGCAACATCATACATACATAACATGCATAAACATGCAACATTATCATCATCATGCCCAACATACTTTCTAAGGTCATACAATCATCTTACATGCTCTTACGGGAACCTTTACGTCAAAACTTACATCTGCACTTTCCCCCAAAAGTCAGAAGTCGAACTACACTTTCTTTCGAGTGCAACAGCCCTATTCGGGCGTATGGACACCCTTCAGTCGCATGGCCTCCATGCGACTGAACATCATGCGATTGGACTCATACGGATGAACATCTATGCGAATGAACACCCAATCGTGCGTATGGACCTCATGCGGATGGAACTAATGCAAATGAGCACCTATGTGACTGACCTCATGCGAATGGACTCATGCGACTAAGCACTTATGCGACTGGACCCTCATGCGTATGATTCCCCATGCGACTGGACTCCCAATCGTGCGAATGAAACCTTAGTCGTACGATTGAACCCTCAATCGTGCGAATGAATCCCAGTCGTGCGAATGAACCTCAATCGCCTCTCAATCGGCCGTATGGCCTCCATTCGGTCGCATAGCCCTAGCTGATGCAGAATGGAGTTCATCCCAAACCCAATCTGCCATTTTCGGCCTCCAAGCTCATCCAAACCCATTCTAAGCCTAAATCAACCATCCTAAACCTTAGAAATGCATACCACAACACCATACAAGCACACACAAGCCCGAAAACATACTCTGAACGCATCACACTCAACACACCCAAATGGGTCATACACATACATATACAAAAACGGGTTTTTGATGCTTTCCAGCCCCAAAATTGGTTGAAAACAAGTAAAAGTGGGGTCCTAGAACTCACACAAACGAGCACAACGACAAGGGCTTCGATTTGGCTTGCTACACTACGATTTTGGCCACGCGAGCCACCCGAACCGACCCTTTCTTCCTCTTTTCTTCCTTTCTCTCTTCTCCTCCCTTTGGTGGCTGATTTGTGAGTGTGGGGGAGAGGGTAAGGGCTGCCCTCTCCCTTATATACTCCCACTCACCCGACTTTCTTTCTTTGGCGAGTTTGGTCCCTCGACTTTGGACTTTATTTCTTTTCTTCTTTCGTCCGCTTCAAAATTAGCAAATAACCGGGTGTTACATTTTGTGATCAGAGTCATAACATGCTTTTCACTGAGCATGAGTGCATTGTTCTCAAGCCCGAGGTGGTTATTCCTCAAGAGCATATTTTGCTCAGAGCCCCCAGAGAGGGAATATGTACAAGATGGACTTGCAAGAAACATCACCCTTAGGAGAAGTTTCATGCTTTCTATCTAAAGCAAATAGTGATGAGTCTTTCCTATGGCATAAAAGAATATGTCATGTAAACTTTAAAAACATGAATAAATTTAATTAAGAATGATTTGGTAACTAGAATGCCAAAGAAAGAGTTTACAAGTGATGATCATTGTGTTGCATCCTCAAAGGGAAGCAACACAAGGTATCTCACAAGCCAAAGGAAAGAAACTCTATCACTACTCCCCTATACTTATTACATATGGATCTCTTTGGCCCCACCAGTGTAATAAGTCTAGGAAGGACCTCATATTGTTTAGTGATCACAGATGACTTTACAAGATTCACTTGGGTCTTCTTTCTTAGAAGTAAGGATGAGACTCCTGAGATCTTGAAGAGTTTCATCTTAAAGATTGAGAATCAATGTGATCACAAGGTCAAGCCCATAAGATGTGATAGGGAACTGAATTCAAGAACCAAATCCTTGATAAATTTTGTGATGAAAAGGGTATTACAAGACAATATAGTGCTCCCAGGACTCCTCAGCAAAATGGTGTTGCTGAGAGAAAAAACAGGACACTAATTGAAGCTGCAAGAACCATGTTGTCTAATTCTAAACTGCCCATCACCTTCTGGGCAGAAGCAATAATGTTATATCCCAACCTTAACGGCAGAATCGTCGAGATGTGAGGGTTAAGATTGTTCACAGCCACATAACGCTATCTTTAAATGAAAATATTATTATCATAAGTTTTAAAAGTGCATATTACAAGTCTCAAACAAGAAATAACATAACATAAGTTAAATAATCCAAGACATTTTATCCATTTATTTAGGTCTAAATCCTAGATGTGAGCAACTTCAAGAGATGACATCAAACTTGAGCATTTCTTGAAACATGTTAAAAATAAAAGGTCAACTATGGAAGTTGGTGAGTTTCCAAGGGTTTAATATACATAAATATATCAAAAGATTTACAAGTAGCAATTCATGTCAATGGCTATGAATTATGCAAAATTATAGAACACATATAGCTACAATCAAACCTTGACCAAGATTAAGATTACAAGTTTATAACGATTAGCTAAGTGTATTTGGTTCCCATGATGAACAAGTCATACGTCATCAGGAGCCGACAATACATCGACTTTAGCACCAAATAGGCTTGTCAGGCCCATAGATCTATGACGTCGCCAAGCTAGCAATAGTTAATGATTGTCAACATAATGTATCTCGTATAAAGCTCACAATAATACAAATAACCATGACAAAATATAAATATGAATTGCATGTGCGTTACAAGTATAAAACGTTTACAAGTGTAAGTTGATAAGTTTAACATGTTTCACCCCAAAATGGTGTGAAATAATATAAAAAGGGGCAAGGAAACTCACATGATCAATAAGTATATAAATGATGATTTATAAGATTAATAATCGACGCTCCAACGTAATCCTTCACAAGGTACCTAAATATATATTTACAAGTTTTAACGTCTAATAATAAGTTTAACGAATTAACGAGGACTAGGGTTTCAATTTGGTATTTAGGGCTTTGTCAAGTAATTATGTTTAACAAATGGAACCAATTATATTTCTTGGAATCAATAAAAAGAAATATATTACATTTTATATAAAGATATGAAAAAGAAAACATTTATAATAATTTGTAAAATTTATATAAAGTTTAAATAAAGTTTTATAACTAAGTGAAATAAGCACGATCTAAACAATAATTTAAAGACAACGTTTGAAATAATAATTTTTTTTGTAGATTAAACTATTATTTAAAGTCTAATTTTTATAAAAATATGCTAATTAAAACATTAATATATGAAAGTATTTCTAAGACATAATTTACAGAAAATAATTAAAGGTCTTTTAAAATAAACAAATTTTATAAAATGACTTTTTATAATTTTTAAAAAAATTCTGAATTTAATTTGAAGGCTAAAAGCCCTAAAAAACAAAACATGAGGTTCCCCGGATTCGAACCGGGGACCTCCTGTTCGAGGGGGATGTTAGTAACCAGTGAACCAAGGGTCGTGGCCGTGTTAGGTCTCGGCCCATAACTGTTAAAACACAATAGTCAGAAAACCCCAAATCTCTATGAACCCTAGATTCGATTTGGTCCAAATTAAACACCCAATCGATATTATTAACCGAATTAAGGTTAGGGATTTTGTTTTCCATATGAAATCGATCATATAGATAAGTTTAATTACCCGATTTGAAGTCGAATTAAGGGTGAACAAGATGAAGAACAGTCGCGACCGAGGTTGAATCGTTTGATGAGAAATCAATGAAGATACTCAAATTAACTTCGTGGATAGCTTCGGACGATGTTCTTGATGCAAAGCCCTATGTTAATTTTGGTTTAAATTGCTCGGGAAGTGGGTTTCGATTATGTTGCAGACTCGCGATGAAGGTATGATCGAATTCGATGTTTGGGTTTGTTTCAGGTGAATTTGGAGTTGTATTCGATTAAGGATAGATAGGTGATTGATTATGTTGAGTTAATTAGATTATTATCGTGCTTTAATGTTCGAACGGCTATGAGATTAAAGTGTTTCGGTTATGAAATCGATTCGACTAGTAACCGGTGTTTAAACCCGATTAAATGATGAATACAAGTTCGAATCGTGTTCTAGTAAGCTTTGGGACGGTTTTTGGAATTAGAAACGATGAGATTTCAATGGTTTTGGGGTGGCCGGAGCTCCTGCCGGAAATAGGGGGAGGAAATGGGCGGGGGGTTGGTTTTGTAAAATTAAAAGTTACACTTTGGTCCCCCGATTTTGGATTCTTATTATTTTATGCTTTTAAATCTTATTTAAAGTTTCAAAATTAACAAAATACCCCCTGGACTTACATTAACTTTAAGTTTTAAATATTTTTTAGGTTTAATAACTTTTACAAATTATTATTATTATTATTATTAATATTATTATTATTATTACTATTACTATTTCTAGCTTTAGTAAACCCGTGTATTACACGGGTTGAATAAATAAAATATTAATTTAATAAAATTTTGTTATAAAACAAACCGTATAAATATATAATTTTTAAAAAAATTCCTATTATAACTCTCAAATTTGATTATTTTTTGTTTTAAAAAATAACTTTTTAAAAAATACCAATTTTAAAATATTTTTCGGATTTTAAAAAGTTTTATGCGGTAGAAAAATTTATTATTTTATAAAAAAATTATTTATTTAGGAATAACATTAATAAATAGATTTCTTTCTTAATTTATTAAATCTAAAAAGATGTTAAATAATATTATTAGTAATTAAGGTAATTATTTAATATGAGAGAGAGGCGGGAAAATTTTGATGAGACTGATTGGGGTGCTGCCATATGTCATCCAAGATACATTTTTATTAGAGTAGGTAGATTTTAGTTGTTATTATGGTTGTTATCATTATAATTTATTATTATTATTATTATTATTACTATTATTATTACTATTGTTGTTATTATTATTATAATTATTATTTTTTTGTTATAATTATTATTATTATTATACAATTTAATAGCTTGATTATTAACTTTTATATATTAAAGATTAATGACAACTAAAAGATAAGCATAAATAACCCATGAGTTTCATAATTGACAATAATGACCCTTACAAGAATAAACGACGTTAACTTTTAATTAACGAAAAGTACGAGATGTTACAAGTAAACACTGCTTGTTATGTGTAAAACAGAGTTTTAGTAGTCAAGAATCATGGTAAGACTCCTTATGAACTTTGGCACAAGAGAAAACTCTTCATTGGTTTTCTCAGGTCATTTGGATGTCCCTGCACCATCTTGAATAGCAAAGACCAAATAGCCAAATTTGATGAGAAATCGGGTGATGGACACTTTAATGGATACTCTTCTCAAGCCAAGGCTTATAGAGTATACAATCTCAGAACTAGAGTAGTTGAAGAGTCAGCCAATGTGACTTTCAATGAGCACACTCCCAGTGTGAAAGGTTCTGGTCCTGATTGGCTATTTGATCTTGATTTAGTTACCAATTGTTTTAACAAATCTTGTGAGAATGTTTTAGGGTCCATATATATCTTATCAGCAGGTGATCCTGATCCAAGATTTGAGCTGAGAAGACCATCAAATCATACTACTTCAGCTCCTGTGTAACGCCCCGAAAAGTCAAAACGAGTCATTAAGGACAATGGGCTTAATTAATGGGTATTTAATAAAAGAAGGAAATGGTCATGGGCTAAAATTAGGCTTATTGGGTAGTGGCCTATGGGATTAAAGGCCCATAATCAGCCCTTAAGCACCCAAAACCAGCTTCATCTTCCTCATTACAACCCTAGCCACCAAAATTCGTAGAGAGAGAAAGTAGAGAGAGAAAGTGAAGAAAACTCAAGATTTGAAGCTTCTAAGGTGAAGAGATTGAAGATTTGGGTGTTGGAGCATCAAGATCTAAGAAAGGAGCAACAAATCCAGGTAAGAATCGACCTCTAAACCCTTCTGTAGATCAAACCCGGATTCTAGGGTTTTGGGTTTTGAAAAGTTGCAAAGAATCGCATAAAGGTCACATTTTTACGTATGAAAACATGTATAAAGCTTAGATTTAGCCTCATGGATGATAAACTAAGGGATTGGACGTAAAAAGTTATGATTTTGGGTTAAAAATGGTCTGGTCCGTAATTTTTATGCGATCTGCGAAACTGCGTGTTCATCCAGCGAATTTGCATATTCAATCAGCGAAACTGTGGATCATCCTGCGGAACTATAGTTTCGCAGGTAGTTTCGCAGACATGGTTTTCCAACGAAAGTTGGGCGAAACTGGCAGTGAAACTGGCAGCGAAGATGCCAGCGAAACTGCCAGCGAAGGTGCTAGCGAAACTAGCAGCGAAACTGCTGGTGAAACTAGCAGCGAAACTGCTGGCGAACCTAGCTGCGAAATTGCTGATCTTGCAGCGAAATTAGCAGCGAATTTAGGTAGAAATTAACCCCTTTAAGTGTTAGCTATTCTGCAGGCTGTGTAGAGAGATCCTAGCCCTGTAAGCTTAGCTTAGAAGTTATTCGTGATATCCAGGTGAGTTCTAGATCCCCTATTTTATAAGTTTTTCCATGTTTTGGGGCTATTATGCATACTAAATTTACGTTCTTAAATGACCAAGATTTTAAGGGGTTTTAACAGGTAGAGCGATTTTTCTATAAGTAAACCTGCTATATAAATCCTTAATTATAAAAATTTTTCGCGCTGACCTGGCAGCCCGGCCCCAGCCAGGGGCGTTGCCCCTTGGACCCCACTAGGGGCTGCTGCCCCTAGGACCCCGCTGTCAGGGGCTGCCGCCCCCGAACCCCCGCTGTCTCGCGGCGGATCGGTTATGGTTTATGATGACTAGTACTTGGTATGTTGTGTATTCAATAAGTTAAGTATTATATATTAAAGTGGAAGATGATAGTAATAAAAGCGAAACTTAATGAATGTTACCCCCGGGCCCGTTTGATGATGAAAAGTCTTGCAAGCACTATGATAGACTTCACTTATGTGAGTCTGATGTATGATGATGGATCTGTATTCATGAGCGGGCTTTGTGCCTTGCAGTGTGGATCAACTGTCGGGGGTTAGCTACCGTTTTCATGTGTACCGACAGGGATTGGCATTTGTTGCCAATCAACATGGAGCTCTTGCTTTGTGCAATCTCGTTTATGATGAAAGTGAAAGATAATGAATAAATGAAAGATAATGAACATGCTTATTATGATGCAAGTAATGTTATGTACTATGATGTATGCATGGTCATTATATGAAGGATAAAGTTTATATTTTCTTATATTATTTAAAACTAGAACTCACTCAGCGAAGCTGACTTTTATGCATAATAGTTGGCAGGTAAACGCTGATGCTGAGGATGGCACATGGAGCTACTTGGGGAGCTATGGATGGCATTTATTTATGAAATCTTTATTGTAATTTAAGAACAAGTAACATGTTTTGTTTGAAATTAAAGGACAAATGTATGAGTACAATATGGTTTCTAAGTTTTAAATGAATGTCTAATTATTTCCGCTGCAATGTTTTATTATTAAACTGATTTTATGCTATGATTAACCAACTGTGAGGCTTCCCGGGAACGGGGTCTTACAAGTTGGTATCAGAGCCAAAGTTTAAGAGAATTGGGTAAACTATTTTCAAAACCTAAACTTAAACTGAAAATGGGACCGAATGAAGGATGCCAATCCAAGTAGCTACGTGCCATCAGGTAAAAGTTTCAAGTAAACCGGAATTATATGCGTGTGCTAATTGTCTTATGTGCTTGTAGATTTGAATACTGATATGTGTTAGGATAGTGGTTGCTTGGGACAGGAGGGTAAGGTAAGTGGTTAATCACACTTGGCCACTGTAATTAAGGACTTACCATACTTAAAATGATCTGAGCAATTATCTTGAATAACCGTTTTGGTGTTTGAATCTTATAGGAATTAGTTATGGCTGGTAGAAAATCTGGGAAGGCGACCCGAGGAGGTGCTCGTGGAGGGCGTACTACTGAGCCACGTGTCACTCGGAGCAAAGCTAAGGCTCCCGAGCCTGTTCATGAGGAGTCAGACCTCCATAGTCACCCGGAGGGGGAGGGATCAGCCACCCTCAAACCCACTGTGAAGGAGGCTATCGCTGATGAGGTCTACAATGTCATGCAAAATGTCTTACCCTCAGTGGTGACCGAGGTGATCAAAGCAGTTAAGGATGGAGAGAGAGCTGAGAAGAAAGGGAAGGAAAGTGAGAAGAATTCAGGAAAGTCCACTGGAAGGACTGAGGAGTCTGAAGAGGAGCCATCAAACCCTAAGGTGGTAGTCCATGATGACGATAGTGATGAAGAGTCCGAGAGAGAGACTATTAGAGGGTGCAACTATGGGGCATTTCAAAGGTGCAAGCCCCCAACCTTTGACGGTAACGGCACTGCTACTGCCGCTCATCGTTGGGTCAGAGAGATGGAAGCGGTACTGGAAATTAGTGAGTGCCGCGAGGATCAAAAAGTTAAGTTTGCCACTCATTCATTCGTTGACTCAGCGTTATGCTGGTGGGACAATATTGTCCAGGCTGAGGGGAAGCGATCGATAGCCAAGATGAAGTGGTCGGAGTTGAAGGAGTTAGTGCTGGAGGAGTATTGTCCCCATCGGGAATTAGACAAGATTGAAAAGGAGTTCTTGTATCTGAAGGCTGGGAACATGACTCATCAAGAGTATACCTCCAAGTTCAATGAACTTGCAAGACTTGTGCCAGACATGGTGACACCTGCGTCCAGGAAGATCAAAAGATACATACAGGGCTTGCCTGTGGACATCAGGAGGCACATGATTGCAGCCAGACCGGGTACGTTTAGGTCTGTGGTGGACTTAGCTGGAAGGTTGTACGATGAGAGAGACCCAGTGCCTATACAGAAGAAGGTGGAGAAATGGAATGGAAACAAGAATGGAAACGGGAAGAGATTCGGAGGTGATAACTTTCGGAATGGAGAGAAGAGGATGAGGGTTGAAGATCAGTCTGGGAGACAGGGAAATACTGGTGAAGGAGGTTCTTGTAGAAAATGTGGAAAAGGTCATTCAGGGGAGTGCAGAGTTGGGACGGGAAAATGTTTCAAATGTGGAGGCGAGGGCCACTATGTTAGGGATTGCAAGGCGGGGAAGTGTTACGTGTGTGGTGAGATGGGTCATGCGGGAAGAGACTGTAAGAAAGGAAAACCAGAAGGTTCAGGAATGGTTAAAGCTGGAGAAAAGGGAAGGGGTGACGGTTCAAAGGCGAAGGCGAGGGCATTCAACATAACTCGCGAGGAGGCCAGGGCAGACCCAGAAGTAGTTTCAGGTATGTTTCTGGTAGACCATGAATATGCTTCTGTGCTCTTTGATTCTGGTGCTAGTAGGAGTTTTGTGTCTGCTGCCTTTTGTCGTTTGTTGCATGATAAGAGTAGAAAGTTAGATGAGCCTTTTATGTAGAAACAGCCATTGGTAAGTCCACTAAGGTAACTGAGGTGGTTGAGGATTGCCTGATTGAGTTAGAGAATTGTAAGTTCCCTGCTAGGTTGCATGTTATGGCCTTAGGAGGTTTCGATGTGGTGTTAGGCATGGATTGGTTAGCTACCTATGAAGCAAATATAGTATGTAGTAAGAAGATAATTCGTCTAACAGCGCCCGATGGTAGTTCTGTTACGGTTCGTGGAGATAAGGTGTGCTGTGTACCGAAGGTCGTGTCGATGATCACAGCTGAAAAGTATTTGAGACGTGGGTGCAGCGCTTACTTGGCCTATGTAAAAAATGTGGATGCGCCAGAGCCACAATTATCAGACGTGCCAGTAGTGCGCGAGTTTCCTGACGTCTTTCCTGAAGACCTGACCGGTGTGCCGCCTGACCGCGAAATCGAATTTCAGATTGATTTGCTACCGGGAGCTCAACCTGTCGCTAAAGCGCCGTATCGATTAGCTCCTTCGGAGATGGTAGAACTGAGGGACCAGTTGCAAGATTTATTGGATAAAGGCTTCATCCGACCGAGTATCTCTCCATGGGGTGCTCCGGTTTTATTCGTCAAGAAGAAAGATGGTAGCATGCGGATGTGCATTGACTATCGCGAGCTCAATAAGCTGACCGTAAAGAATCGGTATCCGTTACCACGGATCGACGACCTGTTCGATCAACTTCAGGGTGCCAGCTGGTTTTCAAGGATAGACCTGCGGTCTGGTTACCACCAACTGAAGGTGAAAGAACAAGACATTCCTAAGACAGCATTCCGTACGCGTTATGGACACTATGAATTTCTCGTCATGTCCTTTGGTTTAACCAACGCGCCAGCTGCTTTCATGGACCTCATGAATAGGGTATGTCGGCCGATGTTGGATAAATCGGTGATAGTGTTCATTGATGACATCTTGATTTATTCAAAAATCGAAGAGGAACATGCCGATCATATCCGAGAAGTATTGGAGACACTCAGAAATGAGAAGTTATATGCTAAGTTCTCTAAATGCGCGTTTTGGCTTCGAGAAGTTCAATTTCTGGGTCATGTGGTTAATCCTGAAGGGATCAGGGTGGACCCTGCAAAGGTCGAAGCGGTGATGCAATGGGAACCTCCAAGAACGCCATCTGAGATTCGTAGTTTCTTAGGCTTGGCAGGCTACTATAGGAGGTTTATCCAGGATTTCTCCAAGATAGCTTCTCCTTTGACAAAGTTGACCCGAAAGGACGTGAAGTATGAATGGGGTACTGATCAGGAGAACGCCTTCCTAGAACTGAAGATGAGGTTAACTCAAGCCCCTGTCTTGACGTTACCTGAAGGAAACGAGGATCTGGTGGTCTACTCGGATGCCTCGTATGCAGGATTGGGTTGCGTGTTGATGCAACGAGGGAAGGTGATAGCCTATGCTTCTAGACAATTAAAGGTTCACGAGGCCAATTATCCCACCCATGATTTGGAGTTGGCCGCGGTGGTGTTTGCATTGAAGATTTGGAGGCACTACCTGTATGGGGTGAAGTGCACCATCTTCACTGATCATAAAAGTCTGAAGTATTTCTTTGAACAAAAGGAACTCAATATGAGGCAGAGGAGGTGGTTGGAACTGATCAAGGATTATGACTGTGAAATTCATTATCATCCAGGCAAAGCCAATGTGGTTGCTGACGCCCTTAGCCGAAAAGGACGACCCGAACCAATTCGGGTGAGGGCTTGCCAGATAATCATGACGCCTGATGTTATGAAACAAGTGAGGGAGTTCCAGGATGAGGCACTAAGAGGGGATAGAGTCAACTCTGAACGGATGAAAGGACAAGTTTCAGACTTGGGGGAAAACACCTTGGGTGTTAGAACCCGATCTGGAAGAATGTGGATCCCTCTCTATGGGGATCTAAGGGAGAAAATCATGGATGAGGCTCACAAAACTCGATATTCCATACACCCCGGTGCCACGAAAATGTATCAAGATCTGAAGAAAGATTACTGGTGGCCGGGAATGAAGCGAGACGTGGCTAAGTACGTGAGCAAGTGTCTGACTTGCTTGCAAGTGAAGGCAGAACACCAAAAGCCATATGGGAAGATCCAGCCTTTGGATATCCCTGAATGGAAATGGGAACACATCACAATGGACTTCATCACGAAGCTACCTCGCACGGCGAGGGGAAGCGACGCAATCTGGGTGATTGTTGACCGTCTAACAAAGAGCGCCCATTTCCTACCAATTCGTGAGACGTATTCCTCTGAGAGGTTGGCAGAGCTATTTATCAAGGAGATCGTGGCTCGTCACGGTGTGCCAGTGTCTATCGTTTCGGATAGGGACACGCGGTTTACGTCCAAGTTCTGGAAGAGGTTTCATGACTCAATGGGGACTAGACTGCATATTAGTACGGCTTACCATCCCCAGACAGATGGTCAATCGGAAAGGACGATCCAAACTTTAGAAGACATGCTACGAGCCTGTGTAATCGACTTTGGAGGAAGTTGGGATGAGCACTTACCGTTGGCAGAATTCTCATATAATAATAGTTACCATGCCAGCATTGGTATGCCACCTTACGAGATGTTGTACGGTAGGAAGTGCAGAACGCCCGTGTGTTGGGGCGACATCGGGCAGAAGGAATTGGGGAGTCTTGATGTGATTGAGGTCACAACTGAGAAGTTAGATAAGATTAAGGCGTTCATGAAAGCTGCAAAGGACCGCCAGAAGTCTTATGCTGATAAGAGGCGTAGACCGATAGAATTTGAAGTTGGTGACAAGGTTATGCTCAAGGTATCGCCCTGGAAAGGGATCATCAGGTTTCGAAAAAGGGGAAAGCTAAGCCCAAGATTCATAGGGCCATTCCGTATTATCGCAAGGGTAGGAGAAGTGGCCTACAGATTAGAACTACCTGATGAGTTGAGTGGAATTCACCCTACGTTCCACGTATCTCATCTCAGGAAATGTCTGGCAGATAATGATGCATTTGTACCGTTAGAAGACATTGAAGTCGATGAACGGCTAAATTATGTAGAGCAGCCGGTGGCCATCCTTGATTGGAAAGAGAAGCACTTACGGAATAAAGTGGTTCCACTAGTACGGGTACAGTGGAGACACAGAAAAGGGTCAGAATCTACATGGGAGACTGAGGAGGAGATGAGAAAATTTTACCCTCAATTGTTTGATGACTGACAGGTTTCGAGGACGAAACCTAAATAAGTGGGGGAGACTTGTAACGCCCCGAAAAGTCAAAACGAGTCATTAAGGACAATGGGCTTAATTAATGGGTATTTAATAAAAGAAGGAAATGGTCATGGGCTAAAATTAGGCTTATTGGGTAGTGGCCTATGGGATTAAAGGCCCATAATCAGCCCTTAAGCACCCAAAACCAGCTTCATCTTCCTCATTACAACCCTAGCCACCAAAATTCGTAGAGAGAGAAAGTAGAGAAAGAAAGTGAAGAAAACTCAAGATTTGAAGCTTCTAAGGTGAAGAGATTGAAGATTTGGGTGTTGGAGCATCAAGATCTAAGAAAGGAGCAACAAATCCAGGTAAGAATCGACCTCTAAACCCTTCTGTAGATCAAACCCGGATTCTAGGGTTTTGGGTTTTGAAAAGTTGCAAAGAATCGCATAAAGGTCACATTTTTACGTATGAAAACATGTATAAAGCTTAGATTTAGCCTCATGGATGATAAACTAAGGGATTGGACGTAAAAAGTTATGATTTTGGGTTAAAAATGGTCTGGTCCGTAATTTTTATGCGATCTGCGAAACTGCGTGTTCATCCAGCGAATTTGCATATTCAATCAGCGAAACTGTGGATCATCCTGCGAAACTATAGTTTCGCAGGTAGTTTCGCAGACATGGTTTTCCAACGAAAGTTGGGCGAAACTGGCAGTGAAACTGGCAGCGAAGATGCCAGCGAAACTGCCAGCGAAGGTGCTAGCGAAACTAGCAGCGAAACTGCTGGTGAAACTAGCAGCGAAACTGCTGGCGAACCTAGCTGCGAAATTGCTGATCTTGCAGCGAAATTAGCAGCGAATTTAGGTAGAAATTAACCCCTTTAAGTGTTAGCTATTCTGCAGGCTGTGTAGAGAGATCCTAGCCCTGTAAGCTTAGCTTAGAAGTTATTCGTGATATCCAGGTGAGTTCTAGATCCCCTATTTTATAAGTTTTTCCATGTTTTGGGGCTATTATGCATACTAAATTTACGTTCTTAAATGACCAAGATTTTAAGGGGTTTTAACAGGTAGAGCGATTTTTCTATAAGTAAACCTGCTATATAAATCCTTAATTATAAAAATTTTTCGCGCTGACCTGGCAGCCCGGCCCCAGCCAGGGGCGTTGCCCCTTGGACCCCACTAGGGGCTGCTGCCCCTAGGACCCCGCTGTCAGGGGCTGCCGCCCCCGAACCCCCGCTGTCTCGCGGCGGATCGGTTATGGTTTATGATGACTAGTACTTGGTATGTTGTGTATTCAATAAGTTAAGTATTATATATTAAAGTGGAAGATGATAGTAATAAAAAGCGAAACTTAATGAATGTTACCCCCGGGCCCGTTTGATGATGAAAAGTCTTGCAAGCACTATGATAGACTTCACTTATGTGAGTCTGATGTATGATGATGGATCTGTATTCATGAGCGGGCTTTGTGCCTTGCAGTGTGGATCAACTGTCGGGGGTTAGCTACCGTTTTCATGTGTACCGACAGGGATTGGCATTTGTTGCCAATCAACATGGAGCTCTTGCTTTGTGCAATCTCGTTTATGATGAAAGTGAAAGATAATGAATAAATGAAAGATAATGAACATGCTTATTATGATGCAAGTAATGTTATGTACTATGATGTATGCATGGTCATTATATGAAGGATAAAGTTTATATTTTCTTATATTATTTAAAACTAGAACTCACTCAGCGAAGCTGACTTTTATGCATAATAGTTGGCAGGTAAACGCTGATGCTGAGGATGGCACATGGAGCTACTTGGGGAGCTATGGATGGCATTTATTTATGAAATCTTTATTGTAATTTAAGAACAAGTAACATGTTTTGTTTGAAATTAAAGGACAAATGTATGAGTACAATATGGTTTTTAAGTTTTAAATGAATGTCTAATTATTTCCGCTGCAATGTTTTATTATTAAACTGATTTTATGCTATGATTAACCAACTGTGAGGCTTCCCGGGAACGGGGTCTTACATCCTGTGATAACTAACCCTGCAGATGGAGTTCCTATCAGCACAACCATGTCAAATTCAGCTGATACATCTGAGGCGCCACTAAATTCCAGCTCAAAGGCACAACATTTAAATGAAGGAGCTTCAAATGTGGAAGGAAATTATGGTGGTGACAGTAATCAAGACTTTCTTGATGCTGAAAACCACTCCATTGAAGACAACATAAATGATGTCACACACTCATTGGATCAAGTCTCTTTGATAAGTGTACTGATGTGGTGGGAGAAACATCAATGCATGATCTAAATTTCTCTAATTTAGATCTCTCCAAGCAACTTGTTGTGATCCCTCAACTAAGGATCCACAAGTCTCACCCACCACAAACATCATTGGAAATGTTGATACAGGGGTAAGAACAAGAGGACAAACCCATGATGCAAATGTTTGTCTTCACTCTTGTTTTTTGTCCCAGATAGAGCCTAAGAAAGTTGATGAGGCTTTAAAGGATGAAAGTTGGGTTGAAGCTATGCAGGAAGAGTTGCTTCAATTCAAAAGGCAAAAGGTTTGGAACCTATGTCCTCTTCCTCAAGGGAAGACTACCATATGAACCAAATGGGTGTTCAGGAACAAGAAGGATGATAGAGGACTTGTCATCAAAAACAAGACAAGACTAGTTGTCCAAGGGTATGCACAATAAGAAAGAATTGACTACACAGATGTCTTTGCTCCTGTAGCAAGACTTGAAGCTGTCAGAATATTTCTAGCTTTTGCTGCATCCAAGGATTTCAACATCTACCAGCTTGATGCCAAGTGTGCTTTTCTATATGGAGTGATTGATGAAGAGGTGTATGTCAAACAACCACCTGGGTTTGCAGACCCTAATCATCCTAATTATGTCTACAAGCTTGATAAATCTCTTTATGGGCTACATAAAGCTCCAAGGAAGTGGTATGAGACTCTATCTCAGTATCTCTGTCAGCATGGCTACAAAAGGGGTACTATATATGGAACTCTCTTCTTCAAAGGAACAGGGAATGACTTAACGCTAGTTCAAGTATATGTTGATGACATTATCTTTGGGTCAACCAATCCAAAGCTCTGCAAGACTTTGAGAAGCTGACGAAGAATAGATTTGAAATGAGTGCAATGGGAGAACTCAATTTCTTTCTAGGGATTCAAGTGAAGCAAGTTGACAATGGCATCTTCATAAGTCAGTCAAAGTATCTACAAGACATACTTACAAGATTTAACATGACTGACTGTAAGATTGCAAAGACACCCATAGCCAGAAACTACTCCCTTGGACCAGACATTGAGGGGGAGTGTGTAGATGAACAACTTTACCAGGCTATGATTGGGTCTCTCATGTATCTTACAGCTAGCAGGCCTGATATCATGTTTGCCATATCTATTTGTGCAAGATATCAAGTCAACCCCAAGATGTCACACCTAGTCACTGTCAAGAGAATTCTAAGATATCTTAAAGGTGCTGCTACATTAGGCCTCTAGTATCCAAAGACTTCAACCTGTATGCATATACAGATAGTGACTATGGTGGCTGTAATATGACTGCAAAGTCTACATCTGGGGATGTCAATTTGTTGGTGGAAGGATTATCTCATGGCAATGCAAGAAACAATCTTGTGTGTCTGCATCAACTGTTGAAGCTGAATACATTGCTGCTGCTAGCTGCTGTGCTCAAGTGCTTTGGATTCAGAATCAGATGCTAGACTATGGATTCAACTTTAAAGAGACTCCTATCCATATAGACAACAATAGTGCTATCTCTATTACAGAGAATTATGTGCAACACTTAAGAACAAAACACATCAACATCTGTTATTATCTTATTAGAGATAACTTTAAAAAGGGATTAATCAAACTGGTCAAAGTTAACACAAATAAACAATATGCAGATCTGTTTACCAAAGCTTTAGATGAACAGAGATTTAAATATCTTATATCAGCTATTGGGATTATTAACTTTGAGTAGATTTTCTTTAAACTTAATTCATATTATTTCTAAAATATGTGTGTTCTAAGTTGTCTATTTCATCACCTTCATAAGCCCTTGTTTACTTTGGAAGAAAAATCTTTTAAAATTCTATTTCTTAGATTATTTAGAATTTTGATCATTCTTACTTCAGAAGATATCTCTTTACCTTCAGAAGAAAATTTTCATATATATTCCGAAGCATAAATGAATATAAGTACTTATATGTTTTTTAAGAACAATTTTCATCCGAAAGCAATTTAAGTCTCGGAAGATTTTGTTCCTCTTAAAATAAAATCTCCAAGTCTAAATATACTCCGAAGCAAAATTTATAATCTTTGAAATTTCTTTCGAGCCATTTTAGCTTCGGAAGCTTTTTATCAAAAACTTCCGAAGACAAAATACCTTTGGAAGATTTTCGACTTCCAACAAAACTACTTTTTGTGCACTTTTTCAGAGGTGGGACCGACATCCGGATTTCAAAGTGTAACAACTGTCCATTTTTGAAAATATGGACCCGAACCCGTTTTGCCATTTATATAAATCAAACACTATACTTAAACTACTTTATTCATTTAGGTAATTCAAAAGCAACAAACATATTACTTAACCAATTTTGTGAAGTTTATTATGTGATTTATCATATAATCAATTTATAAAATTATAAATAACATTTTATAAAGTTATAATGTTCTATATGTCATTGATAGGTTCTAACTATTAAGTTTAAATAAATAACTAAAACAAAAAGTTTTATAAGATTTGCAAGAATTTATAAAGTTTTTATAAACAAGTTATTATATAAAATAAAGGTATCAAAGTTTAGGGTTTGTTTTGTAAATTTTAAAACTTAGATTTAAAGACTTTTTATACATAAAATAACAATGGATTAAAGATCAGGGACTTAATTGTAATTTGTTTAAAAACCCAAACCACCCAAATCCCCCATCACCGTTTCCCGACCAAATCTCCGGCCGCAAGTCTGGCTAACTCCGGCGAGCCCTAAACCCCAATAGCCATCGATTTTTAACCCAATTAAACCGTTCCTCAACTCTCGCGACGTGGATTTGAACCTGCTACCATGTTTTAATTCGATTTTAAGTGCTATTAAGAACATTCAAACTAGAAACCGAAATACACCTTCAAACCAAAATCCGTTTCAACTCGGTATATGAACAATTGATTCAATCGATTCATTAGAAACGTATTACTAATCATTTCAAATTCAACTCAACCAATAATTACGATTGAAAGCAAATAACTGTCATTAATTCTAAGATTGGAACACCCGAACCAAAGCTCAACTCGTTCGATATGAAACTGAAGAAATTCAACATATACAGTTGAGGGTAAACCCTCCTTGTGATGGCCTTAAACTATCAGTGATCTTAATTTCATGCGATATACACACACATGGACATTCCACCATTGTCCTTTATCTCGAACCAGCACCTAGTCGAATCTTACCTTTAGATCAAATTCTTCTGAAATTGAGTGAGGGCTAATACACGACATCACCAACTACAGCTTCCCAATCTTTGAATTGAATCAAATCATTGGAAAACAACCCCATTCGAAGGCACCTCGTTAACGGTTGTCTTGTTCTTGTTCTAATCGATTTGGCATCCATCCAGGTAATTAAAACCACACACACATTCGGTTTCATTCAGGGATCAAAAGCCCTAAGTTTGATTCCATTAACATTCGCGATTCGGTGTTCAATTGGATCGAATTGATTTTAGGGTTCATATGGATTGGGGGTTATTTGAAGTATGATTTTTATTAATTAATTTGTAAGTTAAAACAAGTTCTGGGCTTTGGCCCGCCGGTTAGTAACATCTATTATACATGGGAGGTCAGGGGTTCGAACCCTGCCTCTGCCATGTTTTTATTTTAGTTAATTTCTCTTATTTATTTTAATTCAGAAAATTATTAGTATATCATAATATTAATATAAAAATAGTTTTGTTAACTAAAACATTTTAGACATTTTTAAATTAATTTTTTTAAAGATTTTAAAACATATAATTTTTAAATTAAATTACCTTCTTTAAGAATAACAAGATTTATAAAAAATAAACATTATTAATACATTTATGTGATTTAAATGTTATAAAATTATTATAGTTCAAACTCATATTATTTCAAACCGTTTTAAAATTTATATGTTACAAATACCTTAAATAATTAATCAATTAATTATTTAAATCAATAAGTATTCAAATAATTATTTAACCATGTTATATTGTAAATAAATAATTATTTACTTTACACACTTTAAGGCTTAACCTTTATTCATCAATTAATATAAATTAAATACTTGAGTAGTATGTAATTACGTAAGTTCACTAACGATTCATCTTGTTTTAAATCTTAATTATTTAATTAACTTATTCCTTAAACTTCTATTTAAATTCTTGAAACTTATAAAACAATATAAGTTTCTATTATTCATCATCCTTGTTTTTAAGGTATTATAAGGCCTTTATAAAGATTATTTAAAACGTTTAAATAACTTTATAAAATGACTTTAAATAATTTAATATTATTTTGCAAGCCATATACATAAGTATTCAATAAATCATCTTTATCAAATTGTAAATAATTAATTTCTAATTATTTCTTTTCACACATCATACTTAATCTTTATTAATTCAATAAATTAAATTATTGAATCATACACTATCATTCCTAGTCTTAATTGACTCATATCATCTTTATTGAACCAAACCAATTGCATTATTATATTTTATTTGACTTAAATATTTAAAATCCCCAAATTCCAAATGAAACCCTTGTAAGGACCGTGTACGTACGGAATACTAACTGATAATACGTGAAACCAGATCAAATAGTGCGGAATCCTATTTGATTGGCGATCCAATCAGTGAGAACGCAATCCCGATCAATCTAACGATTAAAGAAACGTTAAGAACGAGTAGAAAACGATCAGATGCGAACTATGAACTTGGAATAGGCTTTTTGGACGCTCTGGACGGCTAGGTTATGAGTATGTATCCAAAGTTTTTGTTTTTCCACGAATTAAGTGGTATTTATAGGTTTGCAGTCTTTATTCGTGCGACTGAACCATTAGCATGGTTCAGTCGTGCGACTGACCCATGCGACTGATTCATACGCACGACTGAAAGTTCAGTCGTGCGACTGAGTCAATCTCATGTCTCACTCGTACGACTGATCCAGTCGTCTGCTTCAGTCGTGCGATTGGTTCATTAGCATGATGTATTCATGCGTATGGTCCATAAGTACGGTCCATTAGCATGAGTCATCATATAACAACTTCAAACCTTATAATAAGTTTATATATATGAATCAGATATAAGTAAACATCAAAGCACAAATCATATATTATTACATTGTTTTATTACACATATGTAAGCCATGACAGATTTTTACATTAAGCACATAAACTAGGGACATATGTATCAACAAACTCCCCCTTGGACCTAGTTTACTCTAACGTCTGACATCCTTCATATGCACCTCAAACCTCTTGTACTTCTCCTCTCTTGTGACTCTTGTGTGTATTTCATACGTAAAGCAGAGTCGTATCACATTCTGGAATTGGAGAGCTTGTACAATATCATGCACATCATAGAACAGTGGCCACTTGTATAAAGTGTAGACATCTTCAGCTGACAAGTTGGTAAGCCACATTGGGTCAAATACCTTGATAGTTTCCATTTTGCCCTTTCTGTTTAGAACTATGACCACTTCACCCATCCTCCAGTCATGATACCATCATTTGAAATGTGGAGTGAAGTCCTGAGGCATTTCCCGTAAGGGAATCTTCGACATCGTGCGCGGGGGACTCCACTTCAACACTACTTTAGGCTTTCCAGATATGGGATCCACCTCAGACTTGCGAATAAACCTCTTCGGTTGTTGAGGTCTGAAGTTTACCCACCTGGTGTGGTATTCCTTCTTTAATGCAGCTTCAAACCAACCTGACATCTTTCTGGGATCAACATACAACAGATTTAAGCATGCCAGTCGGTTGAGCTCAAAGCCTGGTAGAGTCTTCCGATCATGAGGATACCTGAAGTACTCTATTCCCTTCTCCCTTTTTACAACATAAACGTTTAAGTCCTCAAAATACGCCCAAACTATGATCTTGCCAGACACCTTCTGATGTTTCTTGACTTTGTAGAGTTTGGTATAGGTATTTTGCTTTGGAGCTGTGCGCTGGGCTCTTATTTCAGCAAAACAAGCTACCCATTCAGCCTTCTTTATATCAACATGTGCATCCGAGGCTTGGGCTTGGCTTTCATCCTTATCTTTTTCTTTCTCCATTTCATCCAGTTTTTCAAATGTAGCACTACCGAGAGTGTCACCCAAGTTGGGGATCACATTTCCCTCTTAGTCAGTGTACTCTGGATAGTGATCAGACGTGACATCCTCTATCTCTATTTCATCAACATCGTTCAGCTCATCATCACTTATAACATCGACATTTGGAGGGGTCTTTGACGAGCTCGTCAGGATTCAGTCTGAACATCTCAACAAGTTGCTCGTCGGTCAGATCGTGTATAATTTCTCCTTCTTCGGGAGTGTAGCTCACTGACCTTCTTACGATTCCTTGCAAATCAAGAATCATGGTGAATTGAGACTTGATTTGCTGAAGGGGAGCAATATCGTATTCATCTTGCTGTGAAGTTTTATCTGCTTGATTTAAACATTTAACACAACAATCATTAGTAGTTAATCAAGACATTTAAACATAGATAAACATAGATAATCATAAGTTACATTAATGTAATATACGAATCAAGTACAAAAGTTTTTAAATACAACACATCTAATCAGTACTTTTATCTTGATTGGTCAATTTTTCAGCTAGAGAAGCTGAGGATGAGTCTCCTTGATCTTGAGCTCTCTTAGAACGCCTCTCTTTAGACTGAGTAGAGGCTGATGCAGCAGCATCACCTTCTTCGTCATCATCGTCCTCTTTCTCCTTTCCACTCTGTCCTTCATCATCACCCACATCTTCTTCATCCGAATCATCATCCTCTTCATCATCATCATCATCATCATCATCATCTCCTTCTCTAATCTTTAAAGGCTCATCTTTGGATCCTTTAAGCCTTAGCATAATCTTCTTGTTCTTTCTCTCTAGCTCCTCTATCCTCTGAACAGAATGTGCATTCTGTTCCCGGAGCTGTGTAATATGCTCAGCTTGAGCAGCATTGAGCTCCATAAGCTGGTTGAGCTGTGCAGCTCTTTGCTCATCTGTGGCAAGCAGCTTTAGCACAATCCGGTTGAGGTTGGCTAGCTGTTCCTCTAACTCGATCGAGGTAGAGTGGATCCATGGCTCATTGGGACTTGAGCAGATGTTCCGGCTCGTTGGGTGGTGGTAGTGGTGGTGGATGTGGTGAATATGGGGGGTGGAATAGGAGTGGATAGTGAAGGGGTGGCTGTAGTAGTGGTGGTAGGAGGTGTGGTAGTGGTGGTGGGAGGTGTGGTAGTGGTGGTAGGAGGTGTGGTAGTGGTGGTGGTAGCTGTAGTAGAGGTGGTGGATGTGGTGGTAATCAGGGTAATCCTCCTCCTCTTGCTCTTCATTCCATGGGGCTTAGCCATTCTCTTCTTCCTTGAGCCTTTGGAAGAGGATGCTCCCCCTAGGCTGATAGGATGGTCAGGAATGTATGATGGATCAATATCAGTAGTAGCAGCATCCCTGGACTCACCCTGCGTCCACAAACCGCCGCAATCCCTCTCTCCGTTGCAATAACCTTACTGCCCATCGTCCTTACCAGCGGCTCCTCATTTGACACTTCCTCCTCATCAGGCAGGAAGTCTTGATGGAATGCAGCCCTCTCAGTTCCACCTTGTATGGATAATGAGATGGAATATCAGTGGCAGTGGCCCTAGATGGAGTGGGGCCAGTATCTCCACCATCTTCACTGTCATCGTCATCGTCGTCATCGGTGGGAAAAACTATAGGCTCGGTATCCGAGTCACTGTCATCGTGACGCCATTTTTTGTGAGCAGGCGCCACGTAGTCCTCCTGGGCCAGATGCCTAAACGATCTCCTCACCGGGGGCTTCACCTACTTACCCCGGTACACTTTCATCCTACCAAGAGTGGTATCATCCATAACCTCAAGATTGACCGCATCATCTCTCTCCTTTGGCAGGAAAGGAAGCTTCTGATCAATGATCATCTGTAGAAAACGAGGGTACATACAGAAGCCTTCCTTTCCCTTGGCCTCTATATTCTCTACCATTTACGTGAAAATCATCCGAGAGAAACTGAACGGATGGTTTAGTACTAGAGCTACGTAAGCATTCTGGATTTTATCAGACATCTCATCAAAGCCACCTTTCCATGAGGCTATGCACTTGAGGAGCACATAGGCCAAGTACTTAAACTGGGGGCACAAGTTGCTCTTGTTGAGCACACCTGCATTAATGTCCTCAGCGTACTTGATCCGAAGAAAACATCCCCGAACCGTCAGGGGATGTAGCCTGGTTGGGCAGTCACCATCTTCGCCCAACTCCAAAACCCTCCTCAGATCATCCTCACTGATCTCAATCTCTTCACCAAAAATAGAGCTCCGAATGCGATGAGGCTCAGTGGACCTGTCTACGACAGCGCTTTCCCAGAAAGCCTGCTGAATCGATCGATATGGTATGCATGGTGTAGAGATGGCCTTGAAAATCCTTGATCTCCGCAAAAAGGCAATAATCCCCGCGAACTCAGAAGCGTTCCGGGATGTGACGTCAAGATGAGCACAGAGGTTGTGCTTCGTGCTCATGGTCCATCTGCTAGCCATGTTTCTGTAAAACAAGATACATAAACGTTAGAATTTGTATAAGTGAATGACAGTTGAATTTTAATGAACTTGAATCATTCTGTTCAGTCGTGCGAATGGACAATGCGACTGAGTCTTAGTTGCGATTGAGCTCAGTCGTACGATTGAGCCTGCGACTGAGCTTAGTCGGATGTTGTCCCATGCGGTTGAACCAGTCGTGTGACTTAACTCATACGCATGGTTCATTCGTGCGGTTGAGTCATACGCATGGTTCATTCGTGCGATTGAGTCAGTCGCCCAGCTCAATCGTGCGATTGAGGTTCATTAGCATGTCCATTCGCATAGGTCTCTGTTCGACACTTTAAAATCAATTCTTGGTCTATACTTGATGTTAAACGTTGTGGTTAGGCTCATTAGACTCACAAACGCTCAAAATAACACCTAATACTCTTTAAGTTAACGATTTAGTCCATTTTAGTGGTTTATTTTGAGAACTTTGTCTCGGTTCTTGTTTTGACCAATTTAGGTCATTTGGGCTCGATTAAACCAAACATTGAGGTCGGTTTTCGTCTCACATTACCTGTAGATACAGAGAGAAATCGTTAGGGTCACAAACAAGATGCTAAATCACTGAAACGAGATTTGGGCAGAGTAACTTTGCTTTCGTGCGATTTGAGAGCGATTGAGGGGTGATGAGTATGTGCGACCGACTCCTCTCTATTTATACTAGGTTTACCTTCAGTCGTGCGACTGAGTCAGTCGGTCACATCCATTTGTGCGACTGAGGTTCAGTCGTGCAACTGACTCAGTCGTTCCCCTCCATTCGTGCGATTGGTTCATTCTGGTGATCCAATCGCATGGATTGACCCATGCTTATGCTTATGGTCCATTCAATCGTACGATTGGCTCAACCCATGATCCAATCGTGCGACTAGTCCATACTTATGGTCCAGTCGTGCGAATTGCTCAGACTTATGAGTTTGACCTCATGCACTTTCAAACACTTTACCTGTTAACTATTGATAAGATGTTATGACTGATGATCATCTCAGATGGTATTGACATGACCTTTTTAATTTGAAAAACTATTGATCACCTCAGACGTGATCCTTTTTAATTTGAAAACCTTTGATCACCTCAGACGTGATCCTTTTTAATTTAAAACCCGATTGGTCACCTCAGCCGTGACCCCTTTTAGTTTGAAACTGATTGGTCACCTCAGACGTGACCCCTTTTAGTGAGTGATTCACAGAATTCATCCAGTTGTATAGTCCGACTTTTACCTAACAAAAAAAACTAGAAAAATAGAAAAACAACTTGAAATCAAAATCTGAACAAGACATATTTTTGGGGTTTTTGATAAGAGATGGATTGAAATCTTTTAGAAAGCCATCTAGCAGATTTTTCTTCCTGAACAGCACAGCTTCAAGTTAATTTGATCATTTCTGGAACGATTCATTATGGAATCATACAGGTATATCAGAATCATGTGGGACATTTTAATAAAACATTTTGATGCTAGATTCTTGTTTTGACCGAGAGTCAATAGCAATTTTAGGAAATCATACTAGAGCTATAAGATGCACACAATGATTTTGACTGTTAAGAATTGCAGCCACGATGATTGTCAGTATATATGTCCTCTTAAATCCTACACAGATTTTTGACTCACACTGGTGATGAGTTATGTTATATTATTTCAACAAGCATTTGTGGATCCACACTTATATGGTAATCAACATTCCTCAGGAGATTTTTGAGCGGTCTACGGGTATTTGACAAGAAGAGACTATTCTAAGAGCTTTCAAAGAGATGCCAAGCCTCAGATCAGTGCCATCGCACAGCAGAGAGGCGCAAACAACAATGAATTCTAGAATATTTAGGTTATGATTATCCTCAGGTCAGTGCCATTGCACAGCAGAGAGGCACACCACCTATCTTCTTGTGAGAGCATTTTTTTCTCTTTGCACGTAACGCACCAACAACATTAGTCATTAGCTTGATTGCACTTAACATTTTTTCATATGCTTTGCTCAATTTTTATGGTCATCCGCACACATTTGTGGCGTTTATTTTGCTCGTCACCCCTTATCGGAAATGCGTTGATTGTGTTAACCAGGGATAAGATGGGAACCCACAGCAGGTTGAACAATTTAGTTTGAGTTTAAGTCACCAATAAGGTCTACTCATCTATTGTGTTGAATCTACCAACACATCATACAATAGACTAGCAACCTCTTGGTCTACTTTCTCTATGTTACTTCAGTAGCAGACTAGTTTTACTATCATTTTTCCTTTTATTTTGCTTAGACTTCTCATATTTATACTTAGAATTTTGCATCTTAATCATTTGGTTTTGAGGTCCCAAACAATTTGTTCCCTGTGTACTATCATTTTCCATAAGCGTTGAATCAGAATCACAGATTTGATTTCATTTCTTTTAGCTAAGCTGCCCTCCTCACTCGTGTTTTTTTTAAGTAATTAAATACTGCACGAATTAAATACTAAACTAACCTATTCTCCCCCTAAAATTCTAAAACCGAAAATCTTTTTGTGTTTTTGGATTTTAATAGACATGAAAATAGAGTAAATAAAAGAAAATAAAAAGAAACAAAAAAAACTTGTCGGACTATGCACTTTCTTCCTCTAGAATCACATCACTTTTCTTTTTCACGCCATTAACCTCTAAAAGATATAAAAACCTCGGTTTATCAAATGCTTTTGTGTAGAGGCCGGCGCGTTGAAAATCTATATTTATTTTAACCACATCGATTAATTGCTTTTCAAAACAGACACGTATAAAGTGATATTTAATACCGATGTGTTTCGTTTTAGGATGTTTGAATGGATTTTTCGTGACAGCAATAGCAGCAGAATTATCAACAAAAATAGTAGAGAATTGCAAACCGTAGTCGCGCATTTGCTATTGAATCCAAATGATCTACGAACAGCAACTTGCAGCAGCAACGTATTCAGCTTCACAAGTTGACAGAGCAACCGATGTCTGCTTCTTACACTGCCATGTGACTAACCGTCTACCAAAGAATTGACATCCTGCAGAAGTTGACTTGTAATTCATCTTGCAACCACCATAATCCAAGTCACTATACACTGTAAGCTCAAAATCATTGTGATGAGGATACCACAACCTGAGTGTTGGAGTACCCTTCTGATAGCGAAAAATCCGTTTCACACCAATGAGATGATTTACTTTTGGTTTTGCCTGATATCTTGAACAAAGAGACGTGGCATACATGATATCAGGACGAGACGTTGTGAGATACATAAGGGATCCGATCATTCCTCTATACATTGTAGCATCAACCAGATCACCATTTTCGTCGGGTGCCACATCATGATTCGTGGCAAGTGGAGTTCCAGCAGTTGAAGCATTCTCCATGTCAAATCGACTGAGGATGTCCCCTACATATGTAGTCTGATGCAGGAAGATTCCTTTTGGTGTTTGATCCACCTGTAGTCCTAGGAAGAACTTCATCTCCCCCATTGCACTTATCTCGAACTCTGCTTTCATTACAGATTCAAATTCTTTACATAATTCTTCATTCTTGGAACCAATGATTATGTCATCTACATATATCTGTACCAGCAGTAAATCACCATCTTTTTCTTTGATGAATAACGTACAATCAATCACTCCTCTGCGAAAACCGTGTTTCACAAGATGAGTCGAGAGCTTCTCATACCAGGCTCTAAGGGCTTGATGGAGCCCGGAGAGAGTCTTGTCCAGTTGGTAAACTCTGTCCCGATGATAAGGGTCCTCAAATCCTTCGGGTTGACTGGCGTAGACTTTTTCACGAATTTCACCATGAAGGAATGCACTTTTGACATCTAGTTGATAAACTTTAATCTTCATGTAAGATGCATAGGCTAGGAAGATACGGATTGCTTCCATTCTAGCCACAGGTGCAAACACTTCATTGTAATCAATGCCTTTGACTTGTCTAAAACCTTGAACCACAAGTCGAGCCTTATTCCGAATTATGACCCCTTGATCATCTTTCTTGCACTTCAAGACCCATTTCATGCCAATTACCTTAGCACCTTTTGGTCTGTCCACAAGGGTCCATACTCCTAACTTCTTGAACTGTAGGAGTTCTTCTTGCATAGCACTAACCCATGCCTCATCGTTTAAGGCTTCACTTACATATTTTGGCTCAAATTGAGACACAAAACATCAATAAGCGCCGTCGTGAAGATAGCCTTTTTCCATGACTGAGGCATAATCAACTGAGTAGAGCTGATTTCATATCTGTACTCCCAATTGTATATCCCCTATGACGTTTTCCAGAGGATGATATACATTTATTCGAGATCCGGGAGTGGTGGGAACAACTACTTCCTGATCCAGATTTTGAATTCCCGGTTCAGTATCTGTAGCCGTTGGAGTGTGAGGTTCCGAAGTGTTAGAGGCATCAACATCTGATGCTTGTGTACTTTCTGTAGCAGGAACCAGTTCCCCCTGGTTCACCTGTTCAGTCTCCACTTCTTCATCGTCAGAGGAGGAGTCGCTTACATCAAGTGCTCCCCCTAAAGGACTAGAAGATTCACCTTGTGGAACTGATGTTGTCGAGTCTAGTGACGGTGTCTTTAAGACATCGTACATTATTCTGGCCGATAACTCATCATCAGGAAGGGAGGGAGGGATGTTGAAGGACTTAAAGAATCCATCATAGTCGAAGAAGAATGAGGGTCCCTTTCCAGCAAGGGGGTGGTGTATCTCTGAACATCAACATTGCACCACACTTCTACCTGACCCGTTGAGTTGTTATAAACTCTCTTGTCTGGTATATTGTATCCTAGAAAGATCCATTCTTCTGTCTTTTCACTAAACTTCCCAGTCTGAGTTTTCTTCAGCAGCATGCACGGTGCGCCAAACGGTTCTAGATACTCCAAGTTGGGTTTACATCGCTGGAGCAGCTCATAACATGTTTTCTCATGTCGTTTGACCACTAAGACTCGATTGAAGGTGTAACATGCATTGGCAACTGCCTCATTCAAATTGGATAGGCAGTTTCGAGTCAGCTAGCATCATTCTTGTTGTCTCTATCAAGCTCGTGTTCTTTCGTTTAGCAACTCCGTTCATTTGTGGAGTGTAGGCAGATGTGAACTGGTGTACAATTCCTTTCTCTTTGCAGAACGCCTCTATCCAATGGTTCTTGAACTCTGTGCCGTTGTCTGATCGAATCTGTCTCACTTTCAGCTTGTAGAGTGATTCCAATGTAGTTACCAGCTGTTTGAAAGATTCAAATGTCTCTGATTTGGATTTCAGAAACATCACCCAAGAGAATCTTGAGTAATCATATGTGACTACATAACAGTACAAATCACCAGCGATGCTTTTTGTGCTGACAGGACCAAGCAGATCCATGTGTAGAACTTTGAGAGGCAGGTCAATGGAATTTACTTTCTTTGCCTTGTGAGACTTCTTGGTCTGTTTACCTTTCTTACACGCTACACAAAAATCCAGAAGTTGAAAATTCTTGACATTTACTCCATTCACTAAATCATTCTGGATCAGATGATTCATCTTCCGTGGATTGATGTGTCCCATTATCCTATGCTAGGAGATTGAGTCCTTTTCTGTTGCCTTTGACAAGAAGCATTGAACTTTATGATCGGTTGTGGAGGCTTTTGATAGATCCAAGAAATACAAGTCATTATATCTTGAAGCTGACATTAAGATTTTGTCCTCTGGGATAACGTAATCCTTCTTCAATACATAGCACTTCTTGTTGTAAAAAATAACTCTAAATCCTTTGTCACAGATCTGGGAGACTGAAAGCAAGTTATTCTGTAGTTGTTGAACGTAGTTGACCTTATCAAACTTGACTTTCTGGTTTCCCACTTCGCCTTGAGCGGTGATGTATCCTCCTTTATTTCCATCAAATGATACATGTCCCCTTTTAATTTGTTTGACATTGAAAAGGAGAGACAGGTTCCTGGTCATGTGCCTAGACGCCCCACTATCAACAATCCAGGTATTCGTGATAGCACTGTAACGGACACCCTGCACATTAAAAGGAAATGATCAGTTTAGGTTTGGGACCCAAGCCTTAACTGGCTTGGGTGACCCAGAGGAATCACACATCATAAACTCAACCCACTGTCCATTTGAGGGTGAGGGCATATCATTCTTCTTATTGTTCTCATTATCAGACAATGGACTTGACTTTTCTTTCCATAAGCCAGTTTTGTGTAAGGCCTGTTTGTGATAAACAGACGACTGGCTTACTGTTTGAACTTTAGGTTCATTAATTCTCTTTGGTGGAGTAATAGAACTCCTTTTCGAAGAACTTGGTTTTGTATCATAAAGTTCAATTTTCTGTCTGGGAGTCTGATAATAAGGACAGTTAGAAGAAATGTGTCCTCTCTTTCCACAACTATAGCATGATCTCCCTTCTACATGTTGAGAAAACTGTTTATGTGGAGTTGAGTGTGATACAGGTGTGACATGAGTCTGGTTGGATTTGGTCACTACTCGTTTAGATGTTTCTGCTTCTTTAACAAAATTAATTGTTTGCATATTCTTAACATCTTTAGCCTTTAGTTTATTTGGACTTTGACATGACGCACGTGTTTGGTTAACTGATTTGGTCATTTTGGGTTCAGAAGTAGACATGTGTGAACCTGACTTTCCATTAACCTTTTCAAATTGATTATCCAAATTTTCAATGGGCATCTTTCCTTTTGATTTTAAAGTAGACTCCTTCTGTTTAGTAACATAGTTCACCGGTTTACCAGTGGAATCTGGATCACTAACCAGAGGAGTGGACACCACATGATCCTTAATTAGGTTGTTATTTACAGGTCTACATTTTGTATTTAACATGATCTCATGTGGTGGTGGAACTACTTGGTAACCCAACCCTTCCCCATTTTTTCGTTCTTTCACTAAGTTCTGTACTATGTGAGAAGAACTAGCCCAACTATGCAGTTTTTGTTTTAATGAATTTACCTCGACTTCTAAAACTGCTTTTTCTTTCTTTGTTTCTTCCAAAGAGTTTAAATAAAACTTTATATCATTTGCTTGATTAAAAGCAACAACCTCGGTTTCCCTTAGTTGTTTACCTAAAAGTTCTATTTTTTCTTTGTAACTGCACTCATTTTGTTTTAAAATACGATTAGCTTCTGTGCTCTGTTGTAAATCATTTACTAAGTTATCATTGTGGTCTAATAACCTAGCAAATTTCAAATCAATGCTTTCTCTAAATTTGTTACATTCAATACAAGCATGTTTTTCAAAAAGTTGGTCTTTCGTACTTACCTGGAGATTCTGAACATGTCGTTCTGATGCTGGAGTTAGACGCTTCGGATGCTGGAGATTCTGAACATGTCGTTCTGAGTTCTTCTTCAACCAGGTGATTTACCACATTCACAGCTTCTTCGTTATCTGACATTACTTGTTCAACTGTGATTTCACCTTCACTTGTAGAGCCATCATCCAATCCCTCGACACAGGCAATGTTTGATTCACCCGGAGACACAAAACGGAAGGTCCAGTCCTGCCCTTCATCACCTTGAGCAGTCAAGGCCTTTGTCTCTTTGCTTGAAGAGGTAGTTCCACTCCTGTCTTTGTCTTGATGGTTGAAGGTTGAGAACGGATTTCCGTTACCTATTTTCTTGGGCTTTACACATTCACGTTTGAAATGCCTCTTTTCACCACAATTAAAGCAGGTAACTTTGGTTTTGTCGAAACCAAAGGTTGTGTCTTTTGTGGCTACTAAATTTTGTCCTGTCTTTTTCACAAACTTTTTCGCCCTTCTGACAGCACTTACCAAGGCCCACATGATATCCATTCTCTCTAGTTCATTTTCATCCACCTGCTCGTAATCTTCATCTGCAAGATGGCAATTACCAATCTTCCCTGCAACTAGACCATCATAGGAATGGACAACAGCTGCTAGAAGATCCATATGCTCCTTTGCAACTTCCACTGTGATATTACCGAGATTCTCGGTCTTCAACTTAGTAGCATTGGCTTCAGGTACTATATATTGGGTGCAAGATGACCCTGATGTTTCTGGTCCTGAAGTAGTGGTTTGGGAAGGAGTTGCGGAACTGGACAGGAACGTTTTTTGTAGTGGTGCTCCTGAACCAGTTGGAGTGGGAACTGAGTTATATAATGAAGGATTCTGAACGTAAGATCCTTTCTTTGACTTGTAATTCATTCTCAGTTCCTCCTCCCTTAACTTCAAGATGAAGTCATTTATGTCCAACGTAATAAGTATGTCATTTTGTCTCAAGTTGGACACAAATGAATCCCATTTCTCAGGCAGCCCATCTGCAAAGCTTGAAACTTTATCTTCCATAGACGTCGTTACCCCATGAGTGTATAGCTCACTCATAAGATGGTAGAACATGTCGATGATGTCATCCAAGCTCTCGTTTCCTCTAGGAGAGAAATTATCTAACTCCTTCTTGAGAGCCTTAGCCTTCAGTGCCTTTATCGTTCCATTCCCTTCGTACCTCTTCTCTAATGCATCCCACAAATTTTTGGCCTGCTTGTTCTCAGAAAATTGGTGAAAGATGTCTTTCGGGATTGACTGAGTCAGCAGAGCATAAACTTTCTTCTCAGCATTGTAAAGAATCTTCTGAGCCTCGCTCATTCCACCCAAAGTCAACTTTACTCCATTTGCACTTACTGGTACCGTGTAACCAGTCTCTATAGAAGTCCAGAGATTTGGATCCACTCCATTTAGGTAAATCTCGAACCGCTGTTTCCATTATGGATAGTCATCCAATGTTATAAGCTTTGGCAGTTTATTATGATTTCCAACCTCATTCTCCAGAAGCAGAAGGTTCTGGATGCGTGAGTCCTTCCTGGCAGTAAATGTTGAAAACTGATCTTCCATTTGTATGAACTTTGTACTTTGAGAATAGGACAACTTCAATCGTGCGAATGAACAATGCGTATGGATCACTCGTGCGAATGAAGAGTGCGAATGAATTCAATCGTGCGATTGGATTCAGTCGTGCGTATGGACAAGGCGAATGGACTCAAACGACTGAAGTGGTTCAGTCGTGCGAATGAAGGATGCGAATGGGTTCAATCGTACGAATGAGCTATTCGTGCGACTGAAGGCTGCTGTTTTTGCAAAATCGAAGGTTTTTGACACTTTGACACAAAAACACGATTTTTCAAGAACCTTAATCTGCCGTATGCCGAAAAACGTAAACTTTGAGACCTGGAGATGTCGAAAACACTATTTTACTCAAAAAAATGACTCCTTTGAATGAAAAACGTGATTTTTACACCGAGACTAATCGAATCACACGCAAAATCAAGAGCCAAAGCTCTGATACCACTTGTCAGGACCGTGTACTACGGAATACTAACTGATAATGCGTGAAACCAGATCAAATAGTGCGGAATCCTATTTGATTGGCGATCCAATCAGTGAGAATGCAATCCCGATCAATCTAACGATTAAAGAAACGTTAAGAACGAGTAGAAAATGATCAGATGCGAACTATGAACTTGGAATAGGCTTTTTGGACGCTTTGGACGGCTAGGTTATGAGTATGTATCCAAAGTTTTTGTTTTTCCACGAATTAAGTGGTATTTATAGGTTTGCAGTCTTCATTCGTACGACTGAACCATTAGCATGGTTCAGTCGTGCGACTGAACCATTAGCATGGTTCAGTCGTGTGACTGACCCATGCGACTGATTCATACGCACGACTGAAAGTTCAGTCGTGCGACTGAGTCAATCTCATGTCTCACTCGTACGACTGATCCAGTCGTCTGCTTCAGTCGTGCGACTGGTTCATTAGCATGATGTATTCATGCGTATGGTCCATAAGTATGGTCCATTAGCATGAATCATCATATAACAACTTCAAACCTATATAATAAGTTTATATATATGAATCAGATATAAGTAAACATCAAAGCACAAATCATATATTATTACATTGTTTCATTACACATATGTAAGCCATGACAGATTTTTACATTAAGCACATAAACTAGGGACATATGTATCAACAACCCTAATTCATATTTACTCTTGAATCGTATCTTTATTCTAATCCTAAGACACCAAATCTTAGGTTGAATCGAGAAGGAATCGTTGGAACCATTTTATCTTCTTATTGTTATCTTAAGTGCAACGTATAGCACGTGAGTTTTCTAGGTGAGTATTTCTATACCCCTTTTTCATATTTTTACACTTTGGGGTGAAACATGTTACCTTATAACCATTGCACTTGTAAAATCGTTTGATTCTTGTAAACCCTTGGGCAATTCACTTGTTTGTTGTGGTTAGTTGAATTTTAGTAATTACCATGTATTGACTATTATATGTGCAACATTAACTATTGCTAGCCTGGCGACGTCATAGATCTATGGGCCTGACAAGCTTGCTTGGTTAATCCAAGTACACTTAGCTAATCGTATAATCTTGTAAATGTGTAATCTTGTAAACTGTCAAGGTTTGATTGTTACATCTGTCATACATCCCTAGTTACTTTGTTCACTAACTTATGACATGAATTGCCATCTTTTATATATGTATGTATGAAAACTATGGAAATCTCACCAACATTATGTTGACCCTTTTATTTTTAACATGTTTCAGGTTTACTACTTGAGGGAACTCTTCTTGCTCATATAGGACTTGGACTTAGTTTAATTAAACATCTTATGTTGTTGTTTATATTTTGTTGTATTGTATCGACTTAATTGTTTTGTATTGTTCAACGAAAATGGTATTTAATAATATTCCAACTTATTTAGTTCCATGTGCTATGAACAATCGTTTCACATTCGTCTGCCCCGATGATTCCGCCATCGGTCGGGGTGTGACAGATTGGTATCAAAGCCATGGTTATAGGGAATTAGGTTATTAGAAATGGAATGACCTAGACTATAACTAAGTACCCTTACACATGAGTCCTCTCATGTATTTTATATGCTTAGATAGGATTTTATGTGCCATATGTGTTTATACTTGATTATGTGATTATATGCCTTATGTGTTTATTCTTATACTTTGAATCTTATCAATGCACACACGGATCTTAAATCCTTTCTAAGGCATTATGTGCCTAAATCAAATGATTTTCAAAATGAGTTTGGAATCGTTATTCGTGGTTTTCAAGTCTCGTTAAAGTCTATGTCCTATAACTTGAAACATGTAATGCTGGAAGAGCATGATGCCTGTATCTCGAGGTGTTCTGTCTAGGCAAGGTATTCATATAAATCCAAATCAACCGATGGATCCGTTTACCTTACCTGGGAACCCTTGGGGTGAGTGTCCGCTTATAGGTACGCATGTCTTCATTAAGGTTATAGTTGACCTAATACTTTGATAAGTCAACGTATTGCTTTGGTTTGTAAACCGAACGTTACACTCAAAACATCTTGTTATTTTGAATCGTCTTATCGTTGATCTTGTCTTCTTGGAACTTAAAACTCATTATCCAATTCTCTTAATAACCTTAATAATCTTTCTGAATAAACCGCACTTATCCTGAAACCCATTACAACGATGCTCTCATTCTAAATTGAATCTTTAATCTTAACAAACACGCTTCTCGTATCAACGTTACACTAATGTAACTTTGAAATATCAATGACATAAGTAAACAAGAATCAATCATCTAAAAACCCCGTTAAAGTTATTTGCTTGAGAAGCTCTTATGAATTCCATATTCTATCCAAAAGTGTCTTGACCATATTTATCATGTCGTCAAGCTAAGTCTCGTATTGATCTAAAACTTGGTGTTGTACTCGTGACAAAACCTTCCTAATCGTCTTGAACCGTTTGTAATACAAAAGTTTATCGATTAAAATTCTAAATTAATGATCTTATACACTTTGTCAAGAAACACATGAAATCATGAATTATTGGTAATCCACAGCTTATCCAACAAGCATGGGGAAGGTGTGATAATTTCAAGTGTCAACGCTGTGGTAAGATTGGAAACACGCTGCTAAGAATTGTCGTGGTGAACTGTTAAGGAAGCCACAACAACCTCAGGAGACTCCCAAAGGTTGTTTTGAATGTAGGAAGGAAGGGCATTACAGGCGAAACTGCCCACAACTGAGGAAAAATGGTAATGGCAATAACGACAATGGCCACAACAACAACAACCACGGTAACAACAACAATGATGGCAATGGTACTGGTAATAGTGGCAACAATGATGGAGCCAAAGGGAGAACCTTCGTCATTGGCTCAGGTGAGGCTCTAAAAGACCCCACAACTGTTACTGGTAGGTTTTATGTTAATGGGTGTTTTGCTACGGTACTATTCGATACTTGAGCCGATAGGAGCTTCGTGTCCTTAAAGTTCTGTAGTCTTTTAAGTGATATACCCTCTGCCTTAGAATCTAAATACACCGTAGAATTGGCCAATGGTAAACAGATCCATGTAACGCATATCCTTAGAGATTGTACGATAGAGCTTGCTAGTCATATTTTTGCTATAGATCTTATGCATGTTACGCTGGGGAGTTTTAATGTAGTGATAGGCATGGATTGGCTCTCTAATAAGCAAGCGGAAGTCATATGTCATGAGAAGATCATACGAATTCCTGTTGGTGACGAAATCCTTACAATCAGAGGTGATAGGAGTGGTGCTGTGATAGGCATCATCTCATACATGAAAGCCCAAAAGTTGTTGCAAAAAAGGTCGTTTGGCTATTCTAGCACTCGTCACCGATAAGCAAGCGGAAGAAAGGAGAATGGAGGACATTCCCATAGTGCGTGACTTTCCAGAGGTGTTTCCAGAGGATCTTTCTGGATTACCACCTCACCGCAAAGTGGAATTTTAAATCGAATTGACTCCCGGCGCAGCCCCGATTGCTAGGGCACCTTATCGATTAGCACCGAACGAACTACAAGAGTTGTCATCATAACTTCAGGAGCTTTTAGATAAGGGCTTTATTCGACTTAGCACATCACCTTGGGGAGCCCCTGTTCTTTTTGTTAAGAAGAAGGATAGCACATTCCGGATGTGCATCGATTATAGGGAGTTAAACAAAGTAACAGTCAAGAACCGATACCCTTTACCTCGTATCGACGATTTGTTTGATCAGCTTCAGGGATCAAGCTATTATTCGAAGATCGACTTGAGATCTGGTTATCATCAACTTAGAGTCCGAGAAGAAGACATCCCCAAAACTGCGTTCCGTACTCGTTATGGTCATTATGAGTTCTTGGTCATGCCTTTTGGGTTGACTAATGCACCTGCTGTGTTCATGGACCTTATGAACCGTGTGTGCAAATCCTATCTCGAGTAGTTCGTCATTGTGTTTATCGATGATATACTGATATATTCTAGGACCAAGGAGGATCATGAAGAGCACTTACGAATGATCTTAGAACTATTGAAGAATGAGCATTTGTATGCCAGATTCTCTAAGTATGACTTTTGGATACGAGAAGTGCAATTTCTAGGTCATATTGTTAATGAGAAGGGGAAACATGTTGATCCTGCCAAGATTGAGGCGATAAAGAATTGGACTATACCCAAAACACCGAGCGAGATAAGGCAATTTCTGGGATTAGCAGGATATTACTGATGATTCATAGAGGGATTCTCTAAGATCGCACAACCTCTCACAGCCTTGACTCACAAAGGAACGACATACAAATGGGGTGAGAGCGGCTTTTCAATTGTTAAAACAGAAACTCTGTAGTGCACCGATATTGGCACTGCCAGAGGGAACGGATGATTTCGTGGTGTATTGTGATGAATCCATTCAAGGATTGGGTTGTGTCTTGATGCAACGAGAAAAGGTGATAGCCTACGCCTCGAGACAACTAAAGGTTCACGAGAATTGGGTGCAGTGGTTTTTGCCTTAAAGATTTGGAGACATAACTTGTATGGTACCAGAAAAAACTATCTACAACTGATCACAAGGAGTCTTCAACATATCTTCGGCAAAAGGAGTTTAAATATGAGGCAACGACGTTGGGGAGCTACTTGAGGAATATGATGCGCCTATCGAAAGTTTATTCAAATCCCGGGAAAGGCGAACGTGGTTGCCAATGCTTAAGCCGGAAGGAAACAGCTAACCCAGACGGGTTTTTATGCTTTACAGCTTACTATCAGTACTCAACTGCCTGAACAAGTAAGGAGGCACAAGTAGAAGCTTAAAAGCGGAAAATATTGGTTCTGAGTCGTTAAGGGGAATGGATAAACATACTAGTGTGAAAGAGGATGGAATTCGGTACTTCATGGATAGACTTGGGTGCCTGTCTATGGAAATCTAAGGGATTTAGTTATGAGTGAGGCACACAAATCTAAGTATTCTATACATCCTATATCCGAAAATTTTTACCATGACCTAAAGGTGCACTACTGGTGGCCTAACATGAAGGCGGATTAGCTACGTATGTGAGCAAGTGCTTGACCTGCTCGAAAGTAAAGGTGGAATACCAAAAACCATCCGGACTGTTGCAACAACCCGAGATACCAATGTGGAAATGGGAACAAATCTCCATGGATTTATTACCAAGTTACCCCAGACTAATACTAGTTGTGACACAATATGGGTTATCATGGATCAATTGACAAAGTCTGCTCATTTCCTTGCAATTAAGGAAACTGGCAAGATGGAGAAATTAACCTGACTGTACCTTAAAGAGATCGTTTCGAGACACGATAACCGATCTCAATTATTTCTGACCGCGACGCTCGTTTCATGTCACATTTCTGGCAATCACTACAGAAATCTTTGGGTACCCGATTGGATATGAGTACTGCTTATCATCCACAAACGGATAGCCAGAGTGAGCGTACCATACAGACGTTAGAGGATATGCTACGTGCTTGTGTGATTGACTTCGGGAATAACTGGGAAATTCACCTGCCATTGGTGGAGTTCTCTTATAACAACAGTTATCATACTAGCATACAGGCAGCACCTTTCGAGGCGTTGTATGGGAGAAAATGTAGATCACCAGTTTGTTGGGTGGAAATTGGTGATAGTCACTGACGGGTCCCGAGTTAATTCATGAGACAACCAAGAAGATTGTGCAGATACGAAACCGTATGGGTGCAACACGAGACAGACAAAAGAGTTATGCTGACAGGAGACGGAAACCTTTAGAGTTTCAGGTTGGTGACAAGGTTTTATTGAAGGTCTCACCATGGAAAGGCGTAGTTTGGTTTGGCAAGCAAGGAAAGCTAATCTGAGGTACGTTGGACCATTTGAAGTAGTGGAAAGAATAGGTCCAGTGGCTATCGACTAGCCCTACCTGATTCGCTAAGTGGAATCCACGATGTATTTCACGTGTCAAACCTAAAGAAGTGTTTAACTGATGAAACATGGTCGTACCACTAGAAGAAATTCAAGTGGATGAACAATTATGCTTTATTGAAGAACCAATCGATGATGGACTGTGAGGTGAAAACACTTAAGCAAAACAAGATACCCATAGTCAAAATCCGTTGGAATTCGCGACGTGGACCTGAATTCACGTGGGAACGAGAAAATCAAATGAAGCTTAAGTACCCTCAACTATTCGAAAGACGATGCCAGCAGACGAATGTATTGATTTAAATTTCGGGACGAAATTCTTTCAACATGGGGATGATGTGACAACTCATCCAAAACTCACTCGATTCGATTTCTGTGTGCCAATACAGTAGACCAGTGATGGAACACTCACCATGTAACGCAATTTTCGGGACGAAAATTCTTTCAACATGGGGATAATGTGACATCCGGTAATTTTACGTTACCAAACTCCGTTAGTTCCGTTACGTCTTGCATACACGTGTCATGAGCACACACTAGTTGTCGTTTAACGTTGGTGACCCGATAATAGTTAATAATGTTAAATTAATGATAATTTAACTGATTATGTGATTGTTGTGTTATGCTTATGTTTTAAGCGATTTAAATGTTAACGGTGAATTTTATCGCGTAATGTGGAAACGTGTGTATTAATTCGTATGTTTTGTGTTTATTAAAGATAAAACATGTATATTATTATAGTCTATATGTTTATTAATCCAGTTAGAAATACTTTTAAAAAGAGTTTAAACCTAATCTTTATAAAAAAAATACAAATGGCAAGGGTTAAAGGGTAATTATTGTAAATTAATTAAAACAAAATCCCACCCTAATCCCCACCCCCCCATTCGGCCGCGACTTCATCCCCAACCCCCTCCCTCACGAAATTCGACCAAAAGCAAGCAAAGAAACCTCGGATTGGATCGATTTCAAGCATTAGAAGGCAATAGAAGCATCAAATCTTGTTCCTTTGCAAGAATTAAGGTTAGTTTGATGTTTATATGGGGTTTTTCAAGTTGGCCGAAACCCTAGATTCGAGAATCTGAGATTTGATGTTGATTGTTGTTGTTTGATGATGTTATTATGTTAGTTAGATTGTATACATGTTAGTTAACGTCGATTATGCAAGAAAGTTACGTTTTTGACGTGTTGTTCATAGGTTACTAAGAATAGTAACTTTATTTTTCATGATATGATGATTTGATGATGAATTGATGTTGTTGAAGGGTTCATGATGATGTATGTATGATAGATTGATGATATGGAGGCTAGAAACTAAGAATGAATGTTGTAGTTCATAGATTTCAAAGTAGAAACTTTTTGATCATGAAGGTTAGTGAATTATGATGTTTGGATGTTGTTGATCATGCTTAGATGTTGATATGAACTTGATTGGTGTATTATTAATGAATTCATAATACATTGGGTGTTTGATAGATTTTGGGTGGGCTTTCCCACAAGGGAAACTTTATTTGCACAAAGTTTGAAAGATGATAGTTGGCATGTGAAGATCATGTTAGGTTGGACTCACTTTAGTATAGTTGTTTACTTTACATTGTAATAGGACTTTTGTTAGTTCCTTTTGTATGTTCTTAGTAATTAGCAGTTTTGGCAGTCCAGCGAAACTGTGAGCGAATCTATACATTCGCTCACAGTTTGCTGTTTTGGTTTACCCGGCGAACTTGTGTTCTGGGGCGAAACTATAGTTTCGGCATGACAGTTTCGCCTGTAGCGAAACTGTCAGCGAAACTATGACTGCTATATATACTTTTGTCAATTCACTTTGTAAGGTAAGCTTGCAAAACCCTAATCGTGGATCATTGTTGCAAGCTACCAATTCTAAGCAGTTTTCACACAGAAATACTATTGTGCTTGATGTTATTGATTGCTATTGTTCTTTGAGTATCAAATATGTGTTAGATTTATCTTCTATCTTCTCAATGTTGTGTTTAGCATGAATGTTTGATATTGATCAATTCATCACTTCAATTGTACTGTTATTCGATCACATGGACCAACAATATGGTATCAGAGCCTTAGTGCTCTTGATTTGTTGAGTTTTTGTGGTTTTGGTCAATATCTAGTTTCAATCAATTTTCATTGGATTATCAGCTGTTTTTGGCATGGAAATTGATTGAATTATGCTTGTTTTTGATTGAGGAAGATTCTACAATCATCAGATCTCAAATTCATTGAGTTTTGGATGATTTCAGATTGATTTTGAGGTGAAAAAGGGTTTTGAGATCGACCAACGAAACTATTGTTCTTACAGCGAAACTGTCATCATCTTTCAGCGAAATTATGAGTTATCTTGGATCAGAAGTTGTTTTCTAGAGTTTCTGCGAAACTAATTCCTTGAACGAAAGTTCATTAGTGCTTGTGACCAGTCAACAAGCGAAATTGCTGCCGAATTTTTTTTGAACGAAAGTTCAAGCTTGTTTCGTGCGAAGTTAGCAGCGAAACTAAGCAAGTGGTGTCTCTGTTCAGGCGAAAGTGCTGCTGAAATTGCTAGCGAAAGTGTCAGCTTCTGCGAAATTGTCAGCGAAAGTACTGTTTCAGCGAAATTGTTATCCAAGTCACCTTTTTCTGCGAATTTGTCAGCGAAATTATAAACATTTCTGCCGAAACTATCATGTCGAAATTAACTACTCTTACACTTGCTGATCTTGAAAGTGTTGCTCCTAATAGACCTCCAAGACTCATTAATGGAGATAATTTTGAAGATTGGAAGAGATGTCTCAAAGCTTTCTTCTTCTACACTGATCATAATCAATGGGAATCGATTATTTCTGGTCCTCACATACCTACGGTTACTGTTGGTGATGTTGTTTCTCAGAACAAAGACCCATCTTCCTATACTGAAAGAGATCTGAAATTGATTGATCGTGATCAAAAGGCTTTTGGTGCTCTAACTCTCTGTTTGGCTCCAGACATCTACAACCGTTTTGCAGAGCATAAAAATGCTAAATCCCTTTACGATGCTCTCTGTGAATTCTATGATGGGAATGCAGATTTGGTAAAAGACAAGAGTATTCAGGCTGAAAAGGAGTTCAATTCATTTGTAGGATACAAGAATGAAAGTTTGACAGATCTTACAAACCGTTTCTTAACCGTCTCAAGCACTCTAAAGAAGTATGATGAAAGGCTCTCCAACAGTGAACAAGTTAATAGGCTTCTCGATTCTCTTCCACCACAGTGGAGTCTTCAAGTGAGAATGCTTAAACAAGAAAGAGGTTTTACAGATTACAAGCTGATGGATATCATTAACAAGTTGAAATCTTTTGAGTTGGATATGAAAAGAAGAGAATTTAACCAGACTATGATGCCCACATCTGGTTTTTCTCAAAATGCTGCTTTGTTGTCATCCGCTGCAAACTCTCACATTCAAAATCCAATTCAAGGAGGGAGCAATACAAGTAATTTCTCGAGTGGTAATAGTCATGTTGGAAAAGAATTGGGAAATTCTAAGGTCAATGCTGAAACTTCAATTCCATCTGAAACAATGGCTCTTTTTGGAATGTTTGTTCAGAGCTATGAAGCTCTTGTTGCTGGAGAACTGAAAGGTAAAGGAATGACTATGGAGGACATGTATCAGGTTGATCCTGATGATTTAGAAGAAACTGACATTCAATGGCAAATGGCGATGTTAACTTTAAGAGCCCGGAGATTCATGGAAAGAACAGGACGAAAGAACTTTGGTGGTCAATCATCTACCTCAAAACTGGGATTTGATAAGTCAAAATTGAGGTGCTTTAATTGTAAACAATTGGGACATTTTAAACGTGAATGTCCATTACCAATTGTCACAGATCCTAGTAACACTGGAGTACCAAGATTGACAGCAGAGAAAGAAAAGGAAGAAGTGAATCTAAAAAAGGAGTCGGCCTTGATCTCGAACTTTGATTGGAGTGCAGAGGTGGAAGAAACAAGAACTGAGATAAATCACGCGTTAGTTGCTGAGATTGTGGAAGGTAATGAAGTGGAAGTTGGTGAAGATGGATTTGTGCTGTTCAAGGAATTCAAAAGAGAAAACGAGTCTTTAGTAAATGAGAAAGAAGAAAAGGCAGATGGAGATGGGAAAGAGGAAACTGCAGGTTCAAGTGAGAAAAGAAATTCAAAAGATGAGATAGGAAAAGAGAAGGATGATGTTGCTGCTATGTTGAGGAAAGGAAATCAAGTTACTCCAGTATGCATGTGTGATAAAGCTTTAGCTGCTGGAAAGGATGGTAATGGGACTTCCATATGAGGTAATACAGGATATGTGCTCATCTGCTTGCAAAATTAGACTATTGGGATTTATAAGGGCTAATCGTTTGTTAATGATAATGAAAAGGATTAAAGCGAATTATGATGAACTTAAAATGAATGAATCAAATATTTTTAAAAAGGAAACTGATCATTTAAAAAGAATCGTTTGGAAAGAAATGTCGAGATTAATACTTGACTGAAAGGGTTGCTCTTGCTGAATTGAAGCAAGCAAAACTTCAGTCAAAGTTAGATAAATGGACTATTCTGGAATGAAACATGATGATCTTTGTAAATCTCTCACGGGGAGCAAGAATTAAAACAGGTTTGGGTTATGAAAATGTACAGGTTTATCCTCCACCTAGTACATACTGTTATTCTCCTATGCCTGTTCCTCATCCTTCTAATGATTTAATCAAACAGATACTGACAGTATGTCTGCAGGTTTAGTCGGGAATAACTCTAAGTACATTCGTGAAGACTACGACTATGGACCAACTAGTGGGCTTGGATGCACTAGTTCTAGTACACCTGAAAATCAGCAGTCTGTTTTAGATAATAAGTCTAGTTTAAATTCAGTTTTTGTTTCTAGTTCAAATGTAACAGACTTGAATGTCTCATGTTCTCTTGATAGTTTTATTCCATTTGTACTTCAAATCATGGTAGTGTGATTTTTGTTCTCGTAATGAATGTAATGCATCTGATCTTTCTCCAAAAACAAACTGAGCAACTTAAAATTAATTGTTTCAAAAAGTTCTTTTCTCAACCTATTCCATCTTTCATACCATTAAAATATGACATCATCAGAAAAATGCAGTTCGTCTTCATCTGACACAGTACCAATGGTACAAGTTTTACTGATTTGTCAGAAGAATCATGTTCTAATTTTGTAAAGAAAAATTCTGATTCAAATAAACAACAACATCATGAGTTGTATGAGACATTCAGTGATGTGATTCTAGTTTGTCTGAATGTGATGAGGAGATTATTATTGATCCTATTTTTACCTCATCACATCATAGACCTAGATTCAAACCTCATTGTTTCAGGTGTGGTCAAGAGGATCATCTTGTCAAAAATTGTCCTTTGATTCAAGGATCCTCTAATAGGAATTGTTTTGGGAATAAATTGACAAAATTGGTTAATAATTTCTTTTGTAAAAAATCAGCTTCTTTAAAAAGCAAAGTTGTTCAATCTTGGGTCCCTATTACTCCTGGCTAAGTGATTTGTTAATTCATTTCAGGAATCCTCATCAAAGATTGTACACAGTTTATGGCGTTGATAGCGGATGTTCCAAGCATATGACGGGATTAAAGGATTTGTTGACCAATTATCGGATTATAGATGGAGGATATGGGCGTTTGCTGGAAATAAGAAGGGTGGAAAAATGATTGGACAAGGAGAAGTTACCAATGGTTCTCTTACTCTAGAAAAAGTCAACCATGTTCCTGAATTGGCTTTTAATCTTCTGAGTGTTTCTCAAATTTGCGATAAAGACATTCCTGTTCTATTTAAATCTGACGAATGTTTATTTTTAAAATCAGAGATTGCCATTCCAGATGATTTAATTCTCATGCGTGCTCCAAGGAAACATGATACATATCTTCTTGATATGAATTCAAACGAGTCAAAGGCTACTGCAACTTGTCTTCTCTCAAAAGCATCAACCTCTGAGTCACTCTTGTGGCATCGTCGTTTAGGCCATGTCAATTTAAGATAATTAATAAATTAGTAAAGAACAATCTTGTTAGAGGACTTCCTTTAAAGATTTTTCTGTTAATGAAAAATGCATGGCATGTGCCAAAGGGAAACAAACATAAGAAACCTCATAAGCCCAAACTTTTAAATAGCATATCAAGTCCTCTTGAGTTGTTACATACTGATTTATTTGGCCAATTAGTGTTAAATCAATTGCTAAAAAATCTTTTTGTCTTGTTGTTACAGATGATTTCTCAAGATATTCATGGGTGAGGTTTCTTGCACACAAAGGCGAAGTTGCAGAGGAATTGCAGAAATTAATTCTTTCTATCGAATCAATCAGTAAGAAGAGTTATGGGACTAAGAAGTGACAACGGCACTGAATTCAAAAATCAGATTCTGATTCATTTTGTGCTCAAAAGGGATTGTGAGACAATTTAGTGCTGCAAGAACACCCCAGCAGAATGGTATTGCGGAAAGAAAGAATCGCACTCTCGTGGAAGCTGCTCGTACAATGCTGATAGAATCCTCATTACCAATTATTTTCTGGGCTGAAGCTGTCAATTGTGCATCTTATGTTCTAAACAGGGTGTTAATTGTGAAAGATAAAGTGAAGACTCCTTATGAACTTTTTCATAAGAGGAAGCCACTAATTGATTTCTTTCGACCATTTGGCTGTTCTTGTACTCTTTTGAATACTCAATCTCAAAAGACAAAATTTGGTGCTGTTTCTGACGAGTGTTATTTTGTTGGATACTCTTCTTCACAAAAGGCGTACCGGGTTTATAACAAGAGAACACGTATTGTTCAAGAGTCATTCTATGTTGATTGGCAGGAATCCAATCCTTCTGAAGTTAAATCTGAACCTGCATGGTTCTTTGACTCCGATACGGTGTTCAATTCGTTTAATCTGCCAGTTTTCGATGATGATACATCAATTCCAAGTACTCAAACAAATATTATTTCATCATCTCCATCGTCTGTTCAATCCACCACGTTAGTAAATGATGCTGTTTCAACTGATGTCAGCTCTTCGTCTCCAATGCCTGATCAGGCTCCATCATCTGATTCTTTACCTCCTACATCTTCTCATTTACCTGATCCAACACCTATCATTGATTCACCTTCATCTAATCTTTCACCAGCTATGGGTGATACTTCTTCAACCATCTTTCCTTCTTCAAGTGATTACAAAACTCTGAAAGATCATCCACTTGATAATGTGATTGGATCTGTTTCTGATGGTGTTCGCACGCGAAGTCAATCTGGTCTAATTAATGTTTGTCTTTTCTCATGCTTCATCTCTCAAATTGTCCCGAAAAATGTTCATGCTGCTCTACAAGATCCTTGTTGGGTAGAGTCTATGCAATTGGAACTTCAACAGTTCAGAAAGCTTAAGGTTTGGACCTTAGTTGATTTACCTCCTAACAAATATCCAATTGGTACAAAATGGGTGTTTAAGAACAAACCAGATGATCGGGGAGTGGTGGTGCGTAACAAATCTAGACTTGTAGTGCAAGGCTTCGCTCAAGAAGAAGGGATTGATTATACAGAAGTCTTTGCTCCAGTTGCTCGTCTTGAAGCAATCAGAATATTTCTTGCTCATGCTGCTCATAAACAATTCAAAGTTTACAGATGGATGTGAAGTGTGCTTTTCTCTACGGAGACATTGATGAGGAGATATATGTGTGTCAACCACCAGGCTTTGAAGATCCTGATTTCCTGATAAAGTGTATAAGCTTGATAAATCTTTGTATGGTCTTCATCAAGCACCCAGAATCTGGTATGAGACTCTTACGCAATATCTTCTAAGCAATGGTTACTCTCGTGGTACCATTGATATGACTTTATTCAAAAG
>CM046033.1:43704721-44034644 GCA_025215565.1 Flaveria ramosissima | reverse complement strand
TGAAGTCCAGTCGTGCGAATGGCTCACTCGTGCGACTGAAGCTGCTGTTTTGCGAAAATTTCTAGGTTTAAACGTGTTTTTAGCTCGTAAAATTCGAAATTTCGCCAACCCTAATCGCCTAAGTCCGTAGAAACTAAACTTGATGAGCAGGGAACGTCCAAGATCACTTTTGACACAAAGATTGCGTTTTTAGTGGCAAAACAAAAACTTTTTATCAATCTTGATTGAATCACACGTAATCAAGAGCCAAAGCTCTGATACCACTTGTTAGGACCTGGTATTTGAATGAATACCGAATGATTAGCGTGTAAACCAAACAAATAGTGCGGAATCCTATTTGATTGGCGATCCAATCAGTGAGAACGCACGAAGAATCAATAAAGTATTGAATCAAACGTTAAGAATCGATTGGGAATCGATCTAATGCGTTCTATGAACTTGGAGAACGAACTATGAGGCTTCTGGACGGCTAGGGTACGTCTGGAGTCGAAATAGAATGAATGCTTTCGTTTTTCCACGAATTGGGTTGTATTTAAGGTTAGTATTGTTCATTCGTACGACTGAACCATAAGTATGGTTCAGTCGTGCGATTGAACCATGCGATTGATTCATCCGCATGACTGAGTGTTCAGTCGTGCGACTGAGCCAATCTTATTTACAATCATACGACTGATCCAGTCTCCTGGTTCAGTCGTGCGACTGAGTCATTCGTATGAAGTTATTCATGCGTATGGTCCATTCGCATGGACCATTCGCATGAGAACTTCATTTTGTTAAGTTTTGTATGTATTAATTAATATAACATTCTGTGTAACAATTCAAACAACCACAAACCTAATTAACCAATTCAACATCGACTCATTAATAAAATATTAAACATTATAAATCACAAACAATCAATATCATTTCATTAACAATCCAACCATTACATCAGAATCAGATAAACAAGATCTATTACATTCATATCCTGATCTAGGGACATACATGTATCACAAACCGACAAAGTTATTGCTTACCTTCACGACAATTGAAAGTGCATGAGAAAAACTACCCACTCACGACCCTCGAATTGGGAGCTGTTGTTTTTGCACTAAAGATCTTGCGACACTACCTGTATGGTCCAAGTGTACTATATTCACTGATCACAAAAGCCTTCAACCTCTTCCGATCAGAATGAACTAAACATGATACACACGTAGGTGGGTCGAGTTACTAAACCATTATGACTGTGAGATTCGTTATCATTCTGGAAAAGCGAATGTTGTAGCAACGCTCTGAACAGGAAAGAACAAACCAAAACTTAACGGGTGCGAGCGTTGGGAATGACGATCCATACGAGTCTAACTACTCAAATTTGTGATGCTCAATCCGAAGCACTGAAAGAACAGAATTTGAGAATGATCTCTTCGCGGAATGGATAAGCAATTTGAGATCAAGTCCGATGGAGCTCGATACTTTATGAACCGAATTTGGGTGCCAAATTGTGGAAACTTAAGGGAACTTGTGATGAACGAGGCACACAAATCAAGATACTCCATCCACCCGGGCTCTGATAAGATGTATCAGGACCTGAAGGAGTTATACTGGTGGCCTAACATGAAAGCTGACATAGCCACCTATGTTAGCAAGTGCCTCACATGTTCAAAGGTTAAAGCGGAGTATCAGAAACCATCTGGATTACTACACCAACCGGAGATTCCACAATGGAAATGGGAGCAGATTTCCATGGACTTCATCACAAAACTACCCAAGACATCCACCGGTTGTGATACGATTTGGGTAATTGTGGATCGACTGACAAAGTCTGCTCACTTTCTACCAATTAAGGAAACTGATAAAATGGAAAGGTTGACGAGGGTTTATCTCAAGGAGTTTGTTTCGAGACATGGAGTACCGATCTCCATTATCTCCGATCGAGACAGTCGATTTACCTCGAGATTTTGGCAATCATTACAAAAGGCCTTGGGTACACGGTTGGATATGAGTACCGCATACCACGCTCAAACAGATGGTCAAAGCAAACGGACCATTCAAACATTGGAAGACATGCTTAGAGCTTGTGTATTCGGAAACCTTTGGGACACTCATCTACCCTTAGCTGAGCTTTCTTACAATAACAACTATCACACCAGTATCAAAGCTGCACCATTTGAAGCACTATACAAAAGGAAGTGTCGATCACCACTGTGTTGGACAGAAGTTGGTGATAGTCAACTCACTGGTCCAGAGATCATACACGAGACCACAGAAAAGATCGCTCAGATTCAGAACCGACTCAAAGCTGCGCGTGACCGTCAGAAAAGCTACGCTGACGTGAGACGTAAACCATTGGAATTCCAAGTGGGAGATAAGGTTCTACTTAAAGTCTCATCTTGGAAAGGAGTCATTCGTTTTAGCAAACGTGATAAGCTAATCCCTAGATACATCGGACCATTTAAAAGATATTATTTTTTAAATATTTTAATCTATTATCTGTAACAAAAGAAGATTTTGAGATGTCATGTGTCAACATATTAGGCTTTATAATTTTTGTTTTCTTGCATCTCTCTTAATAAATGATGATTGTATATATAGTAATTATATTATTTGCAATATTTTCAAATTTAACTAACAAATATTGTGAAAATTAATATATTTTATAATTGAAAAATGCACTTTAAAAAGTCTTATATAAAAGTGTATAAGACGTGAAAATTTTCTTTAACAAAATCATTTTTAAATATGAACTATTTTAATTAATTTATTAAAGTTTTATAAGGATGATTTTTGAAGATAAAATTAAAGAAAAAAGACCAATATGTTTTAAAAAACAGTTAAAAAACACAATGTTAGAAACATTTAAAATAATATTATTGTTGTTTTTACTTGAAGTACTTACATGTAATCAATCATATTCTATTTAAATATCATTTTATATTTTTAAAATTTTTATTATAAACTATTTAGTATATTAATTATTCAACTCGTGTAATACACAGAGTGCTATACTAGTAACTACATATTCATTTAATTAAAAAACTTAAGGCGGCATTTGATAGGCAGGAATGAGGTGCAGAATAGAATGAATCATTGAGGATGAATGAATAAATATATATTTGGTTGGTGAAAGTAATGGAATGAACCATTACATAATTGATTTCATTCCCTCAAGTTCATTCCATTCACATTCTCTTTTTTTTTTTCATTCCATTCACATTCCCTTCTTTTTTTTATTTCATCCCTTCTTCTATCATTAGTCACCAACACCACACACTCACCCACCACAACCACCACTGGCCACCAAGATCGTTTGTCACCGATAACCACCACCACCACCGGTCACCGTCGTTGCTGCCAACCACCGGCCCCGCCAACCACCGGCCAACGTCGTCGCAACCGCCCACCATTGGCTCGCGACGCCACCCACTACCAGCCACTAGCAGCGCTGCCAACCACCTGCCACCAGCGATGCCGCCGGGAACCACCACCGACCACCGCCACCGCCACAAACCACCGCCGCCAGAAATCACCGTCGACCACCCCTACCGGCCATCACCACCGTCGCCGGCCACCATCGCCACTGGAAACCACCACCACCCCCCCATCACTAGCATAACTATTTTTACATTTCATTGCTTAATTTATACTAATGATACATTTATTCTTAAAGGGTAACAAACAGGAAAATGGAATGTAATGATTGATTTCATTCACTCATTCATTTCATTCCCTCATTCATTTCTTTCCTTCATCTATTCCATTACCTCATACCAAACAAACCCTAACATCCTAACATGTCAAAGACCATTGGTGATATAACGTTAACAAACAATTAAAACAATGTATGTATTCACTCATCCATTCCATTCCCTCATTCATTTCATTCCTTCGTCTATTCCATTACCTCATACCAAACAAACCCTAACATCCTAACATGTCAAAGACCATTGGTGTTATAACCTTAACAAACAATTAAAACAATGTATGTAACTATTCAAAAATTGAGACCGCAACATGAACACTTCACAAAAACCAATCATGTAGTCACAATATTTGATCATTTGTTTGTTTTATGTTAAACCAATAACATTCTATAAATAAGAAAGGTAGTTCATAGCCTACCATAATTTTTTTCCTTTTTATATTTGTTTTTCATTAACAATTTATTAAAATAGCTATATGATTATAAACAATATGAATATTAGCCTAAAATAAATTAAAGCTTTGATAATATGTTATAATTATAGGTTATAATTAATCTAAACTATAACTTGGGACTTAAAATTTATACATGCCAAACAAGCAAGTCCACACACCAGCTAACATACGAGCCACGAGCCAAGCTTAAGTTGACCCACGTTGGGCTCGTTTACAAGTTATAGAGAAGTTTATTACCCACCTTAAAGTATAACAACCGATCTATGTTTTGCAGTTTGCACCATCAGGTAGCGCCGCGCCCCTGGATAGTTATGCAAGTCCCCAAACAAGGTATAGAGCAGTTTGTGCCAGCATTAACAAAGTGGACTCTGGAAATAGGTCATTTTTAATACTGCATTACTTATCAGGTGATATGGCCTCTCTATGTGTTAGAAATCAGTTTGGAGAACTTCTCAGACTCATTTGACCCGTTCCACTTCTAGCTTAATTCTTTGATGTCTGACTTGAGAAAAAAGCATGACCCAAACCAGGCCATCAAAAAACAAAAGGATCAATATACGTGTCATAAAAAGATAGGGACCGAGCTAGAATTTCCAGGCCCACCGATCATTGGTTGACATAAATGGTGTTAGCTGCCTGACAACAAAATGACAGTTCAACACCAGTATTTGAAACTACAATACCTCAAAGTACTCTAGAATGTACATGGGGCCTTCTATTAATTACCTGTGTAACCTTACACTTTCTGTTGAGATATCACAAGTACCAAAGTTCCTATGCTTACCATCAGCAATATTCATGAGATGAAACCCATATTTCGGTAGCTGGTTAATCAAAAGAGTTTCCAGCTGGCAAGCCACGCTCTTCCCGGGAACTAAGAAGTATAAGAAGGAAGCATTTTGCATTCCCTGCTTTGACCGATGAGCACGAACCCGGCCCTCAAGATCATCAGTCTAAAATAACAATTTATCAAAGATCTGAATGGAAAATCAAGTTTTTCTGAAAAAAAAATAATACATATATAGTGAAGTGACATGACTTGCCTCTCCAACGTAAAGTCTGTTGTCAGGTCTAAGAATCACATATACACTCGAAGCACCAATTGCTGATGGTGGTGGTTGTTGTCGAGGAGAAATTACAACACATCTTATGACAACTTCTGATGTAGTTCTCATCTTGCAAAGCTCAACTAGCCTTCTCTGACATATCATGCTGACAGCACTTTCTACTTCCTTCAAAAATTTCTTTGTCTGGTCTATCGATTCAGTGAACGAAAGAGCAGAAGTTTCTTGAATAAGAGTTGGCTGATTGTCTGTTTTATAAGATCCCTTTGCATTAGAAAGAAGTTGTTCGTTTTTTAGATCGTTCTTCTGTAAATTCACATCAGTTGTGTTCATTGAAGTATAAAGCTCTTCAGCTCTTTGTATAATTGCCTCGGGAACCCCTTCATTCTTAGCCGTTTCGAAAGCAAGACTCTCCCTGCATATACCATCAATCAACTTCCATGTGGGTTTAGTTTGACCATCTACATATTCACTTCCCATTGCTTTAAACACGGTATTCCTTATTGTCAATGGTAGCTTGAAGATATCATGCAAGTGAGTTGATACAATGCCCAAACAACCAATGGAATCAAGAGTTTCCACAATACTGGCAGCAATACATGTCCCTTTTGCTGTTTCAGTTCCTCTACATATTTCATCCACAAGAACAAGGCTCTTTGAAGTGGCTCCCATGATAATGGAGCGCACCTCTGACATTTCAATCTGGATCACAAGATGCAAATATTATCACTCGGTCAATGATGTTTTTTTAATTATTTAGAACACGTATATATCAAATGGTGCTTTAAGACGTAAGAATTTATGATCATGCCACCTGAAATGAGCTCTTCCCATCTGCAGGGCTGTCATAAGACTTCATGTGCAACATAATAGAGTCAAACTGGGGAATTATTGCTGACTCAGCCGGGACCATAAGTCCACATATCCCAAGTAGTGCTGCTGCGCAAATCGAACGGAGCAAACTTGATTTACCACCTCCATTTGGTCCGGTTAAAAGAAACATCGACTTCATATCAATTGTATTCCGAACACCACTGCCTTCAGCTGCATCAAACCAATATGGTGATAGACCTGTAATCTGCATCCCCTGATGTCCATTTGTTTGTCCCTTTTCCTGCATCAGAAATTTTAACATAAAAACAAAATACTTGCATGCAACTTCAAACTTCAAAGTTATATGATGCCAAGCTGGCAAGCCTATTATGGTATGAAACCTTTATATCACTTGATTTCATATTGCCTACCATAGCATATCAAAACAGTCTCAGATAAAAATGGGACATTTGGTGGATGTCCGGGAGACAAGACAACATTGAAGAAACTAAACAGAAATGACATAAACTATGTGCACGAGTATCAGAAACTATGTAACAGAACTAAGAAAAAGGTGGTAAATTGATAGATACCTGAGAACCAAACGACTCAGTGAGAGTAGGGAAGACCCATTTCTTTCTTCTCCCCTCGCTGTGTCAACATTAGCGAGTGTTCAGTTTAGCTTGTCTTTAGATGATACCGTAGTTAACATCTTAAATTATCACCTGATAATTAAAGAAACTTACAAACTAGCAGATAATTGTAAATTGTAAGACCTACCTCACATGAGCAAATAATGCTTTTGCAATGACAAGTAACATGGAGGCAAAAATGAGAACATTAACTTTTGCTTGCAATTCAGCAGAAAGCTCCCTTAACAAATCTAAGACCATAGACTTTGCGTTGGCACATGCCTCGTGATACCTGAAATTTGAATAAAGAAGCATAAATAGTGTAACAAGAATAACAAAATTTTATTAAAGCCAAAGTCAAAAAGATTAACCTTGTAAGTGCATCCTCCACCTTCACTGTGGTAAACCATTCCTCCCCGACCTTTCTACCCCTTGCATCAATAGCTGGCCGAAGTTGTTTGATTTGTTCTTCTCCTGGGGTACCAGCCCAAACAGCTGGTGCAAAACGTTTTCCCTTGAACCAAACAGCTTTGTGCTCCCGAGCATATGAGATTTCTCCCCTTGGACTTCCAAATGAAGCAGTAGTAGCTCTTGTTCTTACAACTACAGGAAGGAAATCTTCTGTAACCTAAAAGAATAGCCACAAGCTCAGTAATAATTACAAAACATCAAATACAAAACAAGATTACAATTATTAACTCACAGCTAAAGATAAGGCTTCAGCAGCATTGTCAACTTCCTCATAAGCTTCTATTAGATGGATCCTCTTAACACGACCCTTCCATGAAGACTCCATTTCCTCGAAAAACTCACTTGGTATGTTCACATAGGAACTCATTTTCTGATTACTTTCACCATCTAAAGAGACAATTTCACCAATTCTACATGACACACATTCACATTCTTTCACCTGATAACCACCAACAAGAAACAGCCAACTATCTACATAAGGATGTCTATTTCAAATGATTATATATCATGGTCATTAAAATCTTTTGTAAATAATTCCAGGAGGATCATTAGAAGAAACCTCAGCACTTACTAGCGTATCAAAGTCAATTTTCAGTCCTGTTGCCACCCAAGTAGGATCCATTAAATATCTTAGTATCTCATTGAGTTCAGAGCTTCTATACATCTGTAAGATCTCATCAAGCACACTTTTGATCTTGCAAAACTCAACATGATTTGTTTCCCTTAACTCAAGTAACTTTACAAGCTGCAAAATATTAGGCCAATATATTGAGCAAGAATAAGAGAGGTTATACTACAGGAACATGGCAAATAGTGTATAGAAAAGATTTGTAACTGTCAGAGTGTGAGATCCACGCCTTCAACTATAGTGGAAACTAGAACTGATTTCAGTACCTTTGAAGGTGTGATGCAAGTGAACTCGGGAATTGTGCATGATACATTGCTTATAAGTTTGCAGATGTCTGTAAAATGTTGAAATAGAATATAGAAGTAGTTACCATACAAAGTAAGTCAAATACTATAGATTAATAGTTTATAAGAAAATTTTCGAAACATAGTTACCATACAAAGTAAGTCAAATACTATAGATTAATAGTTTATAAGAAATTTTCAAAACATAAAGAACATCATTCACATAATGTGAACATAGATATACTAACGTGCTATCAAAAGAGTTCGATTTTTGCTGATAAACACTCAAACTAGAACTCCAACATAAGTCTCCTAGTTCCATTCCCCTTTAGGTAAACAAGAAATGCAAAATTTTCTTGACATAGTCACAAGTTAATGAGGCAAGATTTTAGAAGTGACAGAGGATTACTAATCTTCCACATAAAAATTACAATCAAATTGCATTATTTCAGGCCAACTAATGTTAATTAGAAACTCACCTTGAATGGTAGTTGCAATTGCATAAGCAGGAGGATTCAGAAGAAGATCTCTAACATACCTGTAAACAGAAAAAAAATAGAAAAGATAAACTGAATTCTGAAATAAGAAAACATTCGATCATTATGAAGAAATAAAAAATATGAATGCATTAATTGGCATTCTTATTTTGTTTTTGGGAAGTATCAACAAAGGAAGATAAGACTTCAGGTAATTCAGTAAGACTTAGCCAAAAGATGTACACATGGCTTCTCAACGTTTGTCTCATCCCACCAATACTTTTTATATTGAAGATTTGAACAGGTTCTTCACTTACATGGCAGGTAGTCCAGTACAAGTTGAGGGGAGCAAAATTTTCAACAAAAAAGGTATTCCCTCAGTCTGTATAGCACCTAGTATGCACAAGACAGGTGTCAGAATATAGCAGGCATGAGAAACAATGAAAACGAAGAGATGTATCTAACCAATTTGTGAGGCTGTTCCAAGGTGCAATGGATGAGGCCTGTTTTCAGAAGCAACTGTCACATTCCTAAAGGTGACATTGTCATCAAGGCCATATAGCCCTTTTACCTGAGGTTAAAACATCGATGGTAAACCACTGACAACATACTGAGAGATGCAAAGGATATAAACATAAAAAGTATATCAAACCCTCAATAAGATCTCATCAAGCATATCCCCTTCAAGCCATTCAAAGTGTCTGCCATTGCATTCTGCCCACAATAGCCCACCTTCACCAAACTCTCTCCAACTAGAAGTCCCTGTTAAAGGAAAGATGGTAAGATATGGCATTTACTTTAAACATGCTGTATCACAAAGAAAAAATACCTGAAGAATTGTTCTTCAGCGATTTATGGAGGAACAAATGATGGTAATGACATGTACGAAGCTTGGTAACTAATGCTTCTTCAGTTAAGCCGTCCTCTGAAGAGAACGTCTTCATTGTCTCCAATACTGAAACCATGCAATACCCTTTTGCAGAGCGAGATACACCTATAAAATGTACAGTATGTGAAACTTTTAGTAAAAAAATTACATGGCATGATTTTGGAAGCTACTGAGATAACTTAGTTAAGTATATGTCACTTTTACATACCAACAACCGGCATCGGCTCTGGAAACTCAAGATCACGATCATCTTCAATAAGTCCAAATACATAAGGACTTCCAGGATGTGCATGCCTTCATAAATTAATAAATCATAGTAATAAGTGGTTCAAAATTTGAGCTTCATGTTGTTACCAATACATACAGTTGAACTACAAGTACATCAGTGTATTAGAATTAGAATCCTAGTGTTAAAGGTATGTTAAATTAGGATATACTTGAGCTCATGACAGCTCCTTACATTAGATGTTTGTTTATTTGCTATTTTTTAAAATACATGTAAGTGTATAAATTGGTAAGTCAAATTAGGACATACTTGAGGTCATGACAACTCCTTACATTAGATGTTTTTTATTTGCTATTTTTTAAAATAGCTGTAGGTGTATAAATTTGGTAGTAATACTCCACAAAAACAAAACTGGTCAAGCTGAAAAAAAGTCAAAATGCAAAGGGGAGTTAGCAATGTAATCAGAACAAGTTGCAAAGCTGAGCTTTGAGCATGTAACTACCCAGATATAAAACGGCTTTTGCGAGAACGGGCTTGAGTTGGACCCTGAACTTCTTCAACAATGCACTACAACCACAAACATTAAATTATTAACTCAGCCTTCATCTTAATACATAATTAAAAGGAAACACTGCAAGAAAAATGCAGCTTATTTTAAGAAGGAACCAAACAATTGGGTAGTTGGTTAATCGGATTGTGATGAGTAAAGTTGACCACATCAAAAGTCAATTGTGATGAGTAAAGTTGACCACATCAAAAGTCAAAGAGCTTACCACTGAAAACCCATTACGTGTCAGATCATCCAATGTTTGACGTAAGTTCTGCAGATTTAAAAAATAATAATAACAATGAATATGTAAAAGGACATTCAAGAATTAGCAAATCACAGCAATTGTGGTTCAATGATCCTTTTAAATCAGGTGATGTGTATAAACCAAGTTTAACATATAGGGGAAGAGGATAGCCATTAAAACTTTTATATGAAATACCACCACAGGGCAGCCAGCTTTTGGAATGCTATCTGAACGAAGACCACCACAGGGATTCAAACCAGCATATTCTACAAGGATACAGGCGTCAAACCCAATGGCTTCATAAAAGTCCCCAACCTACAGGAATGAAGAGATTCATGATACTGCGCTTGATACTAATTATGACCATTCAGATAACAACAGAAGTAGAGGTGGCAATTTCTACGTATTTACTTGTTAATGGGTTGATTGGGTTGTGTTTTATCTCAAATGGATCAAAGAATAAATTTAAAAAAAAAAGTGGAACAGGACAAACGGAATGAAAGTCACCTTAGTCTACTGTCAATACATATAGCCTCGTAAACCATTTTATTCATTGATTCATATTATTATCCTGATATTCATGTATTTATAACCAATATTAGCTCATTATTTACCAAAAATATTAATAGATACAAAAAATTACTTGAGGCCTTGAGGGTCAACCCAACCATACCCAACTTGTCCCAGTTTGACCCATAGTAAAAATGACCCATTTCAACCCGAACATGTTTAAACCCGATACCTAATCCACCCATATTGCCACTCTAAAAAGAACCACGCTTTTAACGAGACGCACTAACATACCCTACAAAGTAAAACTTCCCGAGGGAACCTTGACTTGAATTTCAATATTTCGCAATTAAGCGTTCCTTCTTTTAGACTACACAAAATAATACAAAAGGAAAAATCACTAATATATCATTGTTTTATGTTGACAACAACTATTCACAAGATTAAGTTAAATAATATCAAATAGAGTTTTCAACAGAAGAAAACAACACTTGCCTCCCATTCTTCAAGTTGTCATCCAAACCAAGCAGATTTGAGTAAACCAGTCTATTTACCAATTGGACAGAAGATGTCTTCATGCATGTCTGCATTTTCTGAAAGTACAAATAAGACAATTATTAATACGTGTAGAGGTGAATTCAAAAAACATCTATGAATAATATATAACATGCTGCTTAAAAAGTTATTAAGGATACCTCCTTCCACCAAATGATATGAGAATAATCTTTCTCCGCAAGCACATCTTTTAGTTCCCTGAGTTGTTTAGCTGATTTGGTGCCGGTAGTCCTTCTCTCTCTGGAACAGTAGACCTGCTTGTGCTGTCTGGTACTTAAAAGAAAATTAAAGGAAGCCAATAAGAGAGTGTTCATTACAAATCATCAGGTAACCAAACTTGATGAGTCTTAGAATGAAAGAAGACCAAATGTACCAACTATATCCCTGATTAACAAAAGAAGGCATCCAGACCTTCTCTATCACTTTGAAAGATACATGCTTGAAGTACAGGTACAAATTTTGACCCATTTATCAATTAATAAATCAATTTGGTTGCTTTTAGTCTCTAACAGGTCAAAAGAGCCGGATTGAAGTAGAGGTGAAAATTTTGAACCATTTACAGATTAATAAATCAATTTGGTTGTTTTCCATCTCTAACAGGTCAAAAGAGCCGAATTAAAGAGGTTAGAAAAAAATTTTAGCTGATCAAACAGGGTGAAAGATGCCAAAGGGTATTGAGATGCATAAAACCTCCTACTTGCTTTATTCAAAAACATGTGTAACAGCATAAGTTTTGTAATCATATTAGCACACCAGTCATTCTAAAGATTCAAAAGAAATAAACGAAAAGTGTTTGAAAGTCAACTCAACCTAACTTGAACTGTGACCCAAACAACTTACTGGTCCTATGATCATGGCTTCATAAAATGGTCATGAATAAATAGCCAACTATTACTGTTTTATCTCCTGTAGATAGTGCTTGGAGGCACTAAATTCAACAATTCTTATTGCAATTAGACCATGATTGATTGTAGTGCTTCTTTAATCAATCCCAATCCAAAACAGCATAATCATAGTTTCTAAGCATATACAATTTGTCTTACATTTGAGGTTAATATTATGTACTTCGATTGAGTAGAACTTGAACAATATCTTCTAATGTGAATCATTACCTTCTATGAATAGCATCAAGGAGCCTAGCCAGTAGCCACTCATGAGCATATAAGACCAAACATAACAGGGCATTAAAGGGCATTATAGCATCTTAAAACGCCCTTACACCACCACTGTGGGCATTACAGGAGCGTTATCGGTGGGGGCGGTTCCACCATAACGCCATAACTTCTTATAAATCTCATGATTAGATAATGATCGAAGGGCATTAAGAGGCATTAACCATTACGCATGTTATTTACTAAAAAAGTGATGCTGAGCTAGCGCTGATGTATTGTGGCGTAATAATAAAATGCCCCTAAAGGGACATTAACCATTGCATATAGTCTAACAACATATACATGAAACCCCTAGAGTTTGCCAAAAAAGTTTAGGGATAACAACACTTGTACTTGAACAGTTATCTTTTTTGCCATTGCCTTAATCATGATGACTAAATTCCAACACAATCAAAAAGCCTCAAAACACATTTAATTTAATGACTATATATAGCAACTGCTATAACATTCCACATTTGAAGCACCCACTGAATATTATATTCTTCAAACCATAGAGAAACAACCAAAACTGAAATGAAACAAAACAGTAACGATGGGAAAGAGAGTTACTGCGATAGCGTAGAGGATGAGGATGAAAAGCAACGGCGATAAAGAGGGGAACAGAAGTGAACGGCGGAAGAACGCCACCAAGGATCTGAGATAACGACGGACCCCGCCGTGACCCAACACATGTTTCTGTGAGGAATTCAGGGGTTGCAGAGGGTGAGAAAGAGGGGTTTTCCCGCCATAAAACTTAAAAGTCACAAGGGTTTTCCGTCGGAAAACAACACACAAGACACAAGACGGGTGGGTGTAGAAGTAGAAGAAGCAGAGGTTTCTTCAGGTACCTACGTTATGTTATGCCTACAAAGCTGCCTGTCAGCATTCTTTTCTACTGGCGGGTGTTTGTGACTAGTATTAAAGCCTACGTTTGGGTATTTTTAGAAAATAGTACTTTTACCTTCTTTAATATGTCACAATATATTGTATTTGTTACGTTTTAAATCTTGGACCTCCTTTATAATGGTGTATTTTAGGCCATCAACTCTAGTGGTACGTAATCTGAAAAATCTAACGTTTCCAATCAAAAACTTTTATATAAGCTTATGGATGGGGCAATTACATATATCATCCTTTAAACGTTAAAAAATTATATTTTTTTCCCTCAAATCATGTTTTAAGAGTATTATATTTATGCATTGAAAATTTATATTTTAAAAAGATATGTAATTTTAAAGATGGAGAGGGGATATATATAATTTTCTTTATGGATTAAGGTGAGTATGTTGATAATATTCAAATTCTTTTGCATAAAACACGATTATTAAAAGAAACCAGGTTTATAAAAATACAATTGTCATAACGGTATGTCTTTTCATTGTATTGTTTGATAATGATGTATCGTTTATAAATGATAAAAGAATTTAAATGCTCTGTCTTGAAAACTAAAATTTGTTGATGGTTGTGTTCTTCAAAAGTGAAGTAGTTATTTAATAAACTAGTGTGTTCCAACCACACGTGTTGCGCGCGTAATGGTCAAATTGAAACAATTTGTAGTTGTATAACCATGATATTCGGGCTCAAAACTAGTGTCCAATTGTGGTTGCTAACCGTAAACAGTAGCCATGCCAAAGCAACCGACACGACTCCAGTTATCTCATCACTGCCCTCGAAGTTTATTTGGTCAACAACATAGTAGTGATGACCAAGTGCAATCAAACTAAAGACCAACCTCAGATGAGATGGTCCTCATCATCATCGACACCAAGAAATAAAAGCCATCGGTCAATGACATATGCCCAACTATATCATCTACCCAAAAACACAAAGTCATGCAACAGTTAACTGTACAATAAGCATCACGAATATTACATCAAACAATAGAGCACCAAAAAGAGAAACCCAAAAGCAAGCCTCAGATGAAAATATCATCATCATCACAAAACAATAACATCCTCAATCGGCTGGCAGCAGCAAACTAGGCAACAATGGTGTTCACACCACCACCGCCGCCAGCCCTAATCGCACTATTGTCGCCACCGGTCACAACCATAGGCACAATAACCAAACCCAATCTCAGATGTGGGTAGAATCATCATCATCGACCAAAAATCACATATCGTCACAGATGGGGCCTCTACAATCATGGGAAACAAAAAATCTCAGATGATACCAATAGAACATCATCATCATCGATTGACGCCATCAAAGCAGGGATGCAACATCCATTGCACCACCCTCAACAGGACCGCCGGAGGCGACGGCAGGCCGAAGCAGGCCACCATCCGACCACCCGCCAGACCACGACAGTGAGGGTACGGGAAAAGTTGTCCCTGAGGAAGAGGCAGACGGGGTGCAAAATCCAAGGCCTACAACTTCCGCCTAACCTGCCGAAGCTGCGCGGCGGTGGGCAGCACGGCCACAACAACACATGCAAGCCGGCGACCACCAAACACCAGGAATCTGCGGCTAGCGTGGCCAAAATCCACAAATCAAAACCTAAAACACCCAGGCCTAGAGCGGAGATAAATTTGGCCACCAAAATTGCAGGATCGGGTTTGTCACTTAAACACTTGGATTTCTCTCAAACTCACTTATAGAACACTCAAATCAGATGAAGTAGAGTCTTTTATAAGAGTTGATAATAATATAATAAGTAGCAAAGAACACACAGAAATAATTTTCAAGGCACTTGTATATATTACTTCTCAACTTAAAGTATTACAAGAATCTTACAAGCATAGAACATGAGTTACAATGAGAAACTATATATACTAGATTCTACAGCCGGATATACTTTGATACCAGCTGGAAACCTAAGACTAAAGCATATACTACAATGCTAAAGTTAAGGTATCTTAGATAAAGTATTATCTAAGATATGGTAGTCATGACATGTCCATGACTTACCTTTTGTCATCAACTAAAGATGACAACTGTACTAACTTATAAAGGTAAACAGTGGAATAAAGTATGGTCAACTACATGGCTTTTGAGAAAACGCCATGCAGTATCTCAGAGGTTTGCAGCGGAGTGTCAGGGAGACCATACTTATGTCCACTGGATAATAGTAGTGTCTTCCGAAGGTAAGTTGGCTTCGGAAGAACAAGTTCTTCCGAAGCCACTTATACTTCGGAAGAGGCTTCTATACTTTTCAAAGCTTGAGGACTTCTATACTTCGGAAGTTGACTTCTGATCTATCATTCTAAGTCTTGATCTTCGGAAGTAAGTTCTTTGTCTTCGGAAGTTGGAGTTTTCCTTCGGAAGTTAGTTTTACACTTTGTCTTCGGAAGAGCTCCTTTTTCCTTCGGAAGTTCCACATTTAGCTTCGGAAGTCCTTTATTTGTTGCACCAAAATATTCTAAGTGATTTGGTTTTGGTTGCACAAGCCTTTCTAGATCCAACAAAAATCATCGTAGATCAGCAACCAGCAAAGGGTCGGTGACCGGCGATGACAGCCATAGGCAACACCAGAAGAATCTTACCTGGTACAATCAACACAACTATGTGCCATAAAGGACAACATCAGTGGTCACGGCGACCTCCGGTGAGGATAAATCACTGGAAACACCCACAACCATATCCTTTTCTCTCACTAAAATACCCAGCCCACCGATTTGAATGAATATAATGCAGTGAGCAAATGAAGTAGAGAGTTGTACCATCATGCATAACCTACTTGTACAACAAAATAACTATGCATCTACAGCTGCATTAATAATAAGGTAAATGTTAAATGTAACATAAGATTACGGTGATGAAGGAAGAAAACATGACACATGGAGGACATTGAAGAAAGCATAAAATATATCAATATCTAACTTGACATCCACACAGTCGAACTCAGAATATTCCAGAGCATGCGTGCCATTGAGCCACTTTGGCTAGTTTGTTTGATTTATCAAGCAATTAGTATATACCTCAATTCGTTAAAAATTTCTTTAAAAGAGCAAAAAGTACAAAATAGGTTTTCAAAATTTGCATCAAATGAACTTCAAGGTTTGCACTAAATGAACAGTGAAATCATCATGTGTGCACCGCCATTACTATTTATAAACATACAATTAGAGTTCGAATATAATTAATGTTAATCAAATTTATTACATTTGATAATATTGTGACTTCAATGGGAACAACAAAACCACTAAGTAGTTGATTAACACAATTTTGTTGCGTTAATAGATCAATCACCTAAGTAATTATGAAACCATGACCAAATTGTTCCTTGTTGAATTGATGATATAACACTCATTAATTTAATATCCATTTGTATCTTATGATTATGTTGTTTTTGATCTTTGAAGCACAACCTCAACCATTAATGTAGAATGCTAACAATAGATTACCTAAAATGCCTCACGGGCTCCTATACTTTTGAGTTATGAGTTTTTCATGTAGAAACAAGGATGAAGAACTTTTTGGTCATACATGATATGCTCTATGCCGCTCAATCAAGGATTGTCCTCATGTCCATATGGGTCATTCATGCTGACGGTCATGGAGCGTTTATGCCCAAATAAACGCTTTGTCTTAACTGCATGGGATGTTATAAACCTATGAACTACAAGCTGTATGGGACAAGAAGACACAAAATGGACTAAGCAAGTGGACAAGCATGTCTTTGGCAAGCAACATTATTCATTCCGTTAACAGGTTCTCCTACTACAACAAATGTTGTAGTGTCTTAACTGTCAAGTTCATCACATAGACGTAAAAGCATTCATGGTTGGTTCTTTGGTCAAAACTTTATTTGTTGCTGTAGTCTTATAGCGCTTCCACCCTAATGACTAGGAGAAGATTGACATAACACATCGAATAGATACGTACATCATGAAAACCAAGAGTTCTATGAGAGAGCTAAGCAGATCTTTTTAGGAAACCACCAAAGTTCAAAGGTAAGACATGATAAAAGCAGGAATAAATGTTATAAGTGCCAAAGACTACGACATGTTGCTGGAGAATGCAGATTGCCAAGAGGTGGAGCTACTCTTGCTTTTCATTCGGTATGAAATCCTCAATAATAACCGAGTAATAGAAATTACGTTGTTGTCTATCAACAATAACTTACTATCGATGCCTGCAGTATGAGATCAAGAGGAATTTTCTGTTGCTAAGCGTCAATCATTAGTAATAACTAAACAACGACAACTCTCACTAGCCCATCAACAACTTTTAACACCAATAGTTGTCGGTCTTGAGTTGGTATAAACGTTTGACCGATATTAAAAGTAAAAGTGTCCCGTTAAACACAAAAGTCTCACCTTCCTCCTATGCAGGACATGTTCCTATCTATTTTCTCACAACTCTTTTTGTATTTGAAGCACAAAACTTTAAGGATATCTTATTCATCTTGTCTTCATTTTAGAAATGTCTGATTTATTAGGAAGTTCTCATCCAAGGGATGTAATTTCATCAAATAATACTTATATTAATAATAATTACACATAATTATTTGTGTTTAAATTTAAGTAAAAACAATATTTTAGAGTAGCTCCCAACTCATAGGATTTGATTTTCACTTTTTTTTTAACGCTTAATTTAGTTCATTTCATATTGAATTTAAGGTCATGTACCAAAGATTCTAGTGGATGCTTGATTGTATGACCTATTTGATGATGCATGTCTCTTGCTAAATGTCCATATGTTATGTTGATGTCATTATCATATAGTTTGTTGCTTTTGCATGTACATATGGTTTCATGAATCTTCAGATGTATCATCCATGAAACTTGATGCTTAAAATAATGCCAATAAAGTTTGCGGTTTCAAGTTCTACTACTTCAGTTAGCACGACGTGCGAGTACAAATCTAGCATCATAAGTTGATCTATGCAGATTGTTATTCCCTTAGCAAACATGGCTCCTGATTAATTTCATTGATTCTAGAAATGGACTTAGTACAATGCCAACAATATGCACATATTAAGTGTGCAACAGATCGACAGGATTCCTGTATCTAATTGTGATTGCACTTAAAATCTTGAATCTTGATGACTCTTACTGCTTCTTTCCTTGTGCTAGGCTAACTCGTATTGACCGCCCTTCTAGCTCCTGTTGAAACACAATACACATGTCATTATACACCAAAAATCATGACATTTTGCGAGCATCAGGTTAGCTAAAGTAATGAAGTTATTAGTTATTACCACTCCGTTAAGAACCTCAAGGGCAGTCTCCATTTCGGCTTTTGTGTAGTAACTCACAAACCCATAACCACGAGACCTTCCGGTTTCTCCATCGTATAGAACCCTTGCTCCAACCACATTTCCGTGTTGGCTAAACAGTTCTGTTAGACTCTCGGAGGTAACCGACCATGAAAGGTTTCCAACAAAAAGTTTGTACTCGGTTTCTGGATACAAAGGCTCTTTTGGCTTTGGCTTGTCAGAAAAATTCACCCTTAGTGTTCTACCACCATATTCCTGTAAACAATAATTAAACTCTATTCATTATAGAAGAGAAAATGATCCACACTTGAACTTCTATTCTTGTCTCTTGATCTTAGATACCATATTTGACGATCTATCTCTATTAGACAATCAGTGGACTTGCCCATCACATTGGGTAACGGGTCAAAAGTGATATCGGCGTAAATAATAATTGGCGCAAATATTGAGATATGACAAGTCGAAATAAGACAGGTTGGTCTAGCAAAACAATTTCTTATCCATTTATTTTTAAATAATAATGCTTTAGTTGTGATGACACCGTTTGTTATAATAATCTGAATTCTTGATTAATTTTTCTAAAAACAGTTCATAATCTACTTCACTACTTGTCATTTCTAGCATTTAAACTCTTAACCTCTAGTATAAATCCAAGACATCTTACTACTTCAAGTGCCACTTTAAGACAAATTCTTTATTAAATAATTTAAAACTTTGGGCTATTATCACTTGCGATTGATCTATCCCCCTTTGATTTTCTAAACTCGACTTATTTGACCCGTTTGATATAACACAATCAAATAAACGAATTCATTAAAAACGGAACACATACCCTTCCATCAAGATTTTCAATAACTGCATTGCAATCTTCAACACTACTCATGGTCACAAATGCAAAGCCTCTGCTTTTACCCGTGTTCCTATCATAGAGTACCTGAAAATCAACTTCACTCATAAATAATCTTTTAACCATATAAATCAACATATCAAACTCCCTTATCCCCAACAAAACACACCCAAAAGTAAATCCATTTATACAAAACCATAACTAACAAACGCCGTTTAATAGTCTAACAGTATCCAGGTGTGTAAAATAATAACCCGTGTAAATATCGGAATATGAATTAATATACCTCAACAAGCTCCGGGCTACCGTAATCTTGAATTATTCCGGCGAGCTGAGCACTATCGCAGAGATACGGCAGATTCCCAAAATAAAGCTTCGTATTTACAGAGCTGTTGGTCGGAGTTTCATCTTCTCCGTCACCGGCGACTTGTTGTTCATCTTCTTCTTCGTTCACCGCCACCACCACCTCCTCCTCCTCCTCCGGCGACGATACTGCAGCCTCTTCTTGAGCCACCGAGGCCGATACCCTCATCATCGGCCACTTTCGGCACATGGGTATTGGTTCGATTCTTACACGAGAGTGGTGTAGTGATGTTGACATTTGTAACATGGGTGTTGGGGATTTTGATCTGAGGAAGATGGGATCGGAAGGCCATGGTTTTGATTTTAGGGTGCAGTTGGGGAATGGGGAGCCGATGGCGGTGGCGGTGGTGGTGGTGGTTGCAGTGGCCATGGTGTGTGATCTGGAGGTTGAAGATGGTTGATTGATTGGCTTGTGGTTGTGGTTTTTCGAGTTGATGAAAGGGATCATCGAGGTTGAAGATGGTGTGGCTTTTTAGCTGGTTATGCTGACGTGGAGAGAAGGTAGCCAATGGGGTGTGAAGATGAGTGAGGTGATAAGATTATGGGGGACATGTCATAGAAAAACAATTTTCAAGTGAAATTTATATATGTTTTACAATCTTCATTTTAACTTGGTTTAAACGGGTGAACGGTTAAATTAGAGATGAAAATCACGTCGAGTTGACGGGTTGAAGGATTTGATTTGGTGGGTAAGAAGGGTTTCTTTTGACTGGTTGAAGACTTGGTTGAATATGTGAATCTGATATCATTTCGTGTAAGTGTCATACTTAGATTAATCCGAATGTTTATAAGTGATATCTTTTTAATTGTTTATATTATCTTGTCTTTTAGCACCTGTTAACAATTTTGGTTTTGTAAATTTGGCTTGAGACCAGATACCTCAAATAACAAAATTGAAGGTTGATTAATATATTTATTAGAATGAAGAGTTGATAGATAAATCAAATAAGAAAATCATGAAAATGAATAGGGGAGAAAAGTGAAATCAAAACATAAAATGTTATATTTTAACATTTTTAAGACCTCTTTATGTGTTGATTTGTTTAAAAACGAGTTATATGAGCTATCATAAAACTTGTTTTATTTTCATGACTGATGACCCATATAGGGGGAGCACGTCGCATGGAAAGAATCAACGCCATATTACAAGTTAGCTTTGAAAATTACCAACTTCAGTTACATGAGTTTAAATTTGAAACAGTTTAGGAACATGTATTACTAATTTCATTGAGCATCACGGGGATGTGCAAGAACCGATCATGACAAACCTCATAGATGGTCAAAGAGAAAATTGTATGTTGTGATTTGGTTATAGGTCTCAGTTGATGCCTAGATTAAGTAGTGCACACCTACGTTATTTGTAGATAATTTAAACTCAACAACTAAGATAAGCTGAGAGTCACGAATCGTTTTCAGATTGCAACTATTTACGGCCCACTAAATTTTCAATAGAATAAAACTCAAATTACAAGAACACAATATGATATGTGTGTGAGAACTAGAGAGCACATAATGAAGAAGATGAAGTCTGACAAAATTTGTTCAAAATTGTATTTTACAAGGATGGGGTTAGCTGCTAAAGACATGTATCATCTTCAAATTTGAGCATTTTTTCCTTGAAATGTCACATGTGAAATTTCGGACAAATCAAAATTTTATGCATTTGTAGTAATATTGAAGATCACAATAAAATCAAACAAGTGTGCAATACGCACTTATTGACTTGTTTGATAGATATTATAATCACATTGATCATTAATCAATCCAATTACACTAAAATATCTAATATTATTAAGCTAATCAGACTATAGTGTTAGCGTTGATGTCGAAGCTTGATCAATTTTTTCGTAACCAAGATCGATTATCATTCCCTTCCATTCGTTGATCTGGTTTAAAAAATCGGATGACTTTATAAATAGTTTATTCAATAGGAAAAAACATTAAACTACTTCATCTATGTTGTAATATTAAACTATTTTAACAATGTAATGATATTGAGAGATAGTAATTTCATTGCTCTCTCGTGTAATTCTTATATCAAGAATTACTTCTGCCCCCACATCTTTCATGAAAAAATGTTAATGACAGAAACTCCTTAGTTTTACCAACTTTTTCTTAATCTGTGCCAAAGATCAACATGCCATTAACATACAAACAAATTATGACTTCTTTTCCAGAAAAGTTAAATGTATTATAAATGCACTTATTAACTTGGTTTAGGATAAACCCATATGACAAGACAATCTCAACAAACATTTGATACCATTTTAGGAGCTTGTTTTAAGCCATAAAGAGACTTAATTAGGTTATAAATTTTATGCTTTTGTCCAGGCATAACAAAACTTTTAGGCTGTCTCATATATATATATATATATATATATATATATATATATATATATATATATATATATATATATATATATATATATATATATATAGGAAAAGGTTCAAGCGAGAACCCTCTTTTATTGCGAGAACTTGCGAAAACCCATCAAGATCAATGAATATCATTATTTTTTATGTTTTAATAACATTATTACACATATAGAAGATTATGATCTTTTATGTATATATGTAAATTCATAAGTGTAAAAGAGTTTACATTGGTGTAAGTTTTGCAAAAATCGCATATATTTAAAGTTGCAAGTAAAACTTACATCGATGTAAACTTATTTACACTTATGAATTCACACATACACATAAAATATCATAATCTTGTATATGTGCAATAATGTTATTGCAATAAAAAAAATTATGATTTATATTGATTTTGACGGGTTCTCGCAATAACACAGGGTTCTCATTTGAACCTTACCCTATATATATATATATATATATATATATATATATATATATATATATATATATATATATATATATATATATATATATATATATATATATATATATATATATATATATATATATATATATATAATATCTAATACTACTGTATAATACATAACTTTGGACAAAAAGGTAATTTCACATCCCTTGTAAGACGCGCCTGTTCAATCCCCTTGCGGTTTCCGATCGTCTCCCCCCTTCCCGGCCGCACCTCCCTATGACCCTCCGCTTTCCTTCACACAACGGTTCCATCGCGTCACGGCGGTTCCACACCCCCATTCAAACCCCTGTCTGTTTCCCTTCCCATGCACGCATGTATATATAGCCGCCTTCTCCAATTCGACTGTAGTCAGAGGCTTAGCAAGTCAAGCGGCTAAGTAAAGCTTCCATTCAATCATGGCAGCAATTGATACGCCTGCTTCTACGCCCTGTTTTCCCAGTTCAAAGCTCGAACCTGCTTCAATCTCCACAACTTGTTTGTCTTCTACTTCTAATCGACCTCGTAGAGCCATTGTCGCCATATCCGGCACCAGAAAGATATAGATGTCCTTTGCTTCAGTTTTCTTTTCTGGCAATGATAAATTTATTGATTGCTATATTCGTTTCAATTTGGTGTGTAATAAGATATAATGTTAAATTCCCTTTGTTGAACAACAATCATACATTCAATCCTAATTGCAGGACTGGAAGTTAATTATTTAGTATTATTGTTGATTTCTTGTATCATGTTGTAAACTAAAATTGAAATCTAATTATGATTGTTGATTGATGGATTTGAATTGATGTTTTAGGTGAAGCATTTTGATAGGCAATACTGAGCAAAGAAGAGGGTTCAGAGGGTTTTAGATGATAATGAATCAAGGAGGTCTCTGATTTCGCTTCCACAGGCGTTTAGCTTCAAATTCCCTCATTGATAGTATGCTTCGAATTCTCAAATAATAGTTACGAGATTTTTGGATTTTTTTATCATGATGAATTGTCTAAATAAATTGCAATTTTGCATTTTTAAACTGATTCAACACTACCTTATTAGGTGCTAATGATTATGCATTTCAATGATTATGATTGTTGCTTGTATTGAAGTGTTATATGTTGAACAAGTTGCTTTTAGTTTGCATTCTGGAATTTGGTTTTGATATAGAGTTAAACAAGGAATAGATCTATCAATTCTGTATTTCTCTTGTTCATAAGTTATTTCTCTTAAGTTTCAAGATGATACATGTTAGATGTATCAAAACCTTATGTAGATGATACATGCTAAATAAAAATAGTTTCGATCATTTCTGAATTTCTCTTGTTCAAAAGTTATTTCTCTTGTTCCCAAGTTAATTGTGTGTACAATGATATGAATACGATTAGGGCTCATTGCTTTTTAAGTGTTTGATGTATTTTAATTCAAGTTTTGTTCAATGATTTATACTAGGATTCCACTTTGCAGGTTTGAACAAGTATGCTTTTCTTTTTATAATTCTATTTTCATTTATTTATATTGCATCTTTATGTTTTTGTTGTTTATGGATTTCATGAAACCTACATGCATATTCGCATTCATCAACTAAATGGGTCAACAACAGCCAAGATGAAATACCATAGACCATATTTTAGCTATATTTGTACGTTACCATCTATTTTGATGTCAAAGTCAGCAGCAACAACAAAATCTCTATGGTGATTATCTGAGCTTGTAATCATTTATATTGAATTTGTTTCAGTTTCTGTAAAGGTTAATAGAACTTCACAGTGATTTTGATTTCTTGGATAGTTGTGAAAGATAGTATGTTATTTCTTTGTATTTTCTTGAATTGTTTGCCTCCAAATGACCCTTTTAAACATGTAAATGTCTGTAAAGTTTGGGTTTTAACTATGTTTTCTTAACCTGGATGGTTAGGGATGCCTATCTATTAGACATGCGTGTGTAGATATTCAATTCCTGACCTGAATAGTTTTTGCATATCACATCAAGAAATGCATCAGATGCTTACTTGGAGATGGTTGAAGAATCTTACTTGAGATGATCTAATATTACATATGAGTTTTTCTAACATGTTTCAAGATACATTGAGAGACTTATTTATTGAAACATATATACTATACGAGGCATATACTATATGGCTAAATTGTTATAGATATTAAAAGCAAATGAAACCAAATAGAATCATATTTGATTTTATCATTTGAACTTATTATCAAATAATCTAATGACTTAAGTGAATAGAAAAGAATCTATGAATTGTTGTGATGTTAAAAAGGATTATAAAGTGAACATCAGCAGATGTATTTTGATATTTAATATGACTTCTTGATTTTTTTTACATGTTGGGTGATTTAGATTTGTGGGTATATAATGCCTTTTTTATTGTTTATAAATATGTAGATATATTTCTACTACTACGCAAGTCAGGGACACAACAAGCTAGCAAGTTCTAAAGACATAATTTTATGCTATAAAAGAAACAAAATCTAACAACTAACAAACTAAATAGGCTAAATTAGTAAAAACAATATTATTCTAACTAAAAGAACATTTATGTAATAACTTTAATAGTCTTGTGAGGTAAGATCAATTAAACCTCCATATCTACCCTTATGACTAAATGGCAAGTTAAAATTAAATTATGTTCTTGATATAAAATTTACTTGCTGATATTCCATCTTGCCTGCGGGGAAAATGATTTGATGGTGATTATGTTTGCATATTGTTTTGATTAATTTTTTTTATTTTATCTTGTAGGGTTTTTATTAAATTGGTTTATTATTGTGCAGGGCTGCTAAAACTTTGTTTTAAGTTGTTTTTGTAATTGAGATTTCAGTTTATTTTATTGCCTTGCTCGGTAACCGGATAACATAAGGACCATTTGCTTCTTCTGGTATCTATTATATTAGTTTATTTCCTTTGCGTGTCTTTCATTGTTAATATTACTACTAGCCTAAGTAATTTGTTTTGTTTTTTTTTCTGGTTTGTAACGAGTTTTTCTACCAAATGCTATATAAACCTTAGTTCTGCTAGCAGTAACATATAACTTTTCACGTAACAGTAGTTTAGTTGCATGTTGTTAGTGATAATGGCTCCACGTGTCACACCCCCGCTAAAAGCGGAAACACGGGGATGTAACGAGACCGGGATCGTCATAACACATGGTAAGCGATAGAGAGCAATATAAATAAATGATGACATGCGTGTCATGACGACGCCCGACAACAAGGGGACTTGTGTCGTGTTTAGTCAATGTTCACGACAACATAGCCATAAGCAACATGATAATGATAACACATATTCACATAAGATGAAAATGTAAATGTTAATTCCCACAACCCGGGAACAAGTTTCAAAAGTTGATAATTGTTTACATGCGTTAACATTGTTCAAAAGATTGTTTATCAAAATGAGCTAAGTCCCAAAAATGCATCCTAGGGTCTCCACTAAGGCAGCACACCTAGATTCCTGGACTTGCATGATCACCTGAAAAGATATGCTTAAAACGGTCAACATAATTGTTGGTGAGTTCGCAGGTTTATGTAATAAAAATGTAAGTGATGCTGTAATAAATAAGCGCGTCGGAATACCGTGAATACAGTTATATACACAAGTAAATATCACATGACATGAGCTTTGCAACCAAACCTAGCGACGTACACAAAGAAATTGTCGGCATATATTCACCCAAGGGCCCGTTCCTGGCCACTGATGGTACCAACTAGTATACCATCGAACGAGGGTGGGGGTGTCAACCCAGTAGTACTACCAATACCTAACCGTCGGTTCCCACACTGGAATTAAATAGTTGCAAAGATAGAACCACACAGCAGACCCAAGCATGTATCAAATAGTACTTGCAACACAGTATCACGTTGATTCCTTGTATGTAAAATGTATGTAAGTTGTACAGCATAAAAATTGTGTAAGCATACTTTTCCCCCAATTTGTAAATGATTGAAATATTGTATAAGCGTAAAAAGGGGCCACGAAACTCACTTGTTAGGTGGTAAGTATGTATGAGCGATGTATCCCAAATGTTGAATGCAAATAAACAGTCAAACACCTATTGACAGTTATTGTATAGCATTAATGATATGATATATATAAGCGCGCAATAATGATGGGTCGGTTCGGGTCGTATCGGATGGGTCACGCACAACACACACAGACTGACACACGTACTAGACCTTATGTAGATCCAAGTACAAGACATTGTCGCCATTAATGATGATGTTTAAGTAAAAGTCTCGTTGTTTATTGAAGAACATTGAATAAGTGTCAATAGTTATAAGTCAATTTGATCGTTGTAAAGCGTTAGTTCAATTTGCTCAAAATAGTTTCTGTGCCCTTTCTCGCGTTGACTTTAATATTTGTGGCCGAACAATGGCATAATTGTGTTAGTGTTACCTCGACACCACACGACATACTCACGCCACGCACAAGGGGTCAAACACAACAATTTCAGTCGCATAACAAGGTCAGACGCACGACTCAACCTCCATTCGTGCGAATCAACCCTCAATCGTGCGAATCAGCTTCATTCGTACGATTGAGCCTTCATTCGTATGATTGGCCTTCAGTCGTACCACACAACACCCAATCGCACGACTCAACTTCCATGCGCACGAATCAACCTTCAATCGTGCGAATTAGCTACTTTCGTACGACTGAACCTTCATTCGTGCGATTGGACTCCAGTCGTGCGAATCACATTCATTCGCACACATTCAGTCGGTCACCTGACTCAATCGCACACAATCACTCAATCGCATGACTCATTCGCATACACTCAATCGCACGCATGACTCAATCGCACACAGACACTCAGTCGCACAACTCAGTCGCACGACATGCCTAGTCGCACAACTCAGTCGCGCGATTGACTCAGACGCATGATCCAGTCGCACGACCCACTCAGTCGCACGGCTCAATCGCATGGATGACCCAGTCGCCTGATCTGCAGAATCGCGACTGTGGTCGGGATGAGCAGCCCCCGAGCTGCTCTAAACACGGGTTTTACACCACAAGGACCTCCAGAAACACTCAACAAACATACACAAGCATAAAACACAAGCAAAGAGACCTCACACGCACCCATACGACCTTGTGTGTTCGGGTTGAACCCGAACACCCGAAACCCTAGTTTGGACAGCCGTGAAAAGGCTAGAAAACGGACAACCAAAGACAACTACCTGCTAGAAAGAAGTAGTCTAGGCTGTAGACGGTGTCAAGACGAAGAAAACAAGACCTCTCGGGTTGGATTTGGTGCTAAAATGGAGATTTGGTGTGTGAAGAGGAGATGAAGATGAAGAAGATGGTGAAATGGGGATTAGGGCTGGTATGAGGGTATTTATACCCAGCCCAAGTTTACAAAATTACAAGTTTAGTCCCTGCACTTAACCCCCGAGTTTTCCCAAATTTTGTTCGGTTGAAAAACGACTTTGTTAGGTGTTTTATATTAATTGTAAAAGTTCATTTAATGTTGTCATGACTTAAGAAATGGTTATATTAAAACATTTATTATATTTATAAAATGATATATTTAACGTTTTCAAAAATGAAAGTTTTAAAGGTCTTTTTAAGGTCATCACATGGTTATAACGAACACACACAACGATAATATTGCACACATGATATCCACATAAAGAGTCAAATAAAGATGAGGAATGACCAAACATAGAATAGATGACGGACAAACACGTTAATTGACGGACCTTAAAGTGACGGATGTCACAGTATCCCCCAGTTGAGAGAATTTCGTCCCGAAATTCAGCTGGAGTTAGGTCCAAGAGTGTCATCCTCGAAAAGATGTGGATATTTGAGTTTCATCTGATCTTCACGTTCCCATGTAAACTCTGGCCCTCGTTTTGAATTCCACCTTACGCGAACAATAGGTATCCTACTGCGCTTCAGTTGCTTGACCTTTCGATCCATGATCTCAATGGGTTCTTCAACAAAATGAAGCTTGTCGTCAATCTTGATTTCCTCGATTGGCACGTGAAGGGATTCATCGGCCAAACATTTCTTGAGGTTTGACACGTGAAAAGTATCATGCACACCGCTAAGCTCTTGTGGCAACCTTAACCGGTAAGCCACTGGACCGATCCTTTCAGTGATCTCAAATGGTCCAACGTATCTTGGGGCTAACTTCCCTTTCTTTCCGAATCGAACGACTCCTTTCCAAGGGGAAACTTTGAGTAACACACGATCCCCAACATTGAATTCTAGAGGCTTCCGACGATTGTCGGCATAGCTCTTTTGGCGATCTCGCGCGGCTTTAAGTCGATCTTTGATTTGGAAAATCTTGTCTGTTGTCTCTTGGATGATCTCTGGGCCTGTCAGTTGACTTTCACCAATTTCGGCCCAACAAACGGGAGATCTGCATTTCCTTCCATACAACGCTTCAAATGGAGCACATCCAATGCTTGTATGGTAGCTGTTGTTGTAGGAGAACTCAATCAACGGTAAATGAGCATCCCAGCTACCTCCAAAATCGATTACACACGCTCTCAACATGTCTTCTAGCGTCTGTATAGTGCGTTCACTTTGGCCATCTGTTTGAGGGTGATAGGCTGTACTCATGTCTAACCGAGTGCCCATCGCTTTCTGTAGCGTCTGCCAAAAACGTGAAGTGAATCTGCTATCACGGTCGGATATGATTGACACCGGCACCCCGTGCCGTGTCACGACCTCTTTGATGTACAATCTCGCCAACTTATCCATCTTGTATCTTCTCGGATAGGCAAGAAATGTGCTGACTTCGTCATTCGATCAACAATGACCCATATCGAGTCATGACCGCTGTTTGTTCTAGGGAGTTTGGTAATGAAATCCATAGCTATGTTCTCCCATTTCCACTCGGGAATTTCAGGTTGCTGTAATAATCCCGATGGTTTCTGATGTTCAGCTTTGACTTTCGAACACGTCAAGCATTGGCTGACGTATAAGGCAATGTCTTTCTTCATGCCTGGCCACCAGTATAGATCCTTAAGATCATGATACATCTTGTCTGCACCAGGATGAATAGAATATCGCGTCTTGTGGGCTTCATCCATGACTAAGGTTCGAACACCTCCCCATTTGGGTACCCATATGCGATCCATGAAGTACTGAATACCGTCATCCTTGCGAATCATCTGTTTATCTAACCCCCGGAATTCTTCTCCCGCAAGGTTTTCTTCTTTCAATGCCTCACTCTGTGCAATTTGAATCTGAGCTTTCAAGTTGGTTTGAATGGTCAATCCCAACGCTCGTGCACGTAGTGGTTTCACACGTTCTTTACGGCTTAAGGCATCAGCCACCACGTTAGCTTTCCCCGGATGATACCGGATTTCACAATCGTAGTCGCTAAGAAGCTCTACCCAACGTCGTTGGCGCATGTTGAGTTCCTTCTGATCCAGAATATGTTGAAGGCTTTTATGATCGGTGAAGATGATGCATTTGGTGCCATACAAGTAATGCCTCCAAATTTTGAGTGCAAATACTACAGCGCCCAACTCAAGATCATGAGTGGTGTAGTTCTTTTCGTGCACTTTAAGTTGTCGCGAAGCGTAGGCAATCACCTTGTCCTTCTGCATCAATACACATCCCAATCCTTGATGTGACGCATCGCAGTAAACCACAAAATCATCTGTTCCGTCTGGGAGAGACAGTATCGGCGCGTTGCACAACTTCTCTTTCAACGTTTGGAACGCTTGCTCTTGTGCAAATCCCCAGTCAAACTTCTTGTCTTTCTGAGTAAGCAGGGTTAACGGTTGCGCGATCTTTGAGAAATTCGCGATGAAGCGACGATAATAACCGGCCAATCCTAAGAATTGCCGTATCTCTGATGGTGTCTGGGGCGTATCCCATTTCTTCACCGCTTCGATCTTGCCGGGATCTACGTGAATCCCGTCCTCATTAACCACATGACCCAAAAACTTCACTTCTCGCAGCCAAAACTCACACTTTGAGAACTTGGCGAAAAGTTTCTCTTCGCGTAGCAGCTCCAGAATAGCCCGAAGATGTTCTACATGATCCTCTTTTGATCGGGAGTAGATAAGTATATCGTCTATGAACACGATCACGAACTTATCCAAGTAAGGTTTGCACACCCGATTCATTAGATCCATGAACACAGCTGGTGCGTTAGTCAATCCGAACGGCATGACCAAGAACTCATAGTGCCCATAACGAGTCCTGAACGCAGTCTTCGGTATGTCGTCCTCAAAAACCCTTAGCTGATGATAACCAGAACGAAGATCGATCTTTGAAAAATACGAAGCTCCTTGCAGCTGATCAAATAAATCGTCGATCCTGGGGAGAGGATATCGGTTCTTCACCGTCAACTTGTTCAGTTCACGGTAATCGATGCACATACGGAACGATCCGTCCTTCTTCTTGACAAATAGTACCGGTGCTCCCCACGGTGAATGACTCGGTCGAATAAAACCCTTCTCCAGTAGTTCCTGTAACTGACTAGACAACTCTTGCATCTCGGATGGCGCTAGTCGATAAGGCGTTTTCGCTACCGGTGTAGCTCCAGGAACCAACTCAATACGGAATTCCACCTGTCGTGGAGGAGGTAAACCAGACAAGTCATCTGGAAATACTTCTGGGTAATCCCGTACCACTGGAATATCCACCAGTTTCCTTTCTCGTCTTTCTTTTCAACCACATGAGCCAGAAAAGCGTAGCACTGCTTTCGTAAACTCTGGCGTGCTTTCATGCAGGAAATAAGCTTTAAGCTCTTACCCGGTCGTTCTCCCTGAACCTTGAGTACTTCCCCGTTTGGCATAGGGATACGTACTACTTTGTCTCGACAACAATCTCTGCTCCATTCTGCGACAACCAATCCATACCCACAATCACATCGAAGCTTCCTAACTCGAAGGGTATCAAATCTATCTCAAAGGTATGATCCTCCAGCGTCAACGAACACTTCCTAATAATCTCATCGGCCTGAGCAACTCTACCATTGGCCATTTCTACAGAGTAGCTAGTTTCTAGCCTACTAGGACTCAAATCAAGTAATTGCACAAACTCAGAAGATATGAAACTATTGTCTGCTCCAGTATCAAATAATATAGATGCGAAGTGATGATTGAGTAAGTGCGTACCCGTGACAACATTCGGGTCCTGACGAGCATCATTAGCTCCAATGACGAATGCACGTCCCCGAGCTGCATTCCCCTGAGTAGCCGGGCCTTGATTCCCAGCGATAGCCAACACCTGCTGCTGGTTGTTCCCCTGTTGACCCGGTGCCCGATTCAGCCTGGGGCACATATTCCTGTAGTGATCGGGGCTCCCACACTCAAAGCAAGCCCTTGCATTCCCGGCGGGGTTAACCGCGTTGACGGGTGCTACAAGATTCGGCGCAGTTCTGCAATCTCTTGCCAAATGACCCGGGCGCCTACAGTTAGCGCACACCCGGCACTGCGTCCCTGGGGGATGATGATAATTGCACCTTCACATTTGGGGTGCGGCCCCACATACTCTCTTCTGGCCTGAGACACGGCCACAAAATTCCTGGTCGGCTTAGACCTCTTCTCAAACCTTCCGGCACTCGACCGGCTCGATTCCCCAACATCCTTCCTCTTCTCGGCCCCTCGGCCCAAAACCCCTGTTCTAACCATCTCATCAGTCAAAGCGCCAGCTTTCAGAATTGCGCTCTGAATAGTAGGAGGAGCGGCTGCTGTGACCATAGCTCTAATTTGAGGCGCGAGTCCCCAAATGTACCTTTCGATCCTCTTTGATTCCGGCGTAACCAGATGCGGAACCAATCTTGCCAGCTCATGAAAACGATCAGTATAAGCTGCATGCCCTGCCCCCACCATAGCATGATTCCAGAACTCATGCTCCAGCTTCTGCATCTCGTTGAGAGGGCAGTATTCCTCGGTGATCAAGGCTTTGAACTCGTCCCACGACATCTGCATCGCAGACTCTCTTCCTCGTGCTTGAATCTGGGTGTTCCACCAGGTTAGGGCTTTACCCTGTAGAGAACAAGTAGCATACTTGATCCTCTGGCTGTCGAGGCACTCACTGATGTCGATCACTGCCTCCATCTTTTCCAACCACCTGGTTAGGGCTATCGCCCCACCTTTCCCGTCGAATTCCCTTGGCTTACAAGCCACGAACTCCTTGTACGAACATCCCCGACGAGCATTAACCACTCCAGTTTCGATACCGGCAGTACCACCATTCCCGGTTTCCTGGTTGCTCTCGTTTCCAGTCGGGTTTCCGTTTCCCGTCTCAGTTTCAATCCCACCTTGGGCTCCATCATCGTTGCCACCATCCCCGTGAGGGTGGTGTTGTTGAAGTGCGTCGCTCACTTGGGCCACGATAGTAGGAATCAGCGCGGCCAATTGCTGAGCGATCAGGGCTGCCATGTCGGCGTTCCCTGTTCCTTGACTGTTACTGGCAGGAGCATCGTTTGCTCTTGGTGCTCTGCCTCTGCCTCGGCCTCTGCCCCTTGGGGCTTCACTCCCGCCACTACTGCTACGGGTGACTCTTCGAGGCGGCATGTTCTAATCATAAAAGAGGTAACATATCAGCTTTAGTCACCATAAGATACAAAAGTATTCCACTTATCAAATTCCAATGTTCATGTTCCGGTCAGTCAAGACCACCATGCAGCCCATTTCAAGCATATTCTCGGTATACCGGTGATGTTTATATATAGGGTTCCCCGCAGCGTTCCCACCACACCCACGATGTACCGAGAATGATGCCCGATCCGGTTACATGACATCCGACTTTCCTTTACATCATATCCATAATAATCCATCACAACAGTTGTAAGTCCATGTATACAATCACGTTTAGTCTAGCGGAGGTTGTCTATTTCCTCATCTTTCGAGGTTTCAGACATATCCTCCTCAGAGTTAATCTCAATGTCCAAGGTCAAGCGCAATAGCATGATCTGTGAAGATCTCTTCGGGTTTAATACCCGGATCTGATAAACTAACTCGGCGCGCAGAGGGAACGGAAGATCCAATAGAAGCATCCCCATAAAAGAGTGAGCACAAGGGCTCTCTCATAGGGTGGAAAGATCACATAACAAATAGATGAACAAATCAAGCAGCGAGGAACACATACACGAGATATAATATGCATACAGAGTCCTAGCATGCAAATCTACATGAAGGTTCCTAGGTTATAGTCTAGGTCAAGCGTATTGCCTAATTCTCTATAACCAATGGCTCTGATACCAATCTGTCACACCCCCGCTAAAAGCGGAAACACGGGGATGTAACGAGACCGGGATCGTCATAACACATGGTAAGCGATAGAGAGCAATATAAATAAATGATGACATGCGTGTCATGACGACACCCGACAACAAGGGGACTTGTGTCGTGTTTAGTCAATGTTCACGACAACATAGCCATAAGCAACATGATAATGATAACACATATTCACATAAGATGAAAATGTAAATGTTAATTCCCACAACCCGGGAACAAGTTTCAAAAGTTGATAATTGTTTACATGCGTTAACATTGTTCAAAAGATTGTTTATCAAAATGAGCTAAGTCCCAAAAATGCATCCTAGGGTCTCCACTAAGGCAGCACACCTAGATTCCTGGACTTGCATGATCACCTGAAAAGATATGCTTAAAACGGTCAACATAATTGTTGGTGAGCTCGCAGGTTTATGTAATAAAAATGTAAGTGATGCTGTAATAAATAAGCGCGTCGGAATACCGTGAATACAGTTATATACACAAGTAAATATCACATGACATGAGCTTTGCAACCAAACCTAGCGACGTACACAAAGAAATTGTCGGCATATATTCACCCAAGGGCCCGTTCCTGGCCACTGATGGTACCAACTAGTATACCATCGAACGAGGGTGGGGGTGTCAACCCAGTAGTACTACCAATACCTAACCGTCGGTTCCCACACTGGAATTAAATAGTTGCAAAGATAGAACCACACAGCAGACCCAAGCATGTATCAAATAGTACTTGCAACACAGTATCACGTTGATTCCTTGTATGTAAAATGTATGTAAGTTGTACAGCATAAAAATTGTGTAAGCATACTTTTCCCCCAATTTGTAAATGATTGAAATATTGTATAAGCGTAAAAAGGGGCCACGAAACTCACTTGTTAGGTGGTAAGTATGTATGAGCGATGTATCCCAAATGTTGAATGCAAATAAACAGTCAAACACCTATTGACAGTTATTGTATAGCATTAATGATATGATATATGTATAAGCGCGCAATAATGATGGGTCGGTTCGGGTCGTATCGGATGGGTCACGCACAACACACACAGACTGACACACGTACTAGACCTTATGTAGATCCAAGTACAAGACATTGTCGCCATTAATGATGATGTTTAAGTAAAAGTCTCGTTGTTTATTGAAGAACATTGAATAAGTGTCAATAGTTATAAGTCAATTTGATCGTTGTAAAGCGTTAGTTCAATTTGCTCAAAATAGTTTCTGTGCCCTTTCTCGCGTTGACTTTAATATTTGTGGCCGAACAATGGCATTATTGTGTTAGTGTTACCTCGACACCACACGACATACTCACGCCACGCACAAGGGGTCAAACACAACAATTTCAGTCGCATAACAAGGTCAGACGCACGACTCAACCTCCATTCGTGCGAATCAACCCTCAATCGTGCGAATCAGCTTCATTCGTACGATTGAGCCTTCATTCGTATGATTGGCCTTCAGTCGTACCACACAACACCCAATCGCACGACTCAACTTCCATGCGCACGAATCAACCTTCAATCGTGCGAATTAGCTACTTTCGTACGACTGAACCTTCATTCGTGCGATTGGACTCCAGTCGTGCGAATCACATTCATTCGCACACATTCAGTCGGTCACCTGACTCAATCGCACACAATCACTCAATCGCATGACTCATTCGCATACACTCAATCGCACGCATGACTCAATCGCACACAGACACTCAGTCGCACAACTCAGTCGCACGACATGCCTAGTCGCACAACTCAGTCGCGCGATTGACTCAGACGCATGATCCAGTCGCACGACCCACTCAGTCGCACGGCTCAATCGCATGGATGACCCAGTCGCCTGATCTGCAGAATCGCGACTGTGGTCGGGATGAGCAGCCCCCGAGCTGCTCTAAACACGGGTTTTACACCACAAGGACCTCCAGAAACACTCAACAAACATACACAAGCATAAAACACAAGCAAAGAGACCTCACACGCACCCATACGACCTTGTGTGTTCGGGTTGAACCCGAACACCCGAAACCCTAGTTTGGACAGCCGTGAAAAGGCTAGAAAACGGACAACCAAAGACAACTACCTGCTAGAAAGAAGTAGTCTAGGCTGTAGACGTGTCAAGACGAAGAAAACAAGACCTCTCGGGTTGGATTTGGTGCTAAAATGGAGATTTGGTGTGTGAGAGGAGATGAAGATGAAGAAGATGGTGAAATGGGGATTAGGGCTGGTATGAGGGTATTTATACCCAGCCCAAGTTTACAAAATTACAAGTTTAGTCCCTGCACTTAACCCCCGAGTTTTCCCAAATTTTGTTCGGTTGAAAAACGACTTTGTTAGGGTTTTATATTAATTGTAAAAGTTCATTTAATGTTGTCATGACTTAAGAAATGGTTATATTAAAACATTTATTATATTTATAAAATGATATATTTAACGTTTTCAAAAATGAAAGTTTTAAAGGTCTTTTTAAGGTCATCACATGGTTATAACGAATACACACACAACGATAATATTGCACACATGATATCCACATAAAGAGTCAAATAAAGATGAGGAATGACCAAACATAGAATAGATACGGGCAAACACGTTAATTGACGGACCTTAAAGTGACGGATGTCACACCACGTAAACTAAACGCTTAATGTTTTTTGAGCGTTTTGATATGCTTTTATGTATTATGTTCTCTATCTTGTTTTCCTTGTGCATATCCCTGTAGGATAATAAGTTTTTAACTAGATGTGATTTTTCTAACTAATTTTACTTCTGAATCGTCATTTTTAGCAAAAACTGATGCACAAGGCTCCCACATATATGGGGTTTGGGGGTGTCAATCACTTTGGGTCTAATGTTCACATACTCATCCTAAATGGTTGATTTAAGTTGTGTTTTTTCTCAAATGGGTCAAATCAAGAAATATAGCTAAAAGGGGAGTGGGTGGCATGCAATAGTCTTCTTTACTATATTTCTAATGCATATAATCTTCTAAAGCATTTTGTTCAAGGATTTAGATTGTTAGTTTAATGACTTTTTTGTTACTGGTAACAGGAAAGCAACTAAATTGAACAATGAAGTTACCAAAAAGGAAATATTAATATTTGCATTGTGCAGCTATACCTACGATCAAGCCACAAACTCTTAAATGTTTGGTTATATGGAGTCATGTTTATCAATTCAAATAACGTGTGATCTTTTTTTGGATATGTAGTTTTATCAACCATATATAGGCTAATCCTAAACCGTTTCGACCCATATGAAAAATGAATTGCTTCAACCTTGACTCGGTTTGACCCGTTACATGATATACCTGTTTTTTCATCTGTAACCTTATGATGGATAATTTTGGTTTCATTGATTAGGAAGTGATAGCTCCTGAATGGTTTTGTCCATCATGCTGTTGCAGAATTTGTAATGTTTTTTTAATGAATATCATGAAGAACATGTGGAAACAATGTATGCAGGTTTTCTTCTCCTTTGTTGTTAATTAAACTCATGTTATGCATTCTTTGTAAGTTCTGTTCTCATTTCTTGTTAATTAATCTCATGTATATGTATTTTTGTTATCAACTTAATTATCAAATTTGATGTGATAGATCATAAAGGCTGTTTAAAAAGAAGCAAATATTTCTTAAAGCTGAAGAGTTATTTACGCCTAATTGGTTATGTAGTTTGAAATGTGAAGAGGTATGGATCAAACTTTTGATATTGTTTCTTTATTAAATTATGTCATTTCTTTTGTTGGTATACTTTTTTTTAATAAAATGATCACTTGTTTTATGATCATTAAAGGGCATTTAAGTATTCAAGCATTTATATTTTTTTTTCCAAAGCTAATTGTGAGGTTGTTATTTTCCTACCATGAATAGAGTGCTTATCAAAATAAATAGATATTTTTTCCACATGTTCATTAAAGGGCATTCATGATTTCAAGCATTTCTTTTTTTCAAAGCTAATCGTCTGCGCAAGCGTCATTATTTTCATAGCATGGAGAGAGTGCTTATCTAAATAAATAAATAATTTTCTACATGATGCTACCTTAAAGAATGAATTTGAACATATTAAACCTTTAGATGTTTATTGATTATCCTATTAAATTATGCTGCCAACAAAATTCTTGATCTTACAATTTCTACTTATGGGATTTGTATATATTTTTGGGTCTTCAATGCTTCCGGAAAAGTCAATTTTAGTTGGGAAAGATAACTTTACGTGGACCCTAAGAGAAAATAAAACATTTGAACATACAAGCACTGATTCCTCGGCTAATGGTATAGAGAATTTACAACTGATGCCAAGAAAGCCTAGAATAGTAATGTTTTTCATGTCCTATATGATAGGTCATAGTTGTATGTACTTGCTAAATGCTGATTGCAAGCATTTGATGTGGTTGTAGACGATCATGATGTTAATGTTATTCCATTAGGGGTATTCGATCAAGAGGTTGATTTGTGCAATATGGCTTTTAATATAACATAAGATTTTTGTTTTATACCTCAAATCATGTTTGTATTGATTATTGTGGTTGCACCACATGCTCATTTAGCCATTTGTTTGTGTGGGGTTACTTTTCGAAAATATAATGATAAATTAATATTTTGTTATATGATTTAAAGATAAGGGTATTAGATGGGTAAAATATAAATTTTTATGCATTAAATAGGTGAAATTTACATAGTTGTTGGGGGTACTTTTTGTAATTAATTTAGTCCTCGTGATCGAGTTTGCTTAAGACGGCTTTTAGGTATTACATGTTAGCTATTTAGCTTTGAGTTTTTTTTCAATATATCATAGTTTGAAGAGAAATTACATATTAAGGATACCACACAAGCCACCCTAACATGAAGGGCAACTCAACCGCAGCAACGCGCGGGTATTCCCACTAGTATATATATATATATATATATATATATATATATATGTAGATATATATATATATATGATATACACAGATATATAATATATATATATATACATATATATATAGATATATATATATATATATATATATATTATATATATATATATATATATATATATGTATATATATATATATATATGTGTGTGGTGTGTGTGTGTTTGTGCGTGCATGTGTGTGTGTGTGTGTGTATGTGTGTGTGTATGTATGTATATGTATATGTATATGTATATGTATATGTATATGTATATGTATATGTATATGTATATGTATATGTATATGTATATGTATATGTATATGTATATGTATATGTATATGTATATGTATATGTATATGTATATATGTATATGTATATGTATATGTATATGTATATGTATATGTATATGTATATGTATATGTATATGTAACATTTGACCCATTTTGAATATCCGAAACCTAAACCCGAACCCAATTTGAACTTTCATGCAATGAAAAATTCATTATTAAATTATTTTATTTATTTTAATGAATCAAATGCATTAAATGTGTAGTTTAACCAATATTGTGAATTGTTTTATTTAAATTTTCATTTATTAAATCATTTAAACATCTTATAATAATTTTATGATTTATAAATAATTTTTTATAAAGTTATAAAGTTTTATTTGTCATTTTCAATAAATAACTAAATTGAAAGTCTTACTAAAATTCATAAAGTTTTATAAATATTTTATAAAACAAATGTATTTATTATTTAAATTAAGTTTTTTAAGTTTAGGGTGAAAAATGTCATTTATAAAACTTAAATTATAAGCTTTTCATATAAAATAATAAGCATTCTAACTAGAGGGGCCAAACTGTAAATTTTATTTAAAACCCAACCCCACCCCCGTTGACCCTTCCGCCGATCCACCAAAATCCAGCCAAACCTCCGGCCAAAATCCGACAAGGTTAAAACCTCATAGTATGACCACTTTAACTCGATCAAACTGTCTATTCCCCTTCGAGACTAAGATTCGAACTTAACCCGCGTGTTTAATTGTGATTATTCGACCATTAACACATGAAATCAAAATTGAATGATTCACATTAAAAAACCATAGCCGATCTCGACTCAATCCTGTTTGAATGATCATAATCAGCAAGCTACAACGTTCCTATGATTACTACAACCATAATACCCCAATCAATCGAATATGTAACTGCTTATTCGTTCATGAATTCGAGTCAAAACCCCGAATCAAACATTGAAACCGTTCGACATGTAACAACATCAATTGGGTCTATATAATTATGGGAAAATATTCAAATCAACTCCCTTGAACCATTTGCAACTTCAATTTCATTCGAAACACACACATACACCATAACCGATTACCATATTTATTCACGACCTAAAACTTAGTCGAGAGCCACTTTCTGTTGATGCTTGTATGTTCCTAGATCATGATTTGTAATGTAATAGATCTTGTCTGTCTGATTATGATGTAATTTGTATTGATTAATGAAATGACATGGATTGTTTGTTATTAGTAATGTTTAATATTTCATTAATGAGTCGTGATTGAATTGATTGGGTTTATGATTGTTTGAATGGTTATCCATAATGTTATATTAATTAAAACATTCAAACTTAACTTAATGAAGTTCTCATGCGAATGGCCCATGCAAATGGACCACATGCATGAATAACTTCATACGATTGACTCAATCGCACGACTGAACCAGGAGACTGGATCAGTCGTATGACTGACACATAAGATTGGCTCAGTCGCACGACTGAACACTCAGTCGTGCGGATGAACCAACCGCATGGTTCAATCGCACGACTGAACCATACTTATGGCCCAGTCGCACGATTGAACAATACTAACCTCTAAATAGACCCAATTCGTGGAAAAACGTAAGCACTCATACCATTACGATTCCAGACGTACCCTAGCCGTCCAGAAGCCTCCCAAATAGTTCTCCAAGTTCACAGAACACATTAGATCGATTCCTAATCGACTTCTAACATTAGATTCAATTCTTGATTGATTCTTCGTGTGTTCTCACTGATTGGATCACTAATCAAATAGGATTCCGCACTATTTGAGTTGGTTTAACACGCTAATCACTAGGTATTTCGTTCAAATACCAGGTCCTAACAAGTGGTATCAGAGCTTTGGCTCTTGATTACGTGTTGATTCAATCAAGATTGCATAAAAGTTTGTGTTTTTGCACAAAAAACGCAATCTTTGGTGTCAAAAGTGATCTTGGACGTTCCCTGCTCATCGAAGTTTGGTTTCTACGGACTAAGGCGATTAGGACTTGTGAAATTTCGAATTTTTACGGCTGAAACCCGTCAAACCTAGAAAATTTCGCAAAACAGAAGATGAAGCTTGCTGAGGCTCAGCTGGAGGTTCTGGTTGAGGTGTCTCTGGTTGTTCAAACTTGACCTCCACTTCAGGTGGGACTTGACTTGGAAGAGAGTGCAAGTCAATTAGTTCTCCACTTTTAATCTTCTGCTTGATCACCCTTATATGCTCATCCATTGTGGATAGAGACATAGGGACAAGTCTCCTTCCGGAGAATCCATATAGCTTTAAGAAGCTCATCATTCTTTGTCTGTCAGCAGACTTCTTTACACTCTTTTGAATGATGGCTCTTGACTTTGCAGCTTCTTCCCTTAGCTTCCTTTTGGTTGTCTTTCTTTCTTTGACTAGCTCAAGCTCAAGTTGCTTTAGGTACTCAAACTCAATGAAGATATAGGACAGGGGAAGAAGTGCATCTGCCTGATAGAAGCCTGTGGCACTCAGGTAGTTAATCATCTTGATCCTATCTTCTTCTTTATCTACCTGAGGTTCTTGTGGAGCCACATCTTCCTGTGCAAGACTTTCTTGAACTGGAGAGAGAGTGGGAGCATGCTTGTAGAGTCTTTTCTGTCTCTTCTCCTCTTTGAATTGGAGAAGTAGCCTTGCATCCTCTTTCTCCTTCATCTCTCTTGACACTTTCATGTCAGCCAGTTCATTTAACTCTTCTAAGGGGAGGGAGATGATTTCATCAATATCATAGTTCCTGGTCTGTAAATAGGTAATCCTGACTGCCCTTAACTCACCATCTTGAGTATTTGGTCTGGGGGCAGCCCTGATTGCAGCTTGCATAAAGCTAGATGACCCAGAAGAACTTTCTCCCCTTAGCTTCCTTTTCCTCTCTCTCTCTTCCTCCTCAATTTCCTCAGGAGTCATTTTCCTTTTCCCTTTGTCACCAACAGACCTTTGTGACTCAGGGTGGATTGAGGCTTGGCCTTCATTGCTTGGTGTAGCTTCCATGCTCTGGCCAGAGAGAGCTGAGAAACACCTTCACCAGCAGGTGTCTCAGAAGGAGTTTGGACCTCTGCAGCAGTTGTTGATGATGAGACAGGGGTCTCAGGTTCTGCCACTGGGCCTTCAGTCAAGGTTTCCCCTATGAAACTAATCTTCGGGTCCACCTCAACATCCAGTTGACCGATGACATTGCCTGATTGCCTAAGTCTCCTTCTTAGAGAGAACTCTGCAAGGATCCTATCTTGGATTCTTTGAGCCAGCCTGTCAGCTTGTCTTGAATTGCTTGGATTGACAAGTGGCATGTTGACTAAATCCAATCTTTCATAGAAGTTCAGGCTTTGGAAATTAAACACTTCTTGTTGACCTTGAACTCTGTGAAGAATAAGGGCTCTTCTGTCAGCATCATACCTCCACCTTATGATGTAATTGCCAGTTCCTTATGGTGGAGATGAGACAGCCTTGGTATACCTTCCTCAAAGAGACTCCTGATGATTGAGTCTATAGAGTCCACATTAATGTGAACTTGAGGAAGTTGCTGAGAATGCACAACAGCAAGTGAGGATGGTGAGTCCTCTATGTCCATTCTCTGTGAAGAACTCCCAGATTCTGTGGTTGTAATAACTTTCTCCCCCTTTTTGGTAGCATCACCCACTTGCATAGGTGAGCTGGAGGATAAGTCAATCACTTCCACAGGTTCTTGTGTTCCTGGTTGAGCTCTCCTTAAAGGTCTCCCAGCTAGTTTTTCCTTTAGATATGAAATCTGAAGTTGCTGATCATTGACCCTATTTGTAAGGTAGTCACCTGAGATTCCAAGTGACTAACCTTAGAGACTAAATAGGAGCATGTTTTTGACAATTTCTGCACCTTTAGTCTCAAATTCCCCTCATCTTCATCAGAAGAATCATTGGGGGATGAGATGATTGGACCAAAGTCCTCTCTCTCACCACCAGCTTGAGGTTCTTGGCTGCTGGTTTTCCTCTGCTCACTGGCAACCTCAGTTGAGATGCCAGTGGGCTGAGTTGCCATGGTTGAGGTCTTAATGATGTAATCACTTTCAAAAGTGAGAGCCTCTTCCATATGGACATCCTGAACATGTTCAGAAGTGTCCACCTCAGTAATAGGTGACTGATGTGGGATAGACTGAGGAGAGTCAGAGGTACTCATCTCTCTTTGAGTAGGGGAGGAGAAGAGAGACTCATGGTACTCACTGAATCCTAAGTCTTCATCAGTATAGAAGGATAGGTTGGGAATTGGTTGGTTGAGATCTAAAGGCTGGGGATGGTAACTGTCCCCTGAAGGTTGTTCACTTGAGTGTTGAGACTCAGAGTGAAGGCTTAAGGCTGTTGGGCTTGTGAGCTCATCAGGGTGAGCATGAGGAACCTCAGCCCTGATAGGTGAAGAAATGGGAGTGGTTTGCTCCTCAGGAGAAGTGGGAGCTCTAGTGTCCACTTCCTCCTGTAAGGTTGAGTATATGGGGGCCTGCACAGACTCAATAGCCTGAGCAGGGGTTCGTTTGGATTTTCTTTGGTAGGTGAGGGTGATTTCTGGTCTTTTTAGAGGTAAGGATAAAAGAGGTGTGGGTTCAACACTAGCTTGTGTTGCTAGGTTGTCACCTTGAGCAATGAGCTCTAACATTTTGGGGACTAGGGCTGTTTCTACCCCTGAGAAGCCTACAGTTGGCTTCTTCATTATTTTAAAGATGTCGGGCTTCATCTGTCCCAATTTAAGAATATTACTTGTTTCCCTCAACTGTGAGCCCAGTTCACAGTTGAGAATGTGTTGAACATATCTAGGAAACATGTAATACTCTAAGGAGTCTAAGTTTGCAAGTAAATTAGTATAAACAAATTGTGAATACCTGAACTTGACCCCCTGAACCATTCCATGAACTATAAAGGAGAGATCCTCAGGAATCTGGTCCCATCCACCATGCTTGTTTGATAAGCTGTGGATAACCACATGGAGCAGGTATTTCCACTGGGATGAGACCTTCCCTTTCCTGAGGTCTTTACAGAGAAATCTCCCTCATAGCCCATCTGCTCAAAGGAATGATTTACAGCTTCCTTTGGGAAGGACAACTCACCTTCTTCATCATCCAGCTGCAAATGTTGGTTAATGATGGCCGGAGTGATGAAGATTGTCCTCCCTTGCACTGTGGCAGACAGTGCCTTCTCCCCATCCATAATGACCTCTTGGCAGGTCTTCCAGAATTCAAGCAAGTGATCCTCATATAGAGTAGGATCAATGGTCAGGGAGGTGAAATAGTTGGATAGAGTTAAGAATTGGCAAATCTCTGAGAAACTTGCATCTTTCTCAGAGCTTAACAGAGCAACTTGATTTGTTGCCTGTGAAGTTGCATGGAGAAATCTGGGTTGTTTCTGCGGTTTAGGTTGGCCATTTCAGAAGCTTAAGGGTGAAGAAAGGTAGAAAGCAAAGGCGGTTTAGAGAATTAGGTTAGAGAATAGTGGAATTGAGGAAGATAGTGAGAAAGAGGGGGAACCGTTGGGTATTTATGTGAAAAGGGATTTGAACCAAAGTTAATGAAAGAGGATAAACTTTGAAATCCGGAAGTCGGTCCCACCTCTGAAAAGGTAGTTTACTTTTGCTCAAAAAGTAGTTTTCTTGGAATTCGAAAAGCTTCCGAAGGTAATTTGTCTTCGGAGAGTTAATTGAAAAAGCTTCCGAAGCTAAAATGGCTTCGGAAGATTTTCCTGAGAGTCTTGAAAATTTATGCTTCGAAAGAGAAATAAACCCTTGGATGCTTTGTATAAGAGTAAACAAAGCTTCCGAGAGTTAATTTTGCTTCGGAAGGAAAAAGTCCTTAAAAATAAATAAGTGTCTGAGCTAGATATTTAAGCTTCGGAAGATGAGTTTAGTCTTCTTCCGAAGGTAAAATCTTTTAGACAGTTATTCATTTTGAAGACATGTTTTTCTTCCGGAGATAAAATTTTATCTTCCGAAGTATCAAAAATTTTCAAGAATCTAAGGAAAGTCTTCAAAAAGAATTTTACATCCAAAGAAAACATGAGCTTATGAAAGTGATGAACTAGACAACTTAGGACACACATATTTTAAGAAGAAATAATTAGAATTAGTTTTAAAAAAATCTACTCAAAGTTAATCATCCCAATAGCTGATATCAGATACTTAAATCTCTGTTCATCAAAAGCTTTTGTGAACAGATCAGCATATTGTTCATCTGTATGAACTTTGACTAGTTTAATTAATCCCTTTTCATAGTTATCTCTTATTAAATGATACCTGATGTTGATGTGTTTGGTCCTTGAGTGCTGCACAGGGTTCTCAGTGATAGAGATAGCACTATTGTTGTCTATATGGATAGGAGTCTCTTTGAAGTTAAATCCATAGTCCAGCATCTGATTTTAAATCCAAAGTACTTGAGCAGCATCTGATTTTGAATCCAAAGTACTTGAGCACAGCAGCTTGCAGCAGCAATGTATTCAGCCTCAGCAGTTGATGCAGACACACATGATTGTTTCTTGCATTGCCATGAGACAACCCTTCCACCAAGGAATTGACATCCCCCAGATGTAGACTTTGCAGTCATGTTGCAACCACCATAATCACTATCTGTATAGGCATACAGATTGAAATTAGGATTCTTTGGATACCATAGACCAAGTGTTGAAGCACCTTTGAGGTATCTTAAAATCCTTTTCACAGTGATTAAGTGAGACATCTTAGGGTTGGCTTGATATCTTGCACAAATACATGTAGCAAACATGATATCAGGCCTGCTAGCTGTAAGATACATAAGAGACCCAATCATAGCCCTGTATAAGTGTTCATCTACACACTCCCCCTCAAGATCAGGTCCAAGGGAGTGGTTTCTGGCTATGGGTGTCTTAGCAATCTTACAATCAGTCATGTTGAACCTCTTGAGTATGTCTTGAACATACTTTGACTGACTTATGAAGATGCCATCTTCAACCTGCTTCACTTGAATTCCCAGAAAGAAATTGAGTTCTCCCATTGAACTCATTTCAAATGTCTTTCATCAGCTTCTCAAAGTCTTTGCAGAGCTTTGGATTAGTTGAACCAAAGATGATGTCATCTACATATACTTGAACCAGCAATAAGTCATTTCCCTGTCCTTTGATGAAGAGAGTTCCATCTATAGTACCTCTTCATCAATCACTCCATATAAGAAAGCACACTTTACATCAAGTTGAAAGACCTTGAAGTTCTTGGATGCAGCAAATGCCAGGAATATCCTAACAGCTTCTAGTCTTGCTACAGGAGCAAAGACATCAGTGTAGTCAATCCCTTCTTCTTGTGTGTATCCTTGAACAACTAGTCTTGCCTTGTTCTTGATGATGATTCCTCTATCATCCTTTTATTCCTAAAAACCCATTTGGTTCCAATGGTAGTCTTCCCATGAGGAAGAGGACAAAGGTTCCAAACTTTCTGCCTTTTGAATTGAAGCAGCTCTTGTTGCATAGCTTCAACCCAACTTCCATCCTTTAGAGCTTCATCAACTTTCTTTGGCTCTATCTGAGATAAGAAACAAGAGTGAAGACAAACATTTGCTTCATGGGTTTGTCCTCTTGTTCTTACCCCTGTGACAACATCTCCAATGATGTTTGTGGTGGGGTGAGACTTGTGGATCCTTAGCTGAGGGATCACAGCAAGTTGCTGAGAAAGATCCAAATTTGAGAAATTTAGATCTGGCCTGGAAGATTCACCCTCCACATTATCACACTTATCAAGATTAACTTGATCCAATGAGTGTGTGACATCATTGATGTTGTCATCTATGGTGTGGTTATTAGCATCAAGGATTCCTGATCACTATCACCATCACCATTGTTGTCTTCTACAATTGAGGTGTCTTTATCTGGTTGAGAAGCCTCTGAGCTGGAATTTGAAGGCATACCAGATGTATCAGCTGAATTTGTCATTGTTGTGCTGATAGAAACCTCATTTGCTGAAGTAGTTCCAACTGGAGCTGAAGATGTATGAGTTGAGGATCTTCCTAGCTCAAATCTTGGATCAGGATCACCTGTATTTAAATTTTCTGCAGATCCTGAAACATGCTCACAAGATTTGTTAAAACAGTTGGTAACTAAATCAAGATCAAACAGCCAATCAGGACCAGAACCAGCCACACATGATGTGTGTTCATTGAAAGTCACATTGGCTGACTCCTCAACAATTCTAGTTCTGAGATTGTATACTCTATAAGCCTTAGCTTGGGAAGAGTATCCAAAGAAGTGTCCATCATCTGATTTCTCAGCAAACTTGGCAATTTGATCTTTGGTATTCAAGATGGTGCAGGGACATCCAAATGACCTGAGAAAACCAATGAAAGGTTTTCTCTTGTGCCAAAATTCATAAGGAGTCTTACCATGTGTCTTGACTACTAAAACTCTGTTTTGCACATAGCAAGCAGTATTAACTGCCTCTGCCCAGAAGGTGATGGGCAGTTTAGAGTCAGACAACATAGTTCTTGCAGCTTCAATAAGTGTCATGTTTCTCCTCTCAGCAACTCCGTTTTGCTGAGGAGTCCTGGGAGCACTATATTGTCTTATAATCTTTTTCATCACAAAATGTATCAAGGATTTGGTTCTTGAATTCAGTTCCTTGATCACATCTTATGGTTTTGACCTTGTGATCACATTGATTCTCAACTTTTAAGATGAAATTCTTCAGAATCTCAGGGGTTTCATCCTTAGTTCTAAGGAAGAAGACCCAAGTGAATCTTGTACAATCATCTGTGATCACCAAACAGTAAGAGGTCCTTCCTAGACTCATTACACTGGTGGGGCCAAAGAGATCCATATGTAACAAGTGTAGGGGAGTAGTGATGGAGTTCTTTTCCTTAGGCTTGTGAGATACCTTGTGTTGCTTCCCTTTCAGGCATGCAACACAATGATCATCACTTGTAAACTCTTTCTTTGGCATTCCAGTTACCAGATCATGTTTAATTAATTTATTCATGTTCTTAAAGTTTACATGGCACATTCTTTTATGCCATAGGAAAGACTCATCACTATTTGCTTTAGATAGAAAGCATGAAACTTCTCCAGAGGGAGATGTTTCTTGCAAATCCATCTTGTACATGTTCCCTTTCCTGGGGGCTCTGAGCAGAATATGCTCATGAGGAATGACCACTCCAGGCTTGAGAACAATGCACTCATGCTCAGTTAAGAGCATGTTATGACTCTGATCACAAAATTGGGATACACTCAGAAGATTGTACCCAAGCTCCTTAACAAAGTTTACCTTCTCAATGCTGAGCTTACCATTTGTGACCTTGCCCCTTCCAGAAATGTAACCACCTTCATCTCCTCCAAAAGCAACTGGTCCTCCATCAATTCTCTCAAAATTATAGAGTAGAGACCTATTGCCTGTCATGTGCCTGGAACAACCACTGTCAATTATCCAGACATTCCTGTTTGTCTTGAGCTGTTCCTGCACAAAGAAGATGATTAGTTACATTTGGAAACCCAAGCCTTACTTGTCATGGGCTCACTAAGTGTAATAGAAGGTAATGCAACAGTAATAGATCCTATGGTTGTACTATGGGGATCTTCAGCTGTTGTTGATGGAGAAACTTTAGTCATTTGATCTTTCTTAGACTTCCACACCACCTTTGGAGTCTTGGACTTGACCTTCAAAACCTTAGAAGCTTTTGGGACTTCACAAGTTTTGATGACTGAACCTTCGGAAGAGTCTACAGTCACTGCAGCAGACTTTACTGCTTCGGAAGAACTCCTTTCTTCCGAGACCAATTTTACTTCCGAAGGTAATTTTCCATTTACCTTCTTCTTTGATTTGGAGCTTCCGAAGGAAACAGACTTTCCTTCCGAAGCTTGAGACTTCTTGAAACTCTTTGAAGTCTTTGTATTGGTTATGTGGACAGTACTTTTAGGATTGTATAGGCAATCCTTAGCAATGTGAGAAGTACTTTCACACATAACACATAACATTTTCTTCTTCAAGAGAGTCTCCTTTTGAGAACAAGACTGGCTTTGGTCACATCCCTTCTCCACCTTCATCTTGGAAGATGCTGAGACAGTTCTTTTGGGCTGTGAACTGTTTTGGAGTTTGATGGTCCAGGCTGTGCAGCAGTGGTACACAGCAGCTCAGTCTTCTTCTTTGCATTGAGATGTTTTGAAAATGAACCAGGACTCTTAGCTGAGGAGTCTTGGTTGATGTCTTCAGTCCTTACTACTTTGAAACCTGCAGAGATAAAAACTTGTTTCTGCTTAGTATCAAAAGTAGCCTTGATCTCTTGAGCCTTCTTTGCTTTCTTCTTGCTCTTCCTGATCAAGTTCTTTCTCTTGGACTTGGTCATCACAGTAGATTTATTCTCCTCAGAAGGATAGTGGCCCTTGGAAGAATCCTCTTCTTCACTCTTCTCAGAGGAATTCTTCACTATCACTTCTTCATCATCCTCACTTATAGGATCTATGAGTGGAAGCTCATCTTCACAAGTTCCACACCTAGGAGATCTTACAGACAAGATTGTGTGTGGAGGAGCTATCTCATTTGATCCCAGTCCCTGTCTATTTTGATAGCATACTTTGTTGTGCAGGGATGAGGATATCATGTTCTTGAAGGTCTCTTCTTCAAGAACACTCTTCTCTGCCTTGGCTTTGCTGATCACAAGCTCAGCCTGGCACTCAGTCAACTTAGTTATGAGATCCTGGATCTGAGTTCTAAAATCTGTATGTTCATATTTTAGTACTGAAATGGTTTTTTCCAAGTCCTCTATCTTTAACTTGTAATCATTTTCAGACTTTCTAAAATCAGATTTTAATATGTTTAGTGACTCAAGATCAGATCTCATCTCTAAGTTGTAGGACCTGTATCTATTTACTTTAGCAATGCATTCAGGAGTACAGAGATGTTCCAATACCTTGGCTTCATCATGGTCAGCCATCAGTGCTTGGTTTGGAGAAGCATCTTCCACCTGGAAGCTCCAGTCAAAGCCTTCTTCTTCAACAGCAACAGCAGCATGTTGCTTTGGCTTCTCATTCTGAGGGGCTTTGTCAGTGTAGTTTGGTCTGGGTTGTGTTTGGCCCCCATTTGTTTTAGGTGCCTTACACTCCCTAGCAAAGTGGCCCATAAGGTTACAGTTGTAACACTTAACTTTGCTTTTATCCAGCCCAAACTTTCCACTGGTAGCATTGCTTGGAAATCTTCTTTCTGTTCTCTTGTAGAACTTCTTGGCTCTGTGAGTGAGGAGAGTCATTGCTGAACTATCTCCATGTATTCCAGGTCATCTAGATGGATACAGTCCAGGTCTTCAAGAGTGAAGAGATAATTCTCACAGCTTTCATCAGTAGACACAAAGGCTTGAGAAGAACTTGTCTCTTGGAATGGGCTTCCTTGAGTAAAGTTCTCCCTTGGTGTCTCCGGGAAGGTGATGAAAGGACCCTTTTGTGAGTTGTCAGGGTAGCATATGAGATGATGTTGGGGTTCTATGCTGTCCCTTTCAACCACATGAAGGGCTGAACCTATTTGATTGTTGGAGTTGCCAGATGAACCTTGCATGTTCATCTCCATCTGGTATCCACTGAGAATCCCATACAACTCTGTCAGAGTATGAGTTTTAAGGTTCTCAGTCCTCTTGATCACCACACAATAGTGTGTCCATTGCCTAGGAAGTGAGGACATAAACTTCCTTACAATGTCCCTGTTCTCAAGAGGAACTCCTCCATCCACTAGGGTATCCACAATCTCAACATACCTGAAGTATTGTTGAGTCATGGTTTCACCTGCTTTGAAGGTGAAGTTTTCAAACTGCTGCTTCAGAAGATCCTTCTTGTTCTCCTTGGCTTCAGAGGAGCCTTCATACATCAGCTTCAGTTCATCCCACAGCTGTTTAGCTGTTTTGCACTTCTTAAAGCCTCTGTATACAGAGTTTGGGAGAGCAGTCTGAAGAGCAGTCATGGCCTTCCTATCAATCTCTACTCTTTTTCTATCTTCATCTGAGTAGTTGGCCACATCTTTTGGAATCATACCAGCACCAGTAGCAGAGGGGGTGCTTGGTATGAAAGGTTCATTCTCAACAGATTCCCACATTTTGAATCAAGAGACCTGATGAAACCTTCCATTCTCATACACTAGGTGTCAAAATCATCAAGAGTGATCAGTGGGGATTTGTTCATGGTTCCAGTCTCCATATCAGTCTTTGAGATGGATGCCATTTGAAGAGTTTAGTTTTTGTGTGTGTGGGGGATCTTAAGATAGTGAGATCTTATATCAAGAGCCTGGAACGCTCTGATACCAATTGCAGGACCGTTTAAGGGCTTGAACACAATTACAACACAACAACACAATGAGGAGAGAAACTAAACTTTAATCAAACAGTGAACTGGATTAACCAAGGTGATACAAAGAACACAAGTAAAGTAAAGAGACAGAACAAGAGAGTTTGGGTTTCAAGGAGGCAGTATATTGCTTTCTCAAGTTCTTTTACAAGTGTTACAAAGCATAAAGAAAGATACAAGAACTTGAAATACTTATACTACAACCTACAGCCGGCTATACTTTGAAAGCCAGCTGGATACAATTGACTAGACACTAACAAAATCAATTGTAGGATCAAAAGGCATATCTGCCTTTTGACCTTGTGACTATGACATGCCATAGCTCACATCCTTATACATTACAAAAAGGATAAAGTACATAAAGTAGAAAGTTACAGACTCAAGACCTCAATGTACAGTTACCAAAAGCATGGACCTTTTCACCAACTCATGTAAGTTGGTGACTTTACAGAGATGCAGCGGAAAAGGTGCTTTATGGAACAGTACATCAGATAAAGCATGTGTACTAAGTCTTCGGAAGAAATCTGTCTTCATAGGTTGAAGCTTCGGAAGTCTTTCTCTCTGAGGCTTCGGAAGACTTCATGTTTGGCTTCGGAAGATATTGGTCTTGGCTTCGGAAGATTTTACACTTAGAGTATTTTCTAATGCATTGTGTAAAACTTCCGAAGCATTCTATACTTCAGTACTTAGTGCATGTTGCAGAGACACTTGGATGTTTTGGGTTGCATCAGACTTAAGGAATCCTTACAATCATCCTAGAAAACCTATCTTTATGTTCTTGAGTGTTCTTACTTGTTGTTTATTGTTTCAGTACCTAGTTCCCTATTTGATCTAGTAAGTGTGTTTAGTTGATAATCTCCAACTGTGAAACTATTGTTTGAACCAAAACCGATCCTACAATTATTATGCTGAATGATTTTAGAAACATAAATAGCATTCATGATTTTAACCCGTGTTTAAAGGATGTAATCAATGGGGGTAATAAACCCTATGTCGATTATATTAATTCAGTGATGAAAATTTGTTTGCAAAATCGACACCAATGGTAGTAATGTTCTTGGGAAATTTATATTCTTAAAATCAGAACTTACAAAATGAAGAAACTAGTTTCTCAAATATATGGTTTTGCAGAACCTAAAACTTGTGATTCTAACATGATAGGGTTAAATAAGATGCTTCTAAATTTAATGGTGTTTAATATTCGAATAGGGTTCAAAAAACTTGAAAGTCGATTATAGTCGGAAATCATTGATTTGAAACTCGATTTAATTTTGTTATATTTGAATTCGATTCAATTTAAAGTCTAATTATCAAACTTGAATTGAATTGTGAATTTGTGGTTTTTGATTCAAATCAGTAATATACACACTTAAGAATTAAAAGTTAGAAAAATATATAATCTAAAATCTTAAATCATAATTGATACCTTTTAACTTATTGTATATTATGCATGTTATTCTTGTTTCTTTTATTTTGATTATTTGAAATCAGATCTTCTGAACAAATTTCAAAAATAAATTGTTTGACTAAACATCTTATATTAGATACGAATAAAACTTGATTTGTATTTGAATTCGAATTATCTATTTAAATTAGAATCAAATTTAAATCCTGTTTAAATATTTAAAATTTGACTTATTCGTTTCGATTAACTCAATTAACTAGAACATGTTTACATTCAATTCGATAAACACTATTTCTAATATTACTGAGATAAGTTTTATCGAAGTTGGTTAAACATGAAATAATGCCTAAAACACGGGGAGCACAAATGAGCAATTATTTCAAACTTGGTAGCGATGATTGGAAACATTCCAGTTCTCTTTACAGGGGTTTAGGGTTTAACATCTCCACCAAATTACTAAACCATCTATCGATTGCATGATGATGATTCTGAAGAGAAGTAGATTCAAACTCTCATCAACCATAAACCTTCGTAGATTCACCACTTCGAATCCTCGTCGCATTGAAGATGAAGGCGATTGGTTTTATTCATCGGAATGGTGGGACAACGACGATAATATTGTGTTCCGTTCAGTTTCCGACAAGGGAAACGGCGTCGTTTCCGTCGTAGCTTCTCATTCTTCCAGACCGGTATACTTTCACACCCTCTCTCATGTTATATAGGCCATGTGGTTTCTAAAGTTATGAATTGAATCATTGAATGTATGTTGCCCCTGATTAAATCACACTTGTTTCTCGAAAAGGAGATATGATTTGAATTAGGGTTTCAAATTGAAGGATTTTGAGTTTATAGTTTGTGAAGGTTATATGGCCACCATTGAAATTGTGTTTTATTTGCACATCTTATTTAGGGGTGTTTTGTTTGGGTATATATCCTTTATATCCACTCAAAGAGATGAGTTTAGACATCCATACCCATACCCTTGTAATTTCACTATTTAGGTGACTTTAAGCAGTGTGAGACTTTCAAGTAGTGAAATTTAAACCAACTCGTATTATATAGAGTTATAACAAACAAACAAAGATACCTAGCGAAATCCCATTCCACGGTACGGTCTGGAGAGGGTGAGATGATGGCAAATAAAGGATAAATGGGTTGCTCCCAGGGATAATTATAGAGTTATAATAATGTCTAATTCATTTACTGAAGTATTATTCTTTGTTCTAATTGATACAGAAAGAAAGTCAGTGGTACAAAACTGAAAATTGGCTTTGGCAACGGTATGCAGAGCTAAATCCAAGAGGTGGCCAAAATGGGTCATTCAGAATTCTTGGGTATCAGTGGCGTACACTTCGATTTAATGACGATACCCGCCAGAGCACAGCTAAAGTCATGGCCGCTTATAATGAATCAGACCCTGGATCTATATTCTTAAGGCAGCAGGCACATTGTTTAGCTGTTCCATGTAATTTCCATAAAATCTACCTTAATATATAGTTTGATACATCATGGTTAGGTTTATCATCATTTTGTTAGGTTTGCCTTCAATTTTATGCTTCTGTTGCAGATCTTAAAAGTATGGTATCTGCTGGACTGACTGCCCTCTCATGTAATTATGATATGCTAAGTTCTGTATATGGGAAGACTACTATGAAGGTTTTATGCATTGGTCATGGTGGTGGAAGCTTACCTTTATTTTTGGCTTCTAAAATTCCAGGTTAGTAATATAAATACAATATTAATTTCTGAGATATTTGGTATTATATATCTTGCTGTCAGATTTAGTTTGACAACTTACAAACTTGCTATGAATTTGTACTTAATCTTTGGAGATAGCAGCCCTTCTGTGAGTACAATACCATTATATTTTATTAAAGGTGGCAGTTTTTACATATTTACTAATGATTGGGTCTATTCAGGCTATATTTTATCCCTAACAGGTCAAATTGGGTAAAACGAAATGCTTAAAAAGAAAAATGTCAAATACTTTGAAAATCGCAAGGTAGATTACTATTGAAATAATAAAGTTTTAAGAGTCACATCTGCCGCACTAATAGTTTATAATAACGTTTAAAAATTTGGTCAATAGTGCTTGTGGTCGATCTAAAGCAACCCATTTTGACGGATACCAAAAACCCGATTCACCCATTTTCCAATTTGCCACATCCCTGTTGTCAATAGCGGCTATAGCGCGCTACATAGCGATGCGCCCCTCGCTATTTGCAAATAGCAACTGCATAGCGAAATTTTTTATTATTTTATTTTTTATTTTTTGCTAAATATGAGATTTAGATGATTAGTAATAGAGTGTTTTAGTTATTTTGGGGGTGTTTGCTTAGATTTTCTACTACTTTATTGCTAAACATGCTTATTTATTGAATGTAAAACATTATTACATATTATCCTACTTAATCGCTAAACACGAAATAGCGGTCGCTATTTACCGCTATTCGCTACGTAGCATATAGGTGGCTTGTCGCTATTTACTGCTATTCGCTATTGACAACTATGTTGCCACCTCAGCACGTCAGCTATTTTACATGGGTTTGCTTTGTCAAATAAAACTGTCAGTTTCAGCCAATCTGATATGAATTTTCGCAGGTGCCATAATTGACGTAGTAGAGATTGATCCAGTTGTTATTTCTGCTTCAACCCAAGCAATGGGTTTTCCACCTTACTCTATTATGAAAAAATATGGGGAGCGTTCACAGTCGAAACCAAGTCTTATAGATGAAGTATTATGGAATGGCATTCACGAGAGGTTATTCCTGTATGAATCAGATGCCCAGCAGTTCATCACAGAAAGCACCGGCATTTATGACATGGTTTTTGTAGATGCTTATGATGGTGACGATGTTTTTCCACGCAAGTTGTGGGACCCAGATTCCGTCTTCCTCAAAGCCTTGGGGGAACGGGTTCATCCTGAACACGGAACAGTAGTGGTGAATCTTCATTCCGATACTGATATTGTAGGTGAATCTTTGCTTCCGATGGGTAAGTATGTGTCTCAAGTCTGCAAGGCATACAAGAAGGTATTATTAGATGATTTTGAAAGTGTTTCTGGTTTAGCATTTACAGTTCATGCTCCTTGGGTTTGTAACACGTCTCTGGTGGTGTCTAGGGGCTTTATGAACAGTACACGTGATACGGTTCTAAATGCTTTTATATCTAAATCACTGGAAGTTGAGAAAACTTTGAATTTGCCATTCTCTTGTTTACAATATATAAAGAGAGGCTTAATATTTGTTGATTAACTTTTGTGTTCTTGAAATTGATTCTTTTTGCATATTAACTTATTAAGATTAAGATATTAGGTTAGTATCTAATATATTATACGGGTTGAATAAGTGAAATATTAAATAGTTAATAACAATATCTAATATATTATACGGGTTGAATAAATGAAATATTAAATAGTTAATAACAAAAAATTATGAATTATATTGAGATAGAATTAAAAACCTTTTCTTCTTTAATTCTTTTGTTTTTTTCAAAACAGGTGTTTTTTTAACATTTTGTTTTAAAACCAACCGTTTTTAAAAAAAGGTCATTTTTAAAAATTTAACTTCAAATATTAATTTTTTTCGTTTTATAAAAGAATAATTTATAAAATGCAGGTTTGAAAATATTTAGTATGTTTAGAAAAGTTTGATGTTTTAGGAAAAAAAATTATTTTATAAAAGTTGTTTTCTTTAGGGGTTACATTTATATAAAGATACCTTTTTTAATTTATTAACAAATATTTCTAATATAAAAAAGAATTAATTAGTATTATCATTTAGGTATAAGTGGTCTAGAATTATCTCATGTGTTTCTAAAATATCTTCTTTTATTTATATAGATTAATTTATGTTTTATAGAGGAAAACAATGGTGCATGTGAGAGAAATAAGAGGCACAAACGTAGGTGTGTAAAGATATGTACCATTAGCCTTCTCGTTCAATGGTATGGGGTGATAGTTAACACTTGATATTTTTTTATGTCTTAGGTTTAAAAACTTATTCAAGGGGTTTTTTTTATAGTGATGTGTTTTCTCTTTGATGGTGGTTTTAGGTCAGTCGGATTTGGAACGTTAAAATCAATATGAACGGTTAAAATGCTTTCTTAGGAAGACTCACTCGAGTATCGGGGTAGTTCGAAACATCGTCAAAAAAATGTGTGTAAGGATATGTAAGAAGAAAGATGAAAAATACACTAGGTGCAATTATAATGTGAAGTAGGGTGGGATGCATTCAAGAATTTTGTAACGACTCATATACACATTGAACTACTTTGAAATTTATATCACTTTACTTGCAATGGAAGGGTTGTGAATGCGCATGACCTTTATATCTTGTTAATATGAAGAACTTAGACCCAAACGTAAAACATAAAAAAATATAACTAAGTCGATCTAAAGTCCGCGCGTTGTGACAAATCCGTCAAAAGGGAATAATAGACGTAAAATATTGAACCACACATGCACATTGTGCCATGTTAACTTACCCATTTTAGAATGAAACATAAAGCGAAATGTAAACAAATTGAACCACACGTGCATGTTGTGTCATGTTAACTTACAAAACTTAGAACGATAACGTAAAACGAAAATTTACGAAATATGAAAAGCATAGGGGAACAAAGTTGAAAATATAAAAGTTGTGAGGTTAAATTACAAAAGATGAAGAGATTTGAGTTAAAAGTTAAAAAAAAGTCAAATTTGAGAAGTTATATTGTAAAAAATGAAACTTTATGTTAAAATTGAAAAATTAATTTTTTTTTTGAAAAACACGGTTATACATAAAAGAGTTACTAATTAGTATAATATAAATATATGAACGTCTGCTAGGAAAGCATTATGTTGGTTTTTTTTCATGTATTTAACATTTTTCATTTAACTATGTAAAGTAAATTTTTTATCTTTTACTTATAAAAATATAAACAATAAAATCTCATTGTTTATTATTCATGGTTTTAGCATTTTTTTAAAGGATTTTACGTAAGTGTTATTCATTTAATTTTATCCCAATAGTAATAAAAAACAAATTACAAGTAAGAAAATATAATATTCATATCATATTCATCTTCATCTTCTATCATCTCTCTGCTAGAATTCTGAAAACGACAATGACATAACATTTTCTCAAATTTGAAGTTGGGTCCGGAGCCAAAAAATCCTCCAATGGTTATAGATCCTTGGAGTGACTTTGATGACTTCGATTGGTTTTAATATGTTCTACTTATGTTTAATTATGAAAACACATATTTTGTATTGTTTGTTTTAATCGGTTTTATTAAGGATAAAAGGGTGGGTTATTCTAAAAATGCTAACAAAACTAAAAAGCCTAAGAAAGTTTTATAGCCATGAGATCTTTAATGAAGATCAAAAGCCCAGATTTATGTGGTGGTAGTATTGTAATATTGTTGAAACTATCAAGAAATTGGAAGGGCGTTATAGTCCTTTCCACTCTCAAAAACTGCTATCGTTTTCCTTTTATCATCATCAACGTCAATCGAGAACTAACACAAATTAGAAAAAACTAATTGTAAAAATTTCATGGAAATAGTGCAGCCTTCTTCTTCGGCGACGAATAAACCTAGTTCACCACGTATTCATGGGAAAGAGATAATGAATCTGAAGCATTTCAAATATCACAACTAGAAGAACAACTATCAAAAGAAATGATAAATCAAAATAAGAAATCATCCACTTCTTCTACTGGCAAATCTCATTTTATGTTATGTTGTGTTATAATCGAGCATCATTGTGTAATAATAAGTATAATATTCTGCTGTGTAATGGTATAAAATTAAGTGATTATTTCATTGTGTAATAACATGCATTGTGTCTTAGCATATTTTGTCTTATTAACCAACATTGTGTCATATATAAATGGATCATCATTTTGTGATCATTTTGATGTGTACAAGATAGAAAACATTGTGTTATGTTGTGTTATAATCCAACATCATTGTATAATAATAAGTATAGTGTTCTGTTGTGTAATAGTATAGAATCAAGTGATTGTTTCATTGTGTAAATAACATGCATTGTGTCTTATTAACTAACATTGTGTCATTATAAATTGAGCATCATTTTTTTATCATTCTAATAGGTACAAGATAGAAAATATTGTGTTCTGTTGTGTTATAATCGAGCATAATTGTGTAATAATAACTATACTGTTCTGTTGTGTAATAGTAATAGAATCAAGTGACTTTTTCATTGGGTAAATAACATGCATTGTCTTATTAACCAACATTGTGTCATATATAAATAGAGCATCATTTTGTGATCATTTTGATAGGTACAAGAAAAAGTGAAAGAGTTAAAATCAAGTACTTCATTGAATTCACTAAATAATGAGTCAACACCAATAATCATCAATAATGAGCTTATTCTACTTGTTAGTGCACATTGTTACTATTTATCTTAAACAATGTGTCTTATGCTTAAGAATTATCTAATATACTTTAAAATTCTTTCTTTTGCAAATGAAATGTAAAAGATTATAGATGATGATATGATGATCAAATATTTTATATTTGACGGAAAAAGGCAATTAATAATATAGAAAAAAACATTAAAAAAGACAACCGGGTTAAAGAGAAAAGAAAGCAAACATGGTGCTGAAGAAAAAAAGAGAAGAAAAGAAAAAAAGAGGGAAGAGAATCTCAAAGGAAGTAACTGGAAATACACAACTTAAAAATATTTTCTTACACCATAAAAAATTGAAATGTCAGATGTTCATCTTTTAATCTTGTGTGTCTTATGAAAAAGTTAACAAAGGAGCAAAGGAAAGCTGTTAGTGAGATGGGCTTTGGTGATACATTGTGTCTAAAATTAAGCGTTATATCAAGTTGTTTTGTTTTTTGGGTGCTAAAAAGGATGATCACAAAACAAGTATATTAAATGATGGCATCTTACACTTTCAAGTAACAACTTCCTTGATAAACGAGGTATTTGGAATACCAAATGGACCAATAAGTGTGAATCAGAAGCTTAAGCCAAACACCAATGATCTTGTTGTAAATGAATAAAGAAGCTAATTTGGACAGGACATACCAAAAAGAATTGTTGGATCTAGAAAGGCTGGTGCAACCAAAACCAAAACACTTAGACAATTTTGGTACAACTTGTAAAGGTATTCCAAAGCTAAGTACAGAACTTCTGAAGACAAATGGAGTTCTTCCGAAGGCAAAGACTTAACTTCCGAAGATCATCTTCCGAAGGAAGACTCCAGCTTCCGAAAACAAAGTCTTGGCATGAGGAAAAACAAAGAAGAATGGATTGGTTCAGAAGAAGAACTGCTCACTGGCCCTTTGGCGGTTCTTGCGGTAAAAATTTTAAATCTATTATATTACATAATCATACATATGTTATTTAATATTGTGTCTTTTATGGTTAACATAAATTTTATACGCATTTAAGAAAGAAAAAGAAAGGGAAAGGTTGTTAAAAGCAAAAATTGCTTGAAGAATATCATTATTCAATGTTTCAAGATCTTGAAGAAAAGCTTGAAGCTTCATTGATGAAAGACGAAGCAAAAGTGAACAGAAAAATGACAAAGAACTTTTAAAACTGAAGTCAAAAACTCAAAAAGTGCAGCTTAAGGGAAAGAAAGTCAAATTGGGAGGCAAAGTGAATCTAAAAGTAAACAGAGACAAATTGGAAGGCACAGAACAACTTAAGGCAAAGAAAGACACAATAGAAAAATCATTGAAGGTCAGAATAAAAAAAATACAATGCAAAGGAGATTGAAGGTCAAGATAAAGGTCAAAATCAGAAAAAGAAAACTTCAAATCAAGATATCTTTTTCCTATCAGATTTTGTTATGCCATATGGTAATAATATATGTTATTGTGTCATATCCTATCGTTCATATTTTATTATGTTATATTATGATAGTATTTGGTATTGTGTCATCTTCTCTTGTGTCATATTTGGTGTGTTATATTATAAAGTTATTTGGTATTGAAATAAGTTATGAATTTTTTCTTTTTGTTAGAAGTAGAGAATGTTCCTTTGGAATAAGAAACTTTGTCGCATCTTGACACGATGGATGATACAGGTAACATTGTTCAAGATGACCTTCCTCATAAAGATGAAATGACTAAAAATGATGAGGTATAGAATTCATTGTAATAAATAAATAAGTTTTATTTTCTCTAAGATAATAAACACTTATTTCCATAAAACAGATTAGAGCAAAGATGTTAGAGAAAGAGTTAAGTCCATTTGATGAAAAAGCAAAAAAAGAATATAGTTATTTTTAGAAAAGACAATTAAAGATTTTTCTAAAAGCACAGTAATAGAGAAAAAGAAAGAGAGTGGACATCAATCATCAGTAAATACAACACATTAAAAAGTAACAAGAATGAAATGATACTGACTATGATTGATAATGCAAATAAAAAAGACACAATGATGGTGGAAAACAAAATGGTAGTGGAAGATAAAATAGAAAAAGTGGTGGTTGATGCAAATGAAGAGATTGTTCTTAACTACACACCAATCATATTGACTGAATGTCAGTTGATAGAGTTGATTGAGTTAGAAAATGGAGGAACAAGGAAGAAACAAGAAGAATTAGTAAATGATAGAACTAGTGACCTTTTTTATTGGTAAATTAACACATAAAAATGGAGAAGCTTAAGCTGTGGTTGGAGAAAAGGTACCAGATGAAAAAGTAAAAGGAGAAGGGCGCGTTGAAGATTATACAATCATAGACAAAAGACACAATGGAGATGACCCAATGAAAGTTAATAAGTTGACTGGAAAAAAGGAATTGGCTGTTGATAAGAAATAAATGATGGAGAGAAATTAAAAAGGGAAAGAAGAATATTCCTACTAAGAACGACACAATAAATGATAATCCTACTAAGAAAGACACAATGCATGAGAAAGATGTTAAAAAGACGAAATTATGACAAAAACCATTGACAAAGACACAATGAGGCGAGCAAAATAGAATGAGAAGAATGTGGATGTAGATAACTATAAATGATTTGTCTTTTTATACAAACAGATAAAGATAACTATGAAATACCAGCTTCGAAGATTGTGTATGAAATACCAGCTTCGAATATTGTGTATTGTCCAAATCCAATTTCTTTTAAAGCACCACCTTCAACTAAAAATCCATAAGTGCATGAAGAATAGGACAAACAAAGACCACAAAGAAAGAAGGTTTTGTCAAATGTACTATGTTCCCCATTTATACAAAGGCATGTTTTAATAGTAGAATAAAAAGAACAATTGATATATCAACATATCTGTTTGAAGGTCATCAGATCAGTTTGGTACAATTACTTCTAAATATAGTTACAAAATTTGAAATCCATAACACATCAATCAAAATTTTTTTATAGGGATGCGTTGTTTGAAATTCCTATGTGATTACTTTGCCAAGAGTAGAGGCTGAAAGTTTAAAACTAGGATTGCAAATACACGCAGATGTTACTTCTACTTAGTGTCAAATTTTATACAATGAAAAGAAGAAAAGGTCAAGAGACTCTCTTTACAAGCTGTTTTGAATTACACCAATGATAGTAAGTTTCCTGTAAGGATCATTGTGTCATATATATACTGTAATAAAATCATTGTGTTATATCTAATCTAACTTACAACAAAGGGACACATACTAGAAGGAACATAAGGACATGTTCAAAGAGTTCAAATCAAATATGGATGAACTGTTTAGGAAAGAAAAGCTAAAAAAGTATCAAAGATTTTGATCTTGTCTTTGTACCAATCATTCAATCTCATCATGTTTACCTAATCTGTTTCAATCTGATAAAAACCAACAATTCTCATTGACAACAACTCTTCAAATATATGTTACATAAAAGAAACAATGATAATATAATGATCATGTTTCATATTAATACAATAAAAATAACTCTTCAAATATATGTTACACAATAGGAATTTTTAATATAATACTAACAGAAAATATAACACCATAGAAACATAAACATAAAAGACACAAGGATACAAATATATTAGATATAATTTCTACGTATCTAAACCACAAAAAAATATCATAATGAAAAAGACACAATAGCAATTTATAACACAATAATGTCAAAAGATCTAACACAACAGGCCATAAACAAAAAGACACAATCATAATATCATGATATGATTCATACTAATACATCAACAATAACTCTTAAAATAGTAATATGTTATACATAATGATGACACAGTAAACACAGTATCATCTTAAATAAAAAAAGTCACAATGATGCGATTAATAAATTAAACAATCAACAACTTTAATCCATAATAGAAGCGCAAATTCAACTACATTACATAATAAAACAAACAAAATATCAGAATAAACATATTACAATTAACAAAACATATTAAAACTGAAAAATTTACACCAAACTATACTTACCAGACGATTCCTCTGTCGTCGACATCAAGTTCTTCATAATATTCAATAAAACTATCACAATCTGCAACAGAACTAGATCGAATCTTGAATAATTGAGTAATAACAATAGTGATAAACATCAACAAATTGTTTTTGATTCAATACTGATAAAAGCTCAAAATAACACTGAGAATGATCACTAATGTCTCTCTCTGTTTTTATTTTAGAAGTAGAAATAAAGATATTTCCCATTTTACCCTTCCTTAACTAATTACAGCAGTATCACATGTCAGCACCATAAGCTTTCTTAGCATTTTTAGGTTAAGAGGACTTTGTATTTGAATCTGATCCAAGAATAAAATGGTAAAAAGAAGATAAATAAATATTCCGGGGTTCGACACATACGTGATTATTTAATTAAAAAATATGTAAAGTTTTATATAAATATATACTTATAATATATAACATATCAATTTACGAGCATGCCTAAAATCACCGACATCATGTAGTATATTCCAACAAATCTTATGCGAAGGCTCAAACCCCATACTTATTAATATATTTAGTTCACCCCGTTCTTCCAAACTTGTCAAAATATGATAATCTGATATCAATGAATCAAGATCCAACAATGTAAACGAGCAATTCTTATAGATTAACAAATCTCAAACACTCTCTCTAAACTAGAACATCAACACAATGATCTAGAAATACAGACTTTTAACAAGAACAAAACATGTCATCATTATGATGAAACCCTAAAGAATATGAAGTCGAACAAGATGACTGAGAGAGAACAATAGAGAAGAAGATCAAGAGTTATCTTTAGGAGCGGGCATCCTTGCCAATATAAAGGCAAGGAACCCTAGAACCGAGAAAGGCAATCAGCCCACAAAGCCCACACGAACACTTTGCAACTAAGCCCAGCAACAACAACAAGCAAGCCCAGCAACAACAGAAACTAGCCCATCAACTTCAGCCCAGCAGCAATTCCTACTAAACAACAATAACCAAAAACAACAACGAAATGAGTAAGTGTAGAACTAACCACAATAGAAATACAACTAAGGAATAGGCAAAAGAATAGGTACACCTGATATTATAACACCCACCCTCAGTTCTAGCACTAAATTCATCAAACAGACCAAGGCGATCACACATTTTAGCATGTTGTTTAACAAGTAAACCTTTGGTTAAAACATCAGCTAGCTGATCACATGACTTAACTCCAGCAGTACTAAGAACACCAAACGAAATTTTCTGACATAAAAAGAATAAGTCAATTTCGAAATGTTTTGTGTGCTCGTGAAACACTAGATTAGCCGCAATGGACAAAGCAGCAGTATTATCACAAGACAAAACAACAGGAAGACGAACATCAACCTGCAGCTCACACAAAAGATTAATAACCCATAGAACCTCACAAGCTGCAACACACATAGCACGATATTCAGCCTCAGCTGAGGATCGTGAAATGGTGGACTGGTGCTTGCTTTTCCAAGAAATAAGAGAAGAACCCATAAACAGGCAGAAACCAGTTACATACCTTCTAGTATCAACACACTTACCCCAATCAGAGTCTGCATACATAGATAATTGAACATATTTACCTTTTTTAAAATGCAGGTCTTTGCCTGGAGACTGTTTTAGGTATCGAAGTAATCTTAAAGCAATTTGTAAGTGAGCTTCAGATGGTTTGTGCATAAAATGACTAAGAAAATGAACTGTGTATGAAATATCTAGGCGGGTGTGAGACAAGTAGATAAGTTTCCCAACCAGTTTTTGATATCCAGTTACATTTGTAAGCAAACTAGTTTTGTTGCTGCACTGAGATGCAACAACATAGTTCTGCTCAATAGGAGTAGACACCGGTTTACACCCAGACATGCCATACTCAGCAAGTAATTCTAGATAATACTTCCTCATTTAAATCCCTATATAGAAAGGCATAATTAGTGTCCAGTTGAAATAAAGGCCATCATTTTGAACAGCTAAATTAATGACACATCTAATAGTCACCATCTTAACAACAGGAGAAAAAGTCTCATCAAAGTCAACTCCCTCCTTTTGACTATACCCCTTAGCAACTAGTCTGGCCTTATATCTTTCTATTTCACCTGTAGACTTATACTTGATTTTAAACAGCCAATTACAACTAATAGGTTTTCTATTAGGAGGTAGGTCCACAAGGTCCCAAGTGTGATTACGATGCAATGCTTCCATCTCTTGGTTCATTGCATCAACCCAGTTGGGATCAGTGACTGCCTCCTTAAAATTCCTAGGCACAATGGTTTTGTTTAAACTAGACGTAAAACACAGATTTTCAAGTGACAAATAAGTATATTAACAACCTTTTCTAGACCATATTTTACTTTTCCTTCTATAATAAAATCACTAAGTTTTTTTGAAAGAGATGAAGGTCTAGTAGAGCGCCTAAGGCCAACATAATCATATTGAGTGTGTGATCTAACCCCTCAGAGATATTTACTTTTTCATTTTCACCATAGACTCCCTCTGCTACACCAAGACTAGTCTCTAGTTGGCTGTCAACTGATTTTCAGTCACAACATCAGCCTATCCAGTGCTTGAGTCTGGCTGCAGAGACCAAAGGACAGTGCTCTCATCATTCTCTCTTTTATCATTGGGATCTCTACATCTTCGTGATCATAAATTTTATTGTATAGGTCAAAAAATTAATATGAGTGAGAGTGGAATCCAATTCAAAGTTATTTTCAGAATTGTAGGAAAAAATTGATTTATAAAATTTGACATCTCTTGATAAAATCATTTGGTTTTTGTCACAACTCCACAATTTATATCTTTTTTTATTGTTTGAATACCCCATGAAAACATATTTTTCAACATTACAAGCAAATTTATCAGAGTTATTAAGAATGGTACAAAAACAAAGACAACCAAACACACGAAGATGGTCTATGGAGGGAATACAGCCATGGACTAGTTCATAAGGGGTTTTACCTTTTAATATGGAAGAGGGAGTCCTGTTGATAAGATAGGCAGCAGTAAGAATACATTCAGACCAAAACATAAGGGGAACACCCCCTTGAAACATTAAAGCTCTAGACACATTAAGAAGATGTCTATGTTTTCTCTCAGCTATACCATTCTGTTGAGGGGTGTAGGCACATGATGTTTGGTGATGTATACCATTAGTGTTACAACAGTTTTGCATCTGATGATTTTCAATTTCGGTTCCATTATCAGACCTGAAGGTTTTTATTGAAGCACCAAACTGATTCTTTATAAAGGCAAAAAAGGTCTGAATATTTGTAAACACTTCATCCTTTTATTTCATAAGAAAAACCCACACAGCCCTAGAGTAATCATCAACCATGGTGAGGAAGTATTTGAACCCTTCCCTACTGGCTGCCCTATATGGGCCCATACATCTAGGTGAACAAGTTCACCTAGACTTTTGGATTGATGATTACTCAAAGGAAATGGCACCCTGTGTTGTTTTTCTCTATGAAGTTTCACAAGGGTTTGATTCTGAATTATTCAGTTTCAGTTTATTATACAAAGCAGCTAAAGCTTGTTCAGCAGAGTGACCCAGTATAGAATGCCACAAGTTTGTTGGGCCGAGATTGGTGAAAGTCAGTTAACAGGCCCAGAGATCATTCAAGAAACAACTGACAAGATCTTTCAAATCAAAGACCGACTGAAAGCGGCCAGAGATCGCCAAAAGAGCTATGCCGACAACCGTCGGAAACCTCTAGAATTCAACATTGGGGATCGGGTTTTACTTAAAGTCTCTCCTTGGAAAGGAATCGTTCGATTTGGAAAGAAAAGGGAAGTTAGCCCCAAGATACGTAGGACCATTCGAGATTACAGAAAGAATCGGTCCAGTGGCTTACCGATTAAGGTTGCCACAAGAACTCAGCGGTGTACATGATACTTTCCACGTGTCGAACCTCAAGAAGTGTTTGGCTGACGAATCCTTTCACGTATCAATTGAGGACATCAAAATTGATGAAAAGCTTCATTTTGTTGAGGAACCCATTGAGATCATGGATAAGCTAACGTGGTGGCTGATGCTTTAAGCCGCAAAGAACGCGTGAAACCACTACGTGCTCGAGCGTTAGGATTGACTATTCAGACGAATTTGAAAGCTCAGATCCAAATTGCACAAAGTGAGGCATTGAAAGAAGAAAACCTTGCGAGAGAAGAATTCTGAGGGTTGGATAAACAGACGATTTGCAAGGATGATGGTATACAATACTTAATGGATCGTATATGGGTACCCAGATGGGGAGGTGTACGTACCTTGGTCATGGATGAAGCACACAAGACGCGATATTCTATTCATCCTGGTGCAGACAAGATGTACCATGATCTCAAAGATCAGTACTGGTGGCCAGGCATGAAGAAAGACATTGCTATGTACGTAAGCAGATGCTTAACATGCTCGAAAGTTAAAGCTGAACATCAGAAACCATCGGGATTATTACAACAACCTGAAATTCCTGAGTGGAAATGGGAGAATATAGCTATGGATTTTATTACCAAACTCCCTAGAACGAGCAACGGGCAAGACTCGATATGGGTCGTAGTGGATCGGATGACGAAGTCAGCACATTTCTTGCCGACCCGAGAAGACTACAAAATGGATAAGTTGGCGAGACTGTACATAATAGAGGTCGTGACAAGACACGGAGTGCCGGTGTCGATTATATCCAACCGTGACAGCCGATTTACTTCACGATTTTGGCAGAAACTACAGAAAGCAATGGGCACTCGATTAGATATGAGTACCGCCTATCACCCTCAGACAGATGGCCAAAGTGAACGAACTATACAAACATTGGAAGACATGCGTAGGGCGTGTGTAATCGACTTTGGTGGTAGTTGGGACACTCATCTACCACTGATTGAGTTCTCTTATAACAACAGTTACCATGCAGGATTGGATGTGTCCCGTTCGAAGCATTGTATGGAAGAACATGTAGATCACCCGTTTGTTGGGCCGAGATTGGTGAAAGTCAGTTAACAGGCCCAGAGATCATTCAAGAAACAACTGACAAGATCTTTCAAATCAAAGACCGACTGAAAGCGACCAGAGATCGCCAAAAGAGCTATGCCGACAACCGTCGGAAACCTCTAGAATTCAACATTAGGGATCGGGTTTTACTTAAAGTCTCTCCTTGGAAAGGAATCGTTCGATTTGGAAAGAAAGGGAAGTTAGCCCCAAGATACGTAGGACCATTCGAGATTACAGAAAGAATCGGTCCAGTGGCTTACCGATTAAGGTTGCCACAAGAACTCAGCGGTGTACATGATACTTTCCACGTGTCGAACCTCAAGAAGTGTTTGGCTGACGAATCCCTTCACGTATCAATTGAGGACATCAAAATTGACGAAAAGCTTCATTTTGTTAAGGAACCCATTGAGATCATGGATCGAAAGGTCAAGCAATTGAAGCGCAGTAGAATACCAATTGTTCGCGTAAGATGGAATTCAAAACGAGGGCCAGAGTTTACATGGGAACGGGAAGACTAGATGAAACTCAAATATCCACATCTATTCGAGGATGACACTCTTGGACCTAACTCCAGCTGAATTTCGGGACAAAATTCTCTCAACTGGGGGATACTGTGACATCCGTCACCAAAAGGTCCGTCAATTAACGTGAACTTCGTTAACTTTTCTTCGCTCGTTCATTCCTCATCTTTATAAACTATTCGTGTGGATATTATACTTGCTTTATCATCTTTATGCTTGTGTTCTTATCATTAACGTATGCTATCCTTAAAAATGTTTACAACTTTCATCACCGTTACCGCCAAATATACCATTTTCATATAAAATTATTGTCACTAATAAAACCATTTTTAAGTTACAAATATCATTAAATATATTTTTATCATTAATATAACTAACCTATTAAAGTCGTTTTCAACCGAAACAAATTTGGGAAATTCGGGGATTTAAGTGCAGGGACTAAATGTGCCATTTTCCAAACTTGGGCTGGGTATATAAACCCCATTTTTCCAGCCCTATCCCCCATTCTTCATCATCTTCTTCTTCATTCTCTTCTTCACTTTCATATTCTTCCTTGCACCAAAACCGCCCCGTTTGGTCACGTTTTCATCGTCTAGACTTCATCTACAACCGAGTCTACTCCATTCTTGCAGGTAGACGACCTTGGTTGTCCCTTTTTGTCAGGATCAGTGATCACAAGTTTGATAGTTTAGAGTGTAACGTAGCGGAATAAGATCAAGAATTAGACAAATTGTAGCAAGAATTTGATATTCATATGCATTAAAAACAAATACGGATATAACGAGAGAATATATTTCTGTGACAAGGAATGTTTCAATTATAACAAATATTTCTGCTCAATCATTCACCAATTACAATAAGGTTGACACTCCTTATATAGAGTGCAATCACTGCTGTTATCACGGGATAGTGACAACTGGCAGATCTATTACAAAAATAACTAACACTTAACAAACTACTGAAATATTCACAACTACTGAGAACATATCAGAGTGCTAAGTACAAAATATAAAACTACTGAAACTAAACTACTGAAACTACAACGACTGAGGAACAAGCTCTTCAGTCGTTTTACAAAACTACTGAAAACATAAAACTACTGAAAGTAAACCGTCACAACTACTGAAGAAGTCCTCTTCAGCTGTTATGACAACGTCTGATACTTGGTCTTCAGCACTTGTGTCTTCAGACTTTGTCTTCAGCACTTGTGTCTTCAGACTTTGTCTTCAGCACTTGTGTCTTCAGACTTTGTCTTCAGCACTTGTCTTCAGACTTTGTCTTCAACACTTGTCTTCAGACTTTGTAATCAGTTGTTGTCTTCAGCTGTTGTGGACTTCAGCGGTTGTTGTGACGTCTGTGGGACTTAAAGGTTTTTCTGATCCGGCTCATTGGGTTCTTTTGGTCCAACAAACTCCCCCTGAACCAATGCAGCCAAAACCTTTAACTTTATTGAGGTCCCACTTATTGTTGGCAGAATGGTTGGTCTTTTTCCTTCTTGATTAGTTGAGAAGATGACCCATTATAAGCACTGGCCTGGGAATGAGTCTCTGATGATTTGGTTGGCAATGTATGGATGGGAGCTCTGTATTGGGGAATTGGACACTGAGCTAACTCACTTCCCATGTGTAAGCCTGTAGGATTCTCTAGTGTATGCTCTGAGAAACATAATTTGTTCTTCCATGGTAAGATTTTCAGCTTCACCATCAAACAATCCTTCACGCCCATACAGCTCTGAAATGTACTTAGCCTGTTTGCCATTTTTGAGCTCAACTGTTGTAATCTGTCTGTATGCAAACTCATCTGGGTGAGTACCTTCAAGTAACAGACTGAGCTCATTTTGTTTGAAGTTCTCAAGCCTCTTGTAGACTAACCCCTTTTTAATTACTCTGTTCTCTAACATCTTTTGGGGTGGCTGTTTAGTCTCATAGGCCTTCTTGAAATCCTCTACAATTTCCCAGGGTGATACTACCAGGACCACTGTGATCTCTTCATCTACGATCCTTTTTACTTGGCCCTTGTATCTCGCAGGAATGTCTTTCTTTACAATTTTATGAGTCACCCTAGGATCAGGCCATATTCTCACCTTTTCCTTTTGATATTGAAATGTGTTAGCAAGGGTGTACAATCTCAGAGCTTCTTTCTTCATACTAATTATTGATGAAGAAGCAGCATAAGTTTTGTCTATGCTTTTCAGCATCTCATCATCATGAAGCCTTTGCTGCTGTTCTTCTTCTATCTTTACTCTCACAGTTTCCATCTGTGAGGTGGGAGTGATGGGCATAGGTTTGGCTTTAGGCAAAGTTAGGACTGCGGAAAGAGGCAGCCTATCTTCCTCCTCATCATCCTCTTCTTCTTCTTCTTCTAGCCTCAACATCCTTCTCTTCTTCTTCTTGGGTGCATCATCAGCTGTTGGTTTTGAGGGTAAAGGAGTTGGTTTAGTGGGTTGTGGTAGTGGTGATTTTGAAGTGGGAAGTTTTGCAGGTTGTTCTAGCATTCTTGTAGTGAGTGAAGCTTTTGAGTGTTTTGCTAGTTCCTTTCTATTCCCAGCACCTGCCTTATTTAGTGCTTCAATCACCAATCCCTTAGTGTATGCTTCAGACGAACAGATCTTGGTGGTTATTGCCAAGATACTGTCCCTGGTCCATGACTTAATCTCGATCAATGATCTCCCAAGGTGCTTTGCAATGAATCTGATCATGATCTCTAGTCTTTCTCTTTCTAATGCATCATAACTTGCCCATCTTGAGTTAATTTCTTCAACTTCAAGTCTCCTAATCTCTGAGTCAAGCTGTGCAGTATCGAACCCCTGTCTATACAGTTGATTAATAATGGAGTCCATTGATTTACTATGTGTAGCATCCGCCATTTTGATCATCTCATCGAGTTTGAGTTCTTTTTCTTTTCCTTCAACCTTCCTCTTCTTATATGTGACATGAAAGTCTTTGTGACTTTCACCCACTTGTTCAACCTTCCTCTTCTTATATGTGACATGAAAGTCTTTGTGACTTTCACCCACTTGATCAATGTCGGCTCCCTTCACAAACTCCTCTTCCTTCTCAGTCTCCTTTTCTTTCTTCCCCTCTATGCTCTTCCTCTTTGCTTTCACTGACTGACTCTCCCCCTTTTTGGTTGCATTGGTTGCAAGGGTTTGAGTAGCAGAAAGCCTTGTGCTCACAGTCTCCTCCACCAGGGGTTGTATGATTGAGGGAAGCCTCTCATCCATGGTTTTGATCATAATATCTATGATCATTGGGGTGATGAGAGGTAGGGATTGCTGAAAGATAGCAGCTGTTTGCTCAGAGGGGTTCTGTCCCTGAGAAGCAGTGCCAGAAATAGAAGCTGGTGGCTTGGAAGTTTCGAGTGGCTGAGTGTGTGGGAGACCTTCAGGTGAAGGTGCCATCTGTGGGTTTATGTTGGTGGCAGATGGACTTGCTTCTTGAGAGAATTGGTCAAGTAGTCTTTGTACTCTACGGACTTCTTTCTCAAGAATTGCGTTCTGGGCCAGAACATCATAAAAGAAGCCTAGGTCATCATCAACAGATGCTGAATCACCTGACCTCCTGCTTGTAGCAGGATGTACATGCACTGGGTGTAGACCAGTTTTAGCATGTGCCCCTTTTTCTTAGAACTGGGGACTTCCAGCCTCAGGACGATGTCCTTCATCAGCTGTTGCCTCTGGTGAGGTCTTAGCTATGTTACCAGCCTCAGTCTGATCATGTGCTGATTCAGAAGAGGTGGCAGCCTCACTAGATGTTCTGATCTCCATATCCACACCAGGAGATAGAACGTTTAAACCCCGGTGCTGTGGGTTGTCAGAAGCATGGTGATCCTCTTCCTCAATGGCTGTGGTTATCCCCTTTGTTGGTGGTTGTTGGGGAGGAGGAGAGGCATGCAGCTGAGTCAGCACGTTTGCAATTATAATGGTTTGACTTTGGGGGGCATTTGCATGGGGAGATGGGGTAAAAGCAGTATGCACCTGGGGAGAATGGTGCTCTTCAATGGCAATCTCCTCAAATGAGGAAGATTCCAGATTAGTGGGTACCCCTTCTTTGGTTGCTGCAGGCTCCTTTTGAGAGGAATCCTGAGCGGCTGTGGCTGGTAGAGTCTCTGATACTGCTGGGGGGTTTAAACCAGCAAGTATATCCTGCCTTGGTGGTACAGGAGCATCTTCAGGGGACTCATCTCCCTGAATAGCTGTTTGGGGGCGTTTGGTTTTTGGTTTGGTGGGGACTCTGGATCTGGTGGTGGTGGCTGTGGGTTCCAGCTGCATGGGTTTGCGCAGCTTGGCAGCCATTTTTAGTGATTGGTCAGAGTTGTGCCGGGAGTATACTTCAGGCAATACAGCCATAGCAGGGATCCCAGGCCAACAAGTCCCTCAGCTTGAAGCTGGTTTTCAATTATGGCCATTATGAACTGAGGATATAATATCCAACGGTTAGCAAGTTGTTTTTGGGCCATATCCTTGAGCTCTAAAAATAGTATTTCAGAAAAGTTTAAAGGTTGTTGCTCAAGGATGGAGTACATTACCTGTTGCCACCTTATGGACATTTGATCCCATGATGAAGTCTTGGGGGCAAGGCAGACATTTACCATATGAAAGATGAGACGTTCGGCATCATGGAAATGTTTCTTCAATATGGTAGATGCACTCAGGTTACCCTGGTATCCATGGTGGGCAAATGATTGATCTGTTGTGCCCTTTGGATAACCAGTTGGGAAAGTGGCATCATCCAGATTGAGGGTTTGGCGAAGAGTGTCTGGAGTAATGATCACTTTTTGACGATGGACAAACGATTGAAGAGTCTCTGTGTCATTCTCCTCAGAGACAAGAGTGACGTTTGTCCAGAATTGGTTAAGAGATTTGGCATATATGGTGGGATTTAACAGAAAAGCCGTTTGGTAAGGTGACTGAACCATTAAATCAATGGCGTTGTGAAACTTGGTCCAGTATGGCGATTTTGTGAGATGTGCGACACAGTTGTGTCGTGGTTTTAGTTGCATGGTCGCCATTGATGAAGAGAGGTTACAGAGTTTTTGAACGTTAGGTTTGAGAAGAGAGGAGAGAAAAACTCTGAAGGTGGGATAAGGTATTTAAAGGGTAGGGTTAGAAAACGACTGAAGGTTTTGGTGTTAGTCATCAGTTGTTGAAACTACTGATGACGTGGGATTAACTTTCAGAGGTTTGAAATGACTGACCGTATTGGTGTGATCAGCAGTTGTTATAAAACAACTGAAGACTTGGTTTTAACCGGCAGACGTTGAAACAGCTGAAGTCTCTAATTTAGTCATCAGTAGTTATAAAACTACTGAAGACAGTTTTGACTTCAGGTGGTGAAACAACTGAGGACATGTGTCATCAGTAGTTGTGAAACTACTGAAGACAGTGGTTTTGTCATTAGTTGTTGTAAACAGCTGAAGACTTGGTGTTAGTCTTCAGTAGTTGTAAACTACTGAAGACATAGGTTTGGCTTCAGTTGTTTAGAAACAGCAGTTGTAGAAACAACTGAAGAGAAATTACTCATCAGCTGTTTTCGTCAATTCATAGCTTTTCAGCTGTTTCAGTCTGACCTCCACACTTACCCGTCAGACTTAAATCTGAGTTTCAGATGTTTCATTGGTCATCAGTACTTATCTGCATTTCTGACATCAGTAGTTGTAGCTACATCAGCTGTTGTGATTTCATCAGCTGCTGTAACTACATCAGCTGTCTTAAAAATAAAGTACTTCAATACTTGTGAGGCATGTAGCCTTCAGTAGTTATAAAAACTACTGAGGGTAAAAGAACTCATCAGTACTTATATGTGACATGGTTACCAATGATCATCAGTACTTATTACTGAGATCATCAGTAGTTATCACTTATTCTAGCTACAGCATACCAAGCCTTAACACCAGGTTGTGAAAAGTTGAACTATCCAAAGGCTTAGTAAAAATATCTGCAAGCTCATCAGCACTAGGAACAAATTTTGGATCAATCAGACCTTTTTCAAAACAATCTCTAATAAAATGGTGTCTGATTTCAATATGTTTAGTCCTAGAGTGCTGGACAGGATTCTTGACAATACAAAGAGCTGAAGAGCTGTCCATTAACAATGGGGTCTTAGTCTCTGTTATGCCATAATCCAATAATTGGTTTTGAAGCCAGAGTACCTGAGATGTACAGCTTGCAGCAGCAATGTACTCGGCTTCAGCAGTTGATGTAGCAACTGAGGTTTGTTTCTTACTCTGCCAAGAAATCAAACAGTTGCCTAGGAATTGACATCCACCAGAAGTTGATTTCCTGGTCAACTTACACCCTGCATAGTCACTGTCAGAAAAGGCAACTAATTTACCAGAATGTCTAGTAGAATACCATAATCCTAGAGATGGAGTGCCTTGCAGATATCTAAAGATCCTCTTGACTGCAATCAAATGAGACACCTTAGGTGCAACATGAAATCTAGCACAAACACATGTAGCAAACATAATATCTGGTCTAGAAGCTGTTAAATACATCAAGGACCCAATCATACATCTGTAAAGTGTTTCATCAACCACTTTACCTTTCTGATCTGTATCCAGTTGTGTGGTGTTGCACATGGGAGTAGAACAGGGCTTACAGTTTTGTAAATCAAACTTTTCCAAAAGATCTTTTGTGTATTTGGACTGATGAATGAAAATTCCATCAGCCTTTTGTTTGATTTGCAAACCCAGAAAGAACTGTAATTCTCCCATGGCACTCATTTCAAACTTCTGTTGCATCAACTTTGTAAAGGCATCACACAACTGTGGATCAGAGGATGCAAAAATAATATCATCTACATAAATTTGAACAAGTAGATTATGCTGCCTAGCTTTCTTAATGAATAAAGTCTTATCTATGGAGCCTCTAGTGAAATTATTTTCCAGAAGAAAGTTTGATAATGTCTCATACCAGGCTCTAGGAGCTTGTTTCAACCCATAAAGAGCCTTATCAAGCTTATACACCCAATTAGGATGTTTATTGTCCTCAAAACGTGGTGGTTGACATACTTAAACCTCTTCTTTAATTTTCCCATACAAAAATGTACTTTTGACATCCATTTGAAAAACTTTAAGATTTTGATAAGCAGCATAAGCTAAAAACAATCGAATTGCTTCCAGTCTGGCTACAGGGGCAAAGGTTTCATTATAATCAATACCTTCTTCTTGTGCAAACCCCTGAACAACCAGTCTGGCCTTGTTCTTAACAATAAGCCCATTTTCATCAGTTTTGTTCCTAAACACCCATTTAGTGCCTATTGCATACTTACCTGGAGGTAGAGGAACCAGTTCCCACACTTGCTGTTTCTTGAACTGAAGAAGCTCAAGCTGCATGGCATCAACCCATCCATTGTCCTTTAAAGCAAGTTTAGAGTGTAACGCAGCGGAATAAGATCAAGAATTAGACAAATTGTAGCAAGAATTTGATATTCATATGCATTAAAAACAAATACGGATATAACGAGAGAATATATTTCTATGACAAGGAATGTTTCAATTATAACAAATATTTCTGCTCAATCATTCACCAATTACAATAAGGTTGACACTCCTTATATAGAGTGCAATCACTGCTGTTATCACGGGATAGTGACAACTGGCAGATTTATTACAAAAATAACTAACACTTAACAAACTATTGAAATGTTCACAACTACTGAGAACATATCAGAGTGCTAAGTACAAAATATAAAACTACTGAAACTAAACTACTGAAACTACAACGACTGAAGAACAAGCTCTTCAGTCGTTTTACAAAACTACTGAAAACATAAAACTACTGAAAGTAAACCGTCACAACTACTGAAGAAGTCCTCTTCAGCTGTTATGACAACGTCTGATACTTGGTCTTCAGCACTTGTGTCTTCAGACTTTGTCTTCAGCACTTGTGTCTTCAGACTTTGTCTTCAGCACTTGTGTCTTCAGACTTTGTCTTCAGCACTTGTCTTCAGACTTTGTCTTCAGCACTTGTCTTCAGACTTTGCAATCAGTTGTTGTCTTCAGCTGTTGTGGACTTCAGCGGTTGTTGTGACGTCTGTGGGACTTAAAGGTTTTTCTGATCCGGCTCATTGGTTCTTTTGGTCCAACACTTTTCTTGCTCGATTTTCTGCTGTCCATTTAGGGTTTCAGGTGTTCGGGTCCAACCTGAACACATGAGGTCGTGTGGGTGCGTGTGATATCTTTCTGCATGTTCTTCTTGTTTGTGTATGTTTGTAGGGTATTTCTGGAAGTCCTCGTGGTGTAAAACTCGTGCTCGGAGCAGCCGGAGGCTGCTCTGCACATCTGCAGTCGCGAATCTGCCATTCTGGCGACTGGGTCTGTCATGCGACTGAGCCGTGCGACTGGGTGAGTCGTGCGACTGAGTCGTGCGACTGAGTCATTCGGGCGACTGAGTTGTGCGACTGGGTATGTCGTGCGACTGAGTCGTGCGATCGAATGAATGTGTGCGATTGAGTCAATGCGGATGAATGTTGTGTGCGATTGAGTCATGCAAACGAATGGATGTGTGCGATTGTGCGTGTATCGCACGACTGAAGGCCAATCATACGAATGAAGGTTCAGTCGTACGAATGAAGCTGATTCGTACGAATGAAGGTTGATTCGTGCGTATGGAGGTTGAGTCGTGCGATTGAGTGCTGTGTGGTACGACTGAATGCCAGTCGCACGAATGAAGGTTCAATCGTACGAATGAAGCTGATTCGTACGAATGAGGGTTGATTCGTGCGAATGGAGTGTTGAGTTGTGCGTCTGGTCTTGTCGTGCGACTGAAGTTGCTGTGTGTGATTTCCTTCTTGTGTGTAGTGTGTGTATGTCGTGTGATGTTAAGGTGACATCGACACGGTTGCCAGTGCTAATGACAATGTTAAAGTCAACGCTATCCAACTTACTAATGTTATTTTAAATTAAATTAACTTAACATCTTACAAGTATCAATAACCGATTTGTAACTACTAATATTTACCAAATACTCCTTCAATAACAATGAAACTTTTACATAAATATCATCAGCAATGGCGACGATTTCTAGTACTTGGATCTACATAAGATCTAATGCGTATGTCTGTTTGTGTGTGTTACATGCGACCGAACCGATACAACCCGAACCGACCGAACGTTACTATTTACTTTATACATATCATTAATGCTTAACAATAACTGTCAATAGGTGTTTGACCGTGTATTTCATACAACATTTGGAAACTTTGATCATTCATACTTACCACCTAACAAGTGAGTTTCGTGGCCCCTTTTTATGCTTATACAACATTTCAATCATTTACAAACTTGGGGGAAAAGTATGCTCACCCATTTTCAATGCTGTACAACTTACATACAATTTACATACTTGGAATCAACGTGTTACTGTTTTGTGAGTACTTATCTGATACATGCTTGAGTTTGTTGTGTGGTACTTTCTTTGCAACTATTTAATTCCAGTGTGGGAACCGACGGATAGGTATTGGTAGTACTACTGGGTTGACACCCCCACCCTTGTTTGTTGGTATACTAGTTAGTACCATCAATGGCCAGGAACGGGCCCTTGGGTGAATATATTCCGACAAGATCTGTGTGTACATCATTAGGTTTGGTTGCAAAGCTCATTGTCATGTGGTTATACTTATAACTGTATTCACGGTATTCCACAGCAATACAACATCAATTACTTATTTACTATTTAAACCTGCGAGCTCACCAACAATTTTGTTGACCATTTTGAGCATATCTTTTCAGGTGACAATGCTAACTGAGGACCTAGGTGTGCTGCCTTAGTGGAGACCCTAGGATGCATCTTTGAGACTAAACATATTTGACAAACAATCATTTTGATACAATGTTGTAGTCTGATTAAACAATATTATTCTTTTGATACTTGTTCCCGGGTTGGGGGAATTTACATTACAATTGTTACTACTTTGACTATGTGAATCATTTATCATGTTATGCTTATGGCTATGTTGTCGTGAATATTGACTAAACACGACACAAGTCCCCTTTGTGTCGGGTGTCGTCATGACACGCTTTATCATCATTTATTATATTGCATCTCTATTGCTTACCATGTTTTATGACGATCCCGTCTCGTTACATCCCCGTGTTTCCGCTTTTAGCGGGGGTGTGACAGATTGGTATCAGAGCCATTGGTTATAGAGAATTAGGCAATACGCTTGACCTAGACTATAACCTAGGAACCTTCATGTAGATTTGCATGCTAGGATCTGTGTGCATTTTATATCTCATGTATGTGTTCCTCTTTACTTGATTCGTTTATCTATCTGTATGTGATCTTTTCACCCTGTGAGCGAGCCCTTGTGCTCACTCCTTATGGGATGCTTCTATTGGATCTTCCGTTCCCTCTGCGCACCGAGTTGGTTTATCAAATCCGGGTATTAAACCCGAAGGGATCTTCACAGATCATGCTATTGCGCTTGACCTCGGACACTGAGATTGACCCTGAGGAGGTTATGTCTGAAACCTCGAAAGAGGAAGAGATAGACAACCTTCGCTAGACTAAACATGACTATATGCATGGATTTACAATTGTTATGATGGACTACTGTTGGAACATTACCAATTCATGGTGTGAGAACTACACGACTTGCATGTGATGTGTGGTGACTATAAGTGTGATATTAACCTGGAATGCTGGACTTTGATGAACGATGTGGACAATATAATTTGAAATGGTTAAAGCTTATGTGTTTACTACTTTTATGATTAGAAAATGCCGCCTCGAAGAGTTACCCGCAGCAACAGTGGCGGAAGTGAAGCCCCGAGGGGCAGAGGCAGAGGCAGAGGTAGAGCACCAAGAACAAGTGATGGCCCTGCCAGTAATAATCAGGGAACAGGGGACTCTGATATGGCAGCTTTGATCGCTCAACAACTGGCCGCACTGATTCCGACTATAGTGGCCCAAGTGAGCGATGCACTTCAGCCACACCACCCCCACGGGGATGGTGGCAATGATAATGAAGATGGTGGAGAAAGAGGTCAAGGTGGGATTGAAACTTAAGTAGCTAATGGGGACCCGACTGGGAACGTGAGCAATCAAGAGACCGGGAATGGTGGAACAACCGGTAATGAGACTGGGGTTGTTAACGCAAGAAGGGGATGTTCGTACAAGGAGTTTGTGGCCTGCAAACCAAAAGAATTTGATGGGAAAGGTGGAGCGATAGCCCTGACCAGGTGGCTTGAGAAGATGGAGGCAGTGATTGACATCAGCGAATGCCTCGATAGCCAGAAAATCAAGTATGCCACGTGTTCACTACAGGGCAAGGCGTTAACTTGGTGGAACACTCAGATTCAGGCTAGGGGAAGAGAATCAGCGATGCAGATGTCATGGGATGAATTCAAGGCACTGATCACCGAGGAATACTGCCCCCTCAACGAGATGCAGAAATTGGAGCATGAATTCTGGAATCATGCTATGGTGGGAGCTGGGCATGCAGCTTACACTGACCGTTTTCATGAGTTGGCAAGATTGGTTCCACATCTGGTCACTCCAGAATCAAAGAGGATCGAGAGGTATATTTGGGGACTTGCGCCTCAAATCCGAGCGATGGTAACAGCAGCTGCTCCTCCTACAATCCAGAGCGCAATTCTGAAGGCTGGCGCTCTGACAGACGAGATGGTGAGAACAGGGGTCTTGGGTAGAGGAGCAGAGAAAAGAAAGGATGTTGGGGAAATGAGCCGGACGAGTGCCGGGAAATTTGACAAGAGGGCCAAGACAACCAGGAATTTTGTGGCCGTGACGCAAGGCAAGAGAGAGTATGTTGGGCCGCACCCCAAATGTGATAGGTGCAACTATCATCATCCCCCAGGAATGCCGTGCCGGGATTGCGTAAACTGTAAACGCCCGGGGTATCTAGCGAGACACTACAGAATAGCGGCGAATCTGGTGGCACCGGTCGTTAACCCTGCAGAGAATGCCAGGGTCTGTTATGAGTATGGAGGCCCTGATCATTACAGAAACACGTGCCCCAAACTGACTCGGGCGCCGGGTCAATAAGGGAACAACCAGCAGCAGGTGATGGCCATAGCTGGAAACCAAGGCCCGGCAAATCAAGGAAATACAGCTCGGGGACGTGCATTTGTCATTGGAGCCAACGATGCCCATCAGGACCCGAATGTTGTCACGGGTACGCACTTACTTAATCATCACTTCGCATCTATATTATTTGATACTGGAGCAGACAATAGCTTTATGTCTTCTGAGTTTGTGTAATTGCTTGATTTGAGTCCTAGTAGGCTAGAAACTAGCTACTCTGTAGAAATGGCCAACGGTAGGGTTGTTCAGGCCGATGAGATTATTAGGAAGTGCTCGATTATATTGGAGAACCATGCCTTCGATATAGATTTGATACCCTTTGAGTTAGGAAGTTTCGACGTGATCGTGGGAATGGATTGGTTGTCAAAACACAGAGCTGAGATTGTCTGTCGGGACAAAGTAGTACGAATCCCCATGCCAAACGGGGAGGTACTCAGGATTCAAGGAGAACGACCGGGAAGAAGCTTAAAGCTTATCTCCTGCATGAAAGCACGCCGAAGTTTACGAAAGCAGTGCTACACTCTTCTGGCTCATGTGGTAGAAAAGAAGGAAGAGGAGAGGAAATTAGTAGATATTCCAGTGGTACGGGACTACCCAGATGTATTCACTGATGACTTGTCTGGTTTGCCTCCTCCACGATAGGTGGAATTTCGTATAGAGTTGGTTCCTGGAGCTACACCGGTAGCAAAGACGCCATATCGGTTAGCACCATCTGAAATGCAAGAACTATCTAGTCAGTTGCAGGAACTACTGGAGAAGGGTTTTACTCGGCCGAGTCACTCACCGTGGGGAGCACCGTATTATTTGTCAAGAAGAAAGACGGGTCGTTCCGAATGTGCATCGATTACCGTGAGTTGAACAAGTTAACCGTGAAGAATCGATATCCTCTCCCCAGGATCGACGATCTGTTTGATCAGCTGCAAGGAGCTTCATATATCTCCAAGATCGACCTTCGTTCTGGATATCATCAACTAAGGGTTTTCGAGGATGACATACCGAAAACATCGTTTAGAACTCGTTATGGGCACTATGAGTTCTTGGTCATGCCGTTCGGGCTGACTAACGCACCAGCTGTGTTTAGGACCTAATGAATCGGGTGTGTAAACCTTACTTGGATAAATTTGTGATCGTATTCATAGACGATATACTTATCTACTCCCGATCGAAAGAGGATCATGAAGAACACCTTCGGGCAATTCTGGAACTGTTACGGGAAGAGAAATTTTTCGCCAAGTTCTCAAAGTGTGAATTCTGGTTGCGAGAAGTGAAGTTTTTGGGTCATGTGGTTAACGAGGAAGGGATTCATGTAGATCCCGGCAAGATTGAAGCGGTGAAGAAATGGGATGCACCCCAGACACCTTCAGAAATACGACAATTCTTAGGATTGGCCGGATACTATCGTCGCTTCATCGCGAATTTTTCAAATATTTCTCAACCATTAACATTGCTGACTTAGAAAGACAAGAAGTTTGATTGGGGACATGCACAAGAACAAGCGTTCCAAACGTTGAAAGAGAAGTTGTGCAACGCATCGATATTGTCCCTCCTAGACGAAACTGATGATTTTGTGGTGTACTGCGATGCTTCACATCAAGGATTGGGATGTGTGCTGATGCAGAAGGATAAGGTGATTGCCTACGCTTCGCGACAACTTAAGGTGCACGAAAAGAACTATACAACTCATGATTTGGAGTTGGGCGCTGTAGTATTTGCACTTAAGATATGGAGGCATTACCTGTATGGAACCAAATGCATCATTTACACAGATCATAAGAGCCTCTAACATATCCTGGATCAGAAGGAACTTAATATGCGTCAGCGACGTTGGGTAGAGCTTCTTAGTGACTATGATTGTGAAATCCGGTATCATCCGGGGAAAGCTAACGTGGTGGCTGATGCTTTAAGCCGCAAAGAACGCGTGAAACCACTACGTGCTCGAGCGTTGGGATTGACTATTCAGACGAATTTGAAAGCTCAGATCCAAATTGCACAAAGTGAGGCATTGAAAGAAGAAAACCTTGCGAGAGAAGAATTCCGAGGGTTGGATAAACAGATGATTTGCAAGGATGATGGTATACAGTACTTTATGGATCGTATATGGGTACCCAGATGGGGAGGTGTACGTACCTTGGTCATGGATGAAGCACACAAGATGCGATATTCTATTCATCCTGGTGAAAACAAGATGCACCACGATCTCAAAGATCTATACTGGTGGCCAGGCATGAAGAAAGACATTGCTATGTACGTAAGCAGATGCTTAACATGCTCGAAAGTTAAAGCTGAACATCAGAAACCATCGGGATTATTACAGCAACCTGAAATTCCCGAGTGGAAATGGGAGAATATAGCTATGGATTTTATTACCAAACTCCCTAGAACGAGCAGCGGGCATGACTCGATATGGGTCGTAGTGGATCGGATGACGAAGTCAGCACATTTCTTGCCGATCCGAGAAGACTACAAAATGGATAAGTTGGCGAGACTGTACACGGAGTGCTGGTGTCGATTATATCCAACCATGACAGCCGATTTACTTCACGATTTTGGCAGACACTACAGAAAGCGATGGGCACTCGATTAGATATGATTACCGCCTATCACCCTCAAACAGATGGCAAAAGTGAACGAACTATACAAACGTTGGAAGACATGCTGAGGGCGTGTGTAATTGACTTTGGTGGTAGTTGGGACACTCATCTACCGCTGATTGAGTTCTCTTACAACAACAGTTACCATACAAGCATTCGATGTGTCCCGTTCGAAGCATTGTATGGAAGAAAATATAGATCACCCGTTTGTTGGGCCGAGATTGGTGAAAGTCAGTTAACAGGTCCATAGATCATTCAAGAAACAACTGACAAGATCTTTCAAATCAAAGACCGACTGAAAGCGGCCAGAGATCGCCAAAAGAGCTATGCCGACAACCGTCAGAAACCTCTAGAATTCAACATTGGGGATCGGGTTTTACTTAAAGTCTCTCCTTGAAAAGGAATCGTTCGATTTGGAAAGAAAAGGGAAGTTAGCCCCAAGATACGTAGGACCATTCGAGATTACAGAAAGAATCGGTCCAGTGGCTTACCGATTAAGGTTGCCACAAGAACTCAGCGGTGTACATGATACTTTCCACGTGTCGAACCTCAAGAAGTGTTTGGCTGACGAATCCTTTCACGTATCAATTGAGGACATCAAAATTGATGAAAAGCTTCATTTTGTTGAGGAACCCATTGAGATCATGGATAAGCTAACGTGGTGGCTGATGCTTTAAGCCGCAAAGAACGCGTGAAACCACTACGTGCTCGAGCGTTAGGATTGACTATTCAGACGAATTTGAAAGCTCAGATCCAAATTGCACAAAGTGAGGCATTGAAAGAAGAAAACCTTGCGAGAGAAGAATTCTGAGGGTTGGATAAACAGACGATTTGCAAGGATGATGGTATACAGTACTTAATGGATCGTATATGGGTACCCAGATGGGGAGGTGTACGTACCTTGGTCATGGATGAAGCACACAAGACGCGATATTCTATTCATCCTGGTGCAGACAAGATGTACCATGATCTCAAAGATCAGTACTGGTGGCCAGGCATGAAGAAAGACATTGCTATGTACGTAAGCAGATGCTTAACATGCTCGAAAGTTAAAGCTGAACATCAGAAACCATCGGGATTATTACAACAACCTGAAATTCCTGAGAGGAAATGGGAGAATATAGCTATGGATTTTATTACCAAACTCCCTAGAGCGAGCAACGGGCAAGACTCGATATGGGTCGTAGTGGATCGGATGACGAAGTCAGCACATTTCTTGCCGACCCGAGAAGACTACAAAATGGATAAGTTGGCGAGACTGTACATAATAGAGGTCGTGACAAGACACGGAGTGCCGGTGTCGATTATATCCAACCGTGACTGCCGATTTACTTCACGATTTTGGCAGAAACTACAGAAAGCGATGGGCACTCGATTAGATATGAGTACCGCCTATCACCCTCAGACAGATGGCCAAAGTGAACGAACTATACAAACGTTGGAAGACATGCTGAGGGCGTGTGTAATCGACTTTGGTGGTAGTTGGGACACTCATCTACCACTGATTGAGTTCTCTTACAACAACAGTTACCATACAAGGATTGGATGTGTCTCGTTCGAAGCATTGTATGGAAGAACATGTAGATCACCCGTTTGTTGGGCCGAGATTGGTGAAAGTCAGTTAACAGGCCCAGAGATCATTCAAGAAACAACTGACAAGATCTTTCAAATCAAAGACCGACTGAAAGCGACCAGAGATCGCCAAAAGAGCTATGCCGACAACCGTCGGAAACCTCTAGAATTCAACATTGGGGATCGGGTTTTACTTAAAGTCTCTCCTTGGAAGGAATCGTTCGATTTGGAAAGAAAGGGAAGTTAGCCCCAAGATACGTAGGACCATTCGAGATTACAGAAAGAATCGGTCCAGTGGCTTACCGATTAAGGTTGCCACAAGAACTCAGCGGTGTACATGATACTTTCCACGTGTCGAACCTCAAGAAGTGTTTGGCTGACGAATCCCTTCACGTATCAATTGAGGACATCAAAATTGACGAAAAGCTTCATTTTGTTGAGGAACCCATTGAGATCATGGATCGAAAGGTCAAGCAATTGAAGCGCAGTAGAATACCAATCGTTCACGTAAGATGGAATTCAAAATGAGGGCTAGAGTTTACATGGGAACAGGAAGACCAGATGAAACTCAAATATCCACATCTATTCGAGGATGAAACTCTTGGACCTAACTCCAGCTGAATTTCGGGACAAAATTCTCTCAACTGGGGGATACTGTGACATCCGTCACCAAAAGGTCCGTCAATTAACGTGGACTTCGTTAACTTTTCTTCGCTCGTTCATTCCTCATCTTTATAAACTATTCGTTTGGATATTATACTTGCTTTATCATCTTTATGCTTGTGTTCTTATCATTAACGTATGCTATCCTTAAAAACTTTTACAACTTTCATCATCGTTACCGCCAAATATACCATTTTTATATAATATTATTGTCACTAATAAAACCATTTTTAAGTTACAAATATCATTAAATATATTTTTTATCATTAATATAACTAACCTATTAAAGTCGTTTTCCACCGAAACAAATTTGGGAAATTCGGGGATTTAAGTGCAGGGACTAAATGTGCCATTTTCCAAACTTGGGCTGGGTATATAAACCCCATTTTTCCAGCCCTAGCCCCCATTCTTCATCTTCTTCTTCTTCTTCATTATCTTCTTCACTTTCATCTTCTTCCTTGCACCAAAACCGCCCCGTTTGGTCACGTTTTCATCGTCTAGACTTCGTCTACAACCGAGTCTACTCCATTCTTGCAGGTAGACGACCTTGGGTGTTCGGGTCCAACCCGAACACATGAGGTCGTGTGGGTGCGTGTGATGTCTTTCTGCGTGTTCTTCTTGTTTGTGTATGTTTATAGGGTGTTTCTGGAAGTCCTCGTGGTGTAAAACTCGTGCTCGGAGCAGCCGGAGGCTGCTCTGCACATCTGCAGTCGCGAATCTGCCATTCTGGCGACTGGGTCTATCATGCGACTGAGCCGTGCGACTGGGTGAGTCGTGCGACTGAGTCATTCGGGCGACTGAGTTGTGCGACTGGGTATGTCGTGCGATTTAGTCGTGCGATCGAATGAATGTGTGCGATTGAGTCAATGCGGATGAATGTTGTGTGCGATTGAGTCATGCAAACGAATGGATGTGTGTGATTGTGCGTGTATCGCACGACTGAAGGCCAATCGTACGAATGAAGGTTCAGTCGTACGAATGAAGCTGATTCATACGAATGAAGGTTGATTCGTGCGTATGGAGGTTGAGTCGTGCGATTGAGTGCTGTGTGGTACGACTGAATGCCAGTCGCACGAATGAAGGTTCAATCGTACGAATGAAGCTGATTCGTACGAATGAGGGTTGATTCGTGCGAATGGAGTGTTGAGTTGTGCGTCTGGTCTTGTCGTGCGACTGAAGTTGCTGTGTGTGATTTCCTTCTTGTGTGTAGTGTGTGTATGTCGTGTGATGTTAAGGTGACATCGACACGGTTGCCAGTGCTAATGACAATGTTAAAGTCAACGCTATCAAACTTACTAATGTTATTCCAAATTAAATTAACTTAACATTTTACAAGTATCAATAACCGATTTGTAACTACTAATATTTACCAAATACTCCTTCAATAACAATGAAACTTTTACACAAATATCATCAGCAATGGCGACGATTTCTAGTACTTGGATCTACATAAGATCTAATGCGTATGTCTGTTTGTGTGTGTTACACGCGACCGAACCGATACAACCCGAACCGACCGAACGTTACTATTTACTTTATACATATCATTAATGCTTAACAATAACTGTCAATAGGTGTTTGATTGTGCATTTCATACAATATTTGGAAACTTTGATCATTCATACTTACCGCCTAACAAGTGAGTTTTGTGGCCCCTTTTTATGCTTATACAACATTTCAATCATTTACAAACTTGGGGGAAAAGTATGCTCACCCATTTTCAATGCTGTACAACTTACATACAATTTACATACTTGGAATCAACGTGTTACTATTTTGTGAGTACTTATCTGATACATGCTTGAGTTCGCTGTGTGGTACTTTCTTTGCAACTATTTAATTCCAGTGTGGGAACCGACAGATAGGTATTGGTAGTACTACTGGGTTGACACCCCCACCCTTGTTTTTTGGTATACTAGTTAGTACCATCAGTGGCCAGGAACGAGCCCTTGGGTGAATATATTCCGACAAGATCTGTGTGTACGTCATTAGGTTTGGTTGCAAAGCTCATTGTCATGTGATTATACTTACTTAACTGTATTCACGGTATTCCACAGCATTTACTATACAACATCAATTACTTATTTACTATTTAAACCTGCGAGCTAACCAACAATTTTGTTGACCATTTTGAGCATATCTTTTCAGGTGACAATGCTAACTGAGGACCTAGGTGTGCTGCCTTAGTGGAGACCCTAGGATGCATCTTTGAGACTAAACATATTTGACAAAAAATCATTTTGATACAATGTTGTAGTCTGATTAAACAATATTATTCTTTTGATACTTGTTCCCGGGTTGTGGGAATTTACATTACAATTGTTACTAATTTGACTATGTGAATCATTTATCATGTTATGCTTATGGCTATGTTGTCGTGAATATTGACTAAACACGACACAAGTCCCCTTTGTGTCGGGTGTCGTCATGACACGCTTTATCATCATTTATTATATTGCATCTCTATTGCTTACCATGTGTTATGACGATCCCGTCTCGTTACATCCCCGTGTTTCCGCTTTTAGCGGGGGTGTGACATAGAGGGTCACTGACGTCAAGTTTACTTATAAGAGTTTCAGTATTAACAGGATCAGTATTAACGATTTCAGATTCAGCCGTTTCAAGAACTTGACAGGTATAACGTGGAAATCACACATGCACACAAACAGAAGAAACACCAGATACTAGAGCCAGGTTTTCATACCAATCAAGTTGGTAGATCAAGGGTTAGTCTCTGATGTTGAATGCAAGCACACAGAAACAAGAAAAACACATAAGTGATGCACACGTATGCCCACTAGGGCACAATCAAACAAATCAATACTGGTACTCATAACCCGGTCAACCAACATCGTAGAAGCACCTATGAACAAAGCAAAAATAGAGACAATAGAAAGAAATTCCTCATAGTGGGTATACCTAGGAACTGGATAAACCAAGCAGCACAGCGACCCGTAACCTTCTAGGGTTACAGGTGATGGCAAGAATACCCAGAGTGATAGACAGTAGATGCGACTCCGATTATGAAGCCCACTTCTCTTCAATGCAAGACTTCGGGACGCAAGAGATAACCAGTTGATTTCCACTGTGATGTAGCTTGACGAATCTCCAATATCAGCGAGACCAAGATTGATCCAGATTCAGATCTAGGATTTTCAAGTCGGAGAAACCCCACTAATCGATGAGAACAAGCGGAAGCATAGAGAAACAGAGCCGAGGCTCAGATACCATGTTAAAATATGATAATCTGATATCAATTAATCAAGATCCAATAATGTAAACGAGCAATTCTTACAGATGAACAAATCTCAAACACTCTCTCTAAACTAGAACATCAACACAATGATCTAGAAATACAGAATTTTAACAAGAACAGAACGGGTCATCAATATGATGAAACCCTAAAGAATATAAAGTCAAACAAGATGACTGAGGGAGAACAATAGAGAAGAAGATCAAGAGTTATCTTCAGGAGCGGGTATCCTTTCCAATATAAAGGCAAGGAACCCTAGAACCCGAGAAAGGTAATCAGCCCACAAAGCCCACACGAACACTTTGCAACTAAGCCCATCAACAGCAACAAGCAAGCCTAGCAACAACATCAACTAGCCTATCAACTTCAGCCTAGCTGCAAATCGTACTAAACAACAATAACCAAAAACAACAATGAAATGAATTAGTGTAGAACTAACTGTTGGGTTTGCTAGAACATAAAATCAATGTTTAACCACTTAAACTTACTGAAAAACGCAGCGGAGTTACAACTTAATAAAACCCATTTTATAAGCTGAAAATAATGTTCCTTAGTGACCATTTTAGATGAAAAACAAACCCAAAGAAAAGGATCATAATATGTGAATGATCAAGCTATGAAAATGTACTAAAACTACATAAAATCACAGCCACAATGAGCTGTGATTCTACCTCTTTGAGCAGCAAGAAACAACCAAGGAGAGGGCTGTTGGAAGCTTCAAAAACGTCCAACAAAGTGCTGAATGAGGGCTGATTAATGGCCAAGACTTCAAGCTAGAAGTCCTCAAACGTCTATACCCACAAGCCTTCAAGCAAACACCTTAGTTGCTAGGATTTTGGTCACCAAAAACTTCAAGAAGAAGCTGCCAAAACACCTTCAAAACCGTGAGTCTTTGGAGAAGATGGTAGAGAGAGTTTTTCTTGGAGTTTAGTTGCATGTGTGTGTATCAAGATGGCTGGTCCAAGGAAGCATTCAAAGGCCTTTAATTGTTGTATCTAATCAACAAAATTGGTCCAATGACCAACAAGGGGGGGGGGGCCGAAATATGTGGTTTGAAATAGGTTTCCCCCCTTTTTTTTGTTAGACACAATCAAATGTTAAAATGGTCTTAGAATTTGTCCCTCTTAGAAAATGTATACAACTAACCCATTAATTGTATAACATATATAGCCATTATTAATTTGTAATGTCATCTAAATAACATTACAAATAATATCATTGAACAATATATCCTAATAAATTGTTCCATGTCATATGCAACTTATTTAGAAAACCCATTTTCTAAATTGGTGTTAATATTTTATTGCATGATCATATCATCAATAAATATTATTTGGTGTTTGCTAAGCTTGTTATTGGGTATAACCCGACTTGGATCATAACGTACTAACCACATCAATATTCTAAGTGTCTTGGGCACATCGAATCCTACAATCTCCCACTTGCCCAAGATTCATAGAAGATTGATGCAAGCAGTAAATACCGCCTAACAACGGTTTACTACCCTTAATACGCATGACTTATAGCCATTCAATAACATCATCCCTTTCAAGTGCCCTACTTGAAATGATTTAGGTGAATTAATCATCTATCCTTTTGTTACAGATGTCATGTTAAATCCAAGGACACAGAATGATCATTCCTTGTTGATTTAACTTAATCAGGCCTTAGACATCTAACTCTCAACGAATAAGAGGAACAAATTCCATCTTGACTACATACGTTTCTCACAAACACCTCGTGTTATACCTGGACATATCCTTATGTACTGTCCACTATTTCAGGACAGTGAAGAATATGCTCAAGGTATAATACTTGGTGAACATCAAAACCCAATATGTATCTCAGGTCGGAGGATACCAAATGATATTCGCCTTTACTCAAATTTACTTATGATCAATCAATAAGATTCCATGTAGTAAAATTTGAGATGCGGGTTAGTCCAATATTTGTATCCCACAAATATCTATGAACCTTGGTAGCAACCCATTGCTCTATATTCATCCTTATGAATATCAACCAATCCAAGTTCATAATAATCTTACTTTCACACTTGTTCCCACAAGTATGAGCGACTACGGACATTTTAGAGTAAACAATTTACTCATGGATTAAACATGCTAAATTGGAACATTAATTGAAACATTATAACCAAATAATTTTATTCAAATAATAAAGAGTTCCACAATCCAAATACAAAATGTACAGATCAAATCCAATCACTAGAATATCGAAGTCCCATGGCACAAGTATGACATTCATGCTTTGCCTTTTCAAGGAGCTTCGTGAGAGGATCAGCAACGTTTTGATCCGTGTGAACTTTGCGAATACATATCTTTCCCTTTTCAACTTCATCTCGTATGTAGTTGAATCTCCGCTCAATGTGCCTAGTCTTTTGATGAGCACGGGGTTCCTTGATTTGAGCAATCGCACCCTCGTTATCACAAAAGATCTCTAGGGGGTCCTGAATGGAAGGGACTACCCCTAGATCGGCAATGAATTTCTTCAACCATGCAGCTTCTTGAGCTGCCAATGAGGCGGCGACATATTCTGATTCTGTAGTTGATAGAGCCACCACATCCTGCTTGGAGCTCTTCCAAGAGACCGCTCCTCCATTCAGAATGAAAATGTATCCCGATTGTGATCGTGAATCGTCACGATCGGTTTGGAAACTTGCATCCGTGTAACCTTTTACAACGAGTTCCTCGTCACCAGATCCATAGATCAGGAACATATCTCTTGTCCTCCTTAGGTACTTAAGTATGTTCTTAACAGCCATCCAATGACTGTTTCCAGGATTCTGCTGGTAACGGCTTGTCATGCTTAAGGCGCATGACACGTCCGGTCGAGTGCATATCATTGCATACATGATAGATCCTATAGCAGATGCGTATGGGATTGCCTTCATTTTATCTTGCTCTTCCTTTGAGCTTGGACATTGAGTCGTACTCAATATCGTTCCTCTTTGAATAGGTACGGTACCTTTCTTAGAGTTCTCCATCTTGAACCTTTTCAAGATTTTATCAATGTATGCACTTTGATTCAAACCAATCAACCGCCTTGATCTATCCCTATAGATCTTTATTCCTAGAATATAGGCGGCTTCACCAAGATCCTTGATGGAAAAACAACTTCCAAGCCAGGTTTTTACACCTTCCAAGGTTGGAATGTCATTTCCAAATAGTAGTATGTCATCAACATACAATACTAGGAAAGTTACTGTGCTCCCACTAGCCTTCTTATACACACAAGCCTCATCAGCGTTTTTGATGAAGCCAAATTTCTTTACTTCCTCATCAAAACGGTGATTCCAGCTTCTCGATGCTTGTTTCAATCCATAGATTGATTTCTTTAACTTGCATACTTTATTAGGATGTTTTGGATCGACAAAACCTTCAGGCTGAACCATATAGACATCTTCCTCAAGATATCCATTTAGGAAAGCAGTTTTGACATCCATTTGCCAAATCTCATAATCATAATGAGCAGCTATGGCAAATAATATCCTTATAGACTTTAGCATCGCTACAGGTGAGAAGGTTTCATCATAATCAACCCCTTGAGTTTGAGTGAAACCCTTTGCTACAAGTCTAGCTTTATAAGTATCCAAGTTTCCATGCATATCGGTTTTCTTCTTGAAAACCCACTTACTTCCAACTACTTTGGAATTAAGAGGTGGTACAACAAGTTCCCAAACTTGATTGTCATACATGGATTGCATCTCAACGTTCATGGCCTCAAGCCATTTGTCACAATCCAAATTGGACACTGCATCATGGTATGTGGTTGGTTCATCTGAATCTACCATATAGCATCCATCCATGAAAAATCCGTATCTTTCAGGTGGATTACTAGTTCTACCACTTCTGCGAACGTTTTGTGTGTATTGATCAACCATTTGATCATCTTCAACATCCTCATGTTGAGTGCTAGTTTCAACCAAACGTGCATCGGGTTGTGGTTCTTGATCTTCCTCAAGATCCACTGTTCTACTGCTAGCTCCTTCCATAAGGAACTTTGCTTCTAAGAACTCACCCTTTCTGGCAACAAACACCTTTTGTTCCAGTGGATCATAGAAATAATATCCCATAGAATCTCTAGGATATCCAATAAAGATACACTTGGTGGATCGGACTTCCAATTTGTTTGGGGTGGGAGTCTTAACATAAGCCTCACATCCCCAAACCCTTAAGTATGATAGGGATGGAACTCTTCCATGCCATATCTCAAAAGGTGTCTTTTCCACCTTTTTGGTTGGGGCCATATTTAAAATACGGGCCGCGGAGAGCAAAGCGAAACCCCAAAATGATAGAGGTAATGTGCTTCTAGCCATCATAGATCGGACCATATCCAATAAGGTTCGATTCCTCCTCTCAGACACACCATTATGTTGTGGTGTTCCAGGTGGAGTGAGTTGTGAGACAATCCCACAACTCCTAAGATGATCTTGAAAAACATCACTTAGGTATTCACCTCCTCTATCGGTACGGAGAACTTTAATTGACTTGTTGAGTTGATTTTCAACTTCATTCTTGAAGATTTTGAACATTTCAAAAGCTTCATCTTTGTGCCTTAATAAGTACACATACCCATAGCGACTATAATCGTCGGTAAAGGTAATGAAGTATCTTTCACCATTCCTAGTCATTGGCTTAAAAGGACCACATACATCCGAATGTATGATTCCTAATAAATCTTTTGCCCTTTCGGTAGTTCCACTAAAGGGTGCCTTAGTCATCTTACCTTGTAAACAAGATTCACAAACATCAAATGAATCACATTCATTTGTTTTTAAAAGACCATTCTTTTGAAGTGTTTGTAAACGTTTCTTGTTTATATGACCAAGACGACAATGCCAAAGATAGGTATCACTCAAGTCCAACTTGAGTTTCTTGGTGTTTGTTTGGTACAATGAACTATTTAAAGTATTTTCATGAACCAATTCATAAATACCATTAATTGGTATAGCTTTAAAATAGAACATACCATTTAAAGAAACATGAATATCATTTTCAATAAAGGATAATACATAATCATAATGTCTTAATTGAGATACAGAAATAATGTTCCTAGTCAAACTAGGAGCATACAAAACATTCTTCAAAATACTTCCAAGCCACTTGGAAGTCTTAGGATGTAGTCCCCACGAGCTTCAACTAAGACTTTAGTTCCATTGCCCATGAAGAGGCTAACATCCCCTTTCTTGAAGTCCCTACTTCTTGTGAACCCCTGCAACAAATTGCAAATATGAGTTCCACATCCGGTATCCAATACCCATGTGTTTGAAGATGTAACATTAAGATCAATATGTATCATGTATATTGTACCTGAGGTCTGCCCGGCATCCCTCTTTGCTTTCAACTCTTGGAGATGGACAGGACAATTCCTTGCCCAATGCCCTATCTCCCCACACTTGAAGCATGGGTCATTTGTAGCAACCTTTTGCTTCTTCTCTTGTGGTTTGGGTGGTACCCTTACCACCCCTTTCCCCTTTCCCCACGCATGTCCCTTACCCTTGGCAACCTTTGCCTTGGGTGCGGGATGAGGCCTTTTGTTGTTCCCATCTTCATTGATGGTGAGAACGGGTAAAACCCTTTTACCCATGGCCGCCTCGGCCGTTTTGAGCATTGAGTGAAGTTCACCAATGCTTTTGTCCCATGCATTCATGTTGTAGTTCAACACGAATGTCTCGAACTTCTTGGTTAGGCCATTTAGGATCAAATCCGTGGCCAACTCCTTCGAGACGGGGCAGTTTAGCCTCTCGAGGCGGTCAATATGACTTTTCATCTTAAGTACATAAGATGAAACAGATTGGTTGTCGTCCATACGACATGCATGGAGCGCTCGAACCGTTTCGAACCGCTCAACCCTTGCTTGCTGTTGGAACGTTTCCTTCAGCTGGGTTATCATGTCGTAAGCTCCGTGATGTTCATACTCCTTTTGGAGATCCGGAGTCATGCTCGCTAGCATGAGACAAGACACTTGGACGGAGTCCTCAGTGTATTTCAGCCAATCGTTAAAGGCCTCCTCATCATCCTCGTTAGGTTGATCGGGGATAGGGTCGTCTAAAACATATGATCTTCTCTCTTGCTTGAGAACAATTCTCAAGTTTCGATACCAATCAATAAAGTTGTTATGATTTAGACGTTCCTTTTGGAGGATCGCTCGTAGTGATTGGTTTGACGCGGACGAGTTATCGTGATTTTCATTATTGGTGGCCATCTACAAAATTTAACAAAGATCAATTTTAGTATTTTCGATATTGCTAATTTTAATATTTAATGCCTTTTAAGGTCTTTTCATATTAAAATCTAGAACCCAACATTACATTTAAATCGTGGTTAGGTGACCTTTATCCCACGTTTTAAATTAATAAGGTGGTCAACGTTTGACGATTGCAACCATTTGCAACTTCTAGAAATATGGGATCGACTTAAAACATCATATGTAAAGTCGGCATGTTAATCCCATCAACACCATTTGGAAACCACATCGTAGGTGATCCATTTGACATGATTTGCAAATCAAGACGCCCTACTTACACCCACGTGTGAGTTTGCCAAAACAAGTGGTTAGGTGATCTTTATCCCACAAATAAGGCATTCTCACCTCAAGTCACAAGTTCCCTCAAAATGGTTAGGTGACCTTTATCCCATTAAGAGTTCCCAAGTGACTCAAGTGTTGTGTAAAAGGACGGTGTTGATCTTGTTTGGAAAAAAAGTTTTAGAGGTTTCAAAATACAAGTTTAGAAAACTCTATGTACTTGTATTTGCATGCTTTCAAATACAAGGTACCTTATGGTTCTTTGATTAAAACCTATTTTAATCCTTTAAATCATTAAATAATTTTAATAACCTTTTATTAATCTTTAAGAACCATCAATTTTCAGCTTGTTAAGTTTGTTAATTAGTTTGCTTTGAATATCCAAATATCAACCAAACAATCAAGACAACAAACAATCAACCAAGCATAAAACATTAACAATCATATGTGCATAACCATAGCCCTTATGTTGACAACACTTGTTTGCCATCACAAGTGTTGTCTATGGTCTTTCTAAGGGTCAACCATATCATAAAAGTTCCAAGAACCTCCCACTAGAAACCGCATCCAAATGCTCCATGTTTCTTGTGTCTTTGTGTCCATCTTTGGGTCTTGATCTTGTACATCTTCCTTTTACAAAATTGTATCCTAATACATTTTTCTAGTAAAGGAAATGAACCTAATCTATTATTACATAACCAAATGAATGAATAATTACAACCCAAATGAATAAACACAAATATTACAACCAAATTGAATGAATAAAACAACCACTTGAATCATCCAAACAACACAAGGCCACAAGCTAGGTTATGCACTAAACAACCAATGATCATATCATCTATTCATATAATGAAGACCCCATTTAAAACCCCAAATTTCAGCCAACATAAACTGAAATTTTGGGTTTTAATCATTGTCCAAACAACCAACATTCATAATATGTTTCTTTCAAGGTCTAATCACTAGCATGTGTGATATGACCTTGAAAGTTTGGGGAATCATTCATATAAACTATAACAGCCCAAAATCAGCCTATAACATGTCTAATGTCATCTTTTAAAACCAATTTCAAAAGATAAATCAAGCAAGTCATCCACATAACCGGCTCTTGATGCCATTGTTGGGTTTGCTAGAACATAAAATCAATGTTTAACCACTTAAACTTACTGAAAAACGCAGCGGAGTTACAACTTAATAAAACCCATTTTATAAGCTGAAAATAATGTTCCTTAGTGACCATTTTAGATGAAAAACAAACCCAAAGAAAAGGATCATAATATGTGAATGATCAAGCTATGAAAATGTACTAAAACTACATAAAATCACAGCCACAATGAGCTGTGATTCTACCTCTTTGAGCAGCAAGAAACAACCAAGGAGAGGGCTGTTGGAAGCTTCAAAAACGTCCAACAAAGTGCTGAATGAGGGCTGATTAATGGCCAAGACTTCAAGCTAGAAGTCCTCAAACGTCTATACCCACAAGCCTTCAAGCAAACACCTTAGTTGCTAGGATTTTGGTCACCAAAAACTTCAAGAAGAAGCTGCCAAAACACCTTCAAAACCGTGAGTCTTTGGAGAAGATGGTAGAGAGAGTTTTTCTTGGAGTTTAGTTGCATGTGTGTGTATCAAGATGGCTGGTCCAAGGAAGCATTCAAAGGCCTTTAATTGTTGTATCTAATCAACAAAATTGGTCCAATGACCAACAAGGGGGGGGGGGCCGAAATATGTGGTTTGAAATAGGTTTCCCCCCTTTTTTTTTTGTTAGACACAATCAAATGTTAAAATGGTCTTAGAATTTGTCCCTCTTAGAAAATGTATACAACTAACCCATTAATTGTATAACATATATAGCCATTATTAATTTGTAATGTCATCTAAATAACATTACAAATAATATCATTGAACAATATATCCTAATAAATTGTTCCATGTCATATGCAACTTATTTAGAAAACCCATTTTCTAAATTGGTGTTAATATTTTATTGCATGATCATATCATCAATAAATATTATTTGGTGTTTGCTAAGCTTGTTATTGGGTATAACCCGACTTGGATCATAACGTACTAACCACATCAATATTCTAAGTGTCTTGGGCACATCGAATCCTACACTAACCACAATAGAAATACAACTAAGGAATAGGCAAAGGAATATGTACACCTGTTATTTTAACAGAACTCAATCGAAGCTAAAGCTAGAGGTGAATTAATTGACCAAGCAGCATCAAAGGATGAGAAATTAACTAAAACAAATATAAATGACATCACTTACTAATATTATAATTTTAACTAACAAATTAATAAATAAAATTAACCCCATTCGTATAAAATGCGAGATTTGAAATCAATTTTGCTTGAAATTGGAAAAATCAAAGAAAATTCAAATTGGTTCTAAGACTTTGAAAACTAGAATATTTACCTTGGAATAAGTTATATTGAAGTAAACAATATTTTCAAAGCCCAAACAATAAAGTGCATTAAGCCTCTTGTAAACACCATTGTAAGCTACTTTTTCTTTAAACAATAAATTATCTCTCTCTAAAAGTACACCAAATTAAACTACACCATACTTAAGTTTGAACTCAAAACCTCCCGTCTAGACGCAAAGCCTTTACCAAGTTGGCTAGCTTCACATTGGCCATTATAAGCTACTATTTACTTTTTCTCTATAGCCTTTGACTGAAACGACTGTTTAGGGTCCAATCAAAGTGGTGTAGCAAACACAGATAAAAAAAATAAAGGGTTCTAGATTCATACACCAGTTAAATTTTTAAAAAAGCAAAATGCAATTTACAGAAAGGCAAATGGTGATTTACTCTGCAAAACTTTAGTTTACAGTGACTGTAAATGATATTTTACAAATTCATAAACTGCAGTTTATAAATTTATAAACTATAGTATAGAAGGAGGTGGTTTATGTAACATATAACCCAAAAATAAAAAATAAAAACAAAACAAATTGGAACAACCTATACAAAATTTTGAAACAAACAGTAAATATACAAGAACAAACTCAACAAGTCACAAACAAATTTCAAGCCAAGCTTTTATAACCATTTTATTTTGAAAAATTAGATTTTAATAATCCAAACTACTAGCTATTGACCAATATTAACCCCAACTAATAATTTGACCAGTATTAATCCCAATTTTCAATTTTATTACTAATGCAAGTCTCAATGTAACTGTTCATTAACTTTGTTAGTATTTTTGACGTATCACGTGACGTGACGTGGCTCGTGATGTGATGTATAACATAGTTATAATTAAAAAAAGGATAATTTTGTAAAATACGAATCAAGTTTAAAGATTGTTTTAATCAGGTCACTCATAAATTTATTTGTCTCAATGAGTTCACTCATAAAACTTTTTGTCTCAATCAGGTTATTTATAATTTTTTTTGTCCCAATCAAGTCACTAAAGTTTTAAAATTGTTGTAATTATATAACTCATAAATTGTAAAAAATATTTAAAAACAAATTAAATATATAAAATATTAACAATATTTATAAAGAATCGAATCATTTAAAAAAACAGGTAATTATTTAAAAATTTTTGAAAAAATTTTGAGTGAGCTAATTGAAACACTACTATAACTTTAGTGAACTGATTAGAAAAATAAATATATGAGTGATCTAATTGGAACACTATTAAAACTTACTTACTATTTTATGAAGTTTTCTCTTAAAACTATAAATATCTGTTGGATCAAGTAAGGCTGGTGCAACCAAAACAAACACTTAGAAACAATTTTGGTACAACTGTGAAAGAACTTCCGAAGAGAAAAGCTTCAGTTCCGAAGATTAAGGCTAAAATAACTTCCGAAGAGGAATCTTGACTTCCGAAGACAAAGTCATCCTTCTTCCGAAGTACAACACTTAGAAGATTTCAAGACAATGACTTCCGAAGTATGAAGCCATGAAAATCAGCACAAGTCTCGAAAGAAGTGGACTCTTCCGAAGTATAAGTAACTTCAGAAGAACTTGTTCTTCCGAAGCCAGTTAACCTTCAGAAGAACCTACTATGAACCAATGGACATAAGTATGGTCTTTCTGACAACACGCTGGAACCTGTGAGATACTGCATGGTGCTTTCCCACGCCCGTGTAGTTGACCATACTTTATTCCACTATTCATCCTTTATCAGTTAGTATAGTTACCAACTTTAGTTGGTGACAAAAGGTAAGTCATGGACATGTCGTGACTACCAAATCTAGGATAGTATTTTATCTTAGATACCTTACTTCTAGCAATGTAGTATTTGTTTAGTCGTAAGTTCCAGCTGATAATCTTTTGTATAACCGCCTGTAGATAGTAGTATATATAGTTCTCATTGTACACTTAGTAAATATACTTGAAAGAGTCTTGTAAAACTTTGAGTTGAGAAGTAATATATACAAGTATCTTGAAAACCTATCTCTTGTGTTTACTTACTTATTATATTATTATCAACTCTTAACGGATTCTGCATCATTAAACCAAGTGATTTAGTAAATCTGAGAGATAAAAATTGTATTGTGTGACCAAACTCAATCTTGCAATTGGTATCAAAGCTTTTTAGGTTCTTGATTGTGAGTTCTTACCATCCAAATCAACTGGTTTCATCACTCATACACTTACCTCACTCAAAATGGCCACCAATCAGAAATTATCTGAGTCTGAACTAGGAACGATGACTAAATCTCCTATCATCACCCCTGATAACTTCAGATCTTGGAGTATGCTTATTGAAAATTTCAGTAAGTATCAAGATAGCAAAATATGGAGATCTATCATCAATGGTCCTTACAAGCCAAAAGTGGCTGCTCCGGCTGGTAATGGTGCCATGATAGAGAAAGCCGTTGAAGATTACTCAGATGAAAACCTCAAGAGAATGGACATCGATATCAATGCCATGACTTTACTACTTACAGCCATACAAAACTTAATAATGGTAGGCTTTGAGCACTGCAAGTCAGCCAAAGAACTTTTTGACGCTTTGAAATCGATGTATTTTGGTTCAAATGAGTCAAAGAAAGATTCCATGAAGCAGCAATTTGAAAACTTCACATATATTGCTGGAGAGACCCTCAGTGAGCAATACTTCAAGTATATGGATCTTATTTCATCACTTCAGTCTATAGGTGTGACTCTTGAGAAGAGGGACCTATCAAGGAAGTTCATGAGTGCACTTCCTCAAGAGTGGACTTTCTAATGTGTCTCTATCAAGAGGACAGAGAATTTGAACACCCTTACAATGACTGAAGTATACGGCATTCTTGATGGATACTGTGTAGAGATGGAAACTCAGAAAGGCCATCAAATGAGCAGAACCTCTAGTTCTTCTGCCAGCAATGCTTTAGTTGTTGCTGAAGGATCAAGACCCCACAGCCCCAGCAGTACTTGACTTATTCTCAACAGCAATCAAGTTCCTTTGGGCCATACATCATTTCCGGAGACACCAAGGTCTCAACAGGCTCGATCAAGTTCCTTCCTGGACAATTGTGCCTTTGTTTCAGGAATGAACATTCTAGTGACTTTTAGTTCTGTTTTAATGATCTAGAATGTTTCAGCCCTGATGATGTTGAATACATGGATATAGTCCAACAAATGGCTCTGCTGACTTATAGAGCAAAGAAGTTCTTCAAAAGAAGTGGAAGGCAGTTTCCTCAAAACCCAATCGACAGCAAATTCGGGTTTGACAAAACCAAGGCCAAGTGCTACACCTGTAATCAACTTGGTCATTTGCCAAGGAATGCAAAGCTCCTAAATCCAACCCAGGAGCCACTCAAGCCTCCCCACATCATGTCGCATCTAAAGCTGCTACTAAGTCAACTGAACAGCAAACTGCTGCTGTTGCTCAAGAAGTTGACTGGAGCTTCATGGTGCAAGATGTGACCCCTGCTCAAGCACTCATGGCTGGAACAGATGATAGCAAGGTATATGAACATATTTGTACTCCAGCTTGTATTGCTAAAGTCAAATTATATCAGGACTATAACATGGAAATGAAATCTGATATTGAGTCCTTAAACATCTTAAAATCTGATTTCAAAAGGGCAAAAACTGACTATAAAATGAAAATTGATGAGTTAGAGAAAACTGTATCCTTTTTAAAACATGAACACTCCAACTATAGGGCTCAAATCAGAGATTTAATTTACAAGTTAACTAAGGCTCAAGCCCAATTAGTCATAGCTGAGGCCAAAGCACAGAAGTATGCTATTGAAGAGCATAACTTCAAAATGATTCTTGCATCATTCTCCAACTCAAAGGTCTATTATCAAAATAAAAGTGGGTTGGGAACCAATGAAATTGCTCCACCACACTCTTATGAGTCTATATGACAACCAAGATGTTGTACAGAAGAGCAAGAGGTTCCATTTGCTGACTTTCTGCCTCATGAGAAGAAAAATGATGCAATTATGGAGACCATTACAGGGAAGGATCAGGTAGAAAAACCTATTCCCACCTGTGATGATCAACCTCTGACCACCAAAGGCAGAAGAAACAAAGCTAAGGTAGCAAGAAAAATTGCCAAGAAAGTAGTTGCGTCAAAGCTAAAGATAGACCCAAAACAAAAGGGTGTGTTTATCTCAGATAGATTCTAAGTGGTTGGAAGTTCTAATCCGGGAAAAGAGTGTAGTACCAGCTCTCCTATCCAAATGAAGGATCAAAAGCTGAAGAGGAAGACTATTGTAGAAGAAAAGAAGTGCAAGAAACAACAGTCATCACACCCCATGAAGAGTAACATTGAATGTATAATGTGTGGTCTGCACAACCATATGGCAAAAGATTGTTATTACAATCCTACAAGCACACATTATGCAACCAATGTTAAGAAAGAAGGAGTCAAGGAAGGTTTCACATTTGGACCTTATCACATGGTCCAGGTGTTAAGAAAAGGAAAACTTGTTTCCGAAGCCAAGTTGCTTTCGGAAGAAACTCATTCTTCCGAAAGGAAAATAGCTTCGGAAGACAAGACAAAGAAAATTCAAAAGAACAAAAGAATTTCTTTGAAACCTTCCAAGAAGAAGACTACTTCGGAAGAAAAGGTTGTGAAAGCCTTTTCCAAGAAGAAAGAAGCCTCGGAAGAAAGCCATGGTACTCAAGCTTCATCAAGCTCATCCACACTGATCAACCAAAGGATGGAATGGAAGATTAGAAAAGATGTTGCAGCCCAGACCTCTTCTTCACATACCACAATTGAACCCCCATGCATACATTTCGCTTCAATTATGTCATCCACATTGGAAGAGCCCAAGACCAACAAGGCTTGGGTTTCCAATAATAACTAATGTTTTCACCTTATGTTCAGGGACATCCACATGACAAAAATGGAAATATATGGATTGTGGACAGTGGATGCTCTAGGCACATGACAAGGAATAGATCTCTTCTTCAACAATTTCAATATTTTGATGGAGGACCTGTTCAGTTTGGAGGTGAAACCAGAGGATACATTTTAGGCAGAGGTAGTGTATCCAATGGTAAGTTGAAGGTAGATAAAGTAAACTTTGTCAAACAGCTTGAAGATAATCTTTTAAGTGTTTCTCAATTTTGTGATCAAAAGCACCAAATGCTTTTCACAAAACATGAGTGCATTATTCTCAAACCCGGGATGACAATTCCTCAGGAATTGGTGCTTCTTAGATCTCCCAGGAAAGGGGATATGTACAAGCTTGATATGAACAATGCTTCCCCACTGGGTGAAGTATCATGCTTTCTTTCCAAAGCCAATGGTGATGAGTCAACTCTATGGCATAAAAAATCTGTCATGTTAATTTTAAAACCATGAACAATTTGGTTAAGAATAACTTGGTACATAGTGCCCAAAAAGGATTTTTCTGCAAGGATAACTGTGTTGCATGTCTAAAAGGAAAGCAACACAGGGTTCCTCACAAATCCAAAGAAGTTAACTCTATCACCATTCCATTACACTTATTGCACATGGATCTATTTGGTCCCATAAGTATAATGAGAATTAGAAGGAAATCATATTGCCTTGTGATAATTGATGATTTTACTAGATTTACATGAGTATTCTTTTTAAGAACTAAAGATGAAGCTGCTGAAACTTTAAAATCTTTTATTCTTAAAATAGAAAATCAAATTGATCACAAGGTTAAAATAATTAAAAGTGATCAAGTGACTGAGTTCAAGAATCAAGTTCTTGACTCATTGTGTAACTCAAAAGGGACTGCCAGACAATATAGTGCTCCCAGAATTCCTCAACAAAATGGTGTTGCTGAGAGGAGAAATAGGACACTTATGAAGGCTGCTAGGACTATGTTAGCTGATTCAAAGCTGCCTCTAACATTCTGGGCAGAGGCAGTGTAACGCCCCGAATAAATTCTAAGCGAGCCAATTGATATAATGGGCTTAGACGAGACCATTTAATGAAAATAAGATGGATATGGGTTATAGACCGAGTTAACTCTACGGGTTATGAGTTTGACGAGTTTGAGATCCCGGGAACGCCTAGTATATATAAACGGATCAGCTTGAGCAGCTCTCATTTGCAACTCAAAACTCTAGTTCTAGAGAGAGAGAGTAGAGAGAGAAAGTAGAAAGGATTGAAGATCTAAGGCTCGGTTGATCTTGGGATTTAAGATTGGCGTTCGTGAGCATCCAAACAACAAGAAAACGCCAAGAATCCAGGTAAGAAACATCATCTAATAGTTCCTTTTGATGTAAACCCGGATTCTAGGGTTTGGGGTTTTTGAAAATGGTAAAGATCTGCCCAAAACTCACGTTTTTGTGTAAGAAAACATGTAAGAAGCTTAGAAATAGCTTATTGGGTGATAAACCAAGGTTGTGGATGTAAAATATTGAAGTTTTGGGTCAAAAATGGGTTGGTTCGTAATTTTCAGCCCGTTCTGCGAAACTGGGTGTTCATCCAGCGAAACTAGATATTCAATCAGCGAAACTGTGGATCTTCCTGCGAAATTATAGTTTCGCAGGTAGTTTCGCAAACATGTTTTTCCAACGAAAGTTGGGCGAAACTGGCAGCAAAACTGGCAGCGAAGATGCCAGCGAAACTGTCAGCGAATGTGCTAGCGAAACTAGCAGCGAAACTGCTGGTGAAACTAGCAGCGAAACTGTTGGAGAACCTAGCTGCGAAATTGCTGATCTTGCAGCGAAATTAGCAGCGAATTTGGGCAGAAAGTAACCCCTTTAAGTGTTAGCTATTCTGCAGGCTGTGTAGAGTGATCCTAGCCTTGTAAGCTTAGCCTAGAAATTATTCGTGGTATCCAGGTGAGTTCTAGATCCCCTATTTATAAGTTTTTCCATGTTTTGGGGCTATTATGCATACTAAATTTACGTTTTTAAATGACCAAGATTTTAAGGGGTTTTAACAGGAAGAACGATTTTTCTATAAGTAAATATGCTATATAAATGTTTGAATATAAAATTTTTTCGCGCTGACCTGGCAGCCCGGCCCCAGCCAGGGGCGTTGCCCCTTGGACCCCACTAGGGGCTGCTGCTCCTAGGACCCTGCTGTCAGGGGCTGCCGCCCCCGAACCCCTGCTGTCCTGCGGCGGGTCGGTTATGTTTTATGATGGCTAGTACTTGGTATGTTGTGTACTTAATAAGTTGAGTATCATATATATTAAAGTGGAAGATAATATTAATGAAAAGTGAAACTTAATGAATGTTACCCCCGGGCCCGTTTGACGATGTAAAGTCTTGCAAGCACTATGATAGACTTCACTTATGTGAGTCTGATGTATGATGATGGATCTGTATTCATGAGCGGGCTATATGCCTTGCAGTGTGGATCAACTGTCGGGGGTTAGCTACCGTTTCATGTGTACCGACAGGGATTGGCATTTGTTGTCAATCAACATGGAGCTCTTGCTTTGTGCAATCTCGTTTATAATGAAAGTGAAAGATAATGAAAGAATGAAAGATAATGAACATGCTTATTATGATGCAAGTTATGTTATGTACTATGATGTATGCATGGTCATTATATGAAGGATAAAGTTTATATTTTCTTATATTATTTAAAACTAGAACTCGCTCAGCGAAGCTGACTTTTATGCATAATAGTTGGCAGGTAAGAGCTGATGCTGAGGATGGCACACGGAGCTACTTGGGGAGCTATGGATGGCATTCAAGTTTATGAAAATCTTTATTGTAATTTAAGAACAAGTAATATGTTTTGTTTACAATTAAATGACAAATGTATGCGTACGATGTGTTTTTCAGAATTTAAATGAATGTCTAATTATTTCCGCCCAATGTTTTATTATTAAACTGATTTTATGCTATGATTAACCAACTGTGAGGCTTCCCGGGAACGGGGCCTTACAGGCAGTCAACACTGCATTCTATATTCAGAACAAAGTTCTTATAGTTAAGCCCCATGGAAAAACCCCTTATGAGCTATGGAACAAGAGCCCACCGTTCATTGGTTTTCTTAGGTCCTTTGGCAGCAGGTGTACCATACTTAACACAAAGGACAATTTAGCAAAATTTGCTGAAAAGTCGAATGATGCTATCTTTGTTGGATATTCCTCTAATGCTATTGCTTATAGAGTTTACAACATTAAAAATCAACAATTTGAGGAATCTTTCAACATTGTTGTAAATGAGCACACTCCTTGTGTTAGGGGGAATGGACCTGATCATATCTTTGATTTAGAATTGTTTCCAAACTATTCTAAACCTTCTTGTGAGAATGTTTCAACTGGAACACGTACTCAAAGTGATTCTGATAATGACCAACTGTTTGAGTTACCCAGACCTATTCCAAGTTCTCCAAAAGTTGCTGAAAATGAAGCTTCCACAATCAGAAGATCTGATAGTATGACTATCTCAAGAACCAATGGAGCTTCAATAAGTTGTCAACAAAGTGAGCCTCAAAACTCATCAAGTGACAACTCAAACAATGCACAACACCAAGTTGATGGAAGCAGCATTTTGAAGGAACAGGCAACTATTAATGCTACTTCACAGCCAAATGATACTGATGATGTCTCTCCTTCATTCAATCAGTCCTGATTGAATGAATGTGAGACCTCAGCTGGTCCAAATGTTCAAAATCTTTAGCAGAACTTTTCAAATCTAGATCTCTCCATGCAATTGGATGTATCTCACAACAAGTAGACCTGATATTATGTTCGCAACTTGCATTGGTGCAAGATATCAGGCTGCCCCAAAGGTGTCTCACCTAGTTGCTGCCAAGAAAATCCTTAGCTACCTCAAAGGAGCTCCCAAGCTGGGTCTCTGGTATCCTAGGAATCAAAACTTCAATCTCTATGGCTACACTGATAGTGACTATGGTGGCTGTAACATCAACAAGAAATCAACATCAGGAGGATGTCAATTTCTTGGTGGAAGGATCATCTCATGGCAATGCAAGAAGCAATCATGTGTCTCAACATCAACTACTGTAGCTGAATACATTGCTGCTGCTAGTTGCTATGCTCAGCTGCTGTGGATTCAAAACCAGATGTTAGACTATGGATTCAATTTCATGGAGACTCCTATTCACATTGACAACAAGTGTGCCATTTCCATTATAGAAAATCCTGTCAAGCACTCCAAGACAAAGCACATTGGCATCAGGTATCATTTCATTAGAGATATTCGTGAGAAAAACCTGATTAAACTATTCAAAGTTGACTCAAATGAACAATATGCTGATTTGTTCACCAAAACATTTGATGAACAAAGATTTAAGTATCTTATTACAGCTATTGGGATGATAAACATTGACTAGTTTATCTCCTTTGAAAAAACCTTTTCAAAATGTGTCTTGTCTATGTCATACAATCTTATCGCTGTTACAAAAGGTATTTCTTCAAAATTTGTTAGGTATGAGTTCTTCCAAAGAGAAATTAACCCTCGGAAGATATCTTGTTTGTCTTCCGAAGGAAAAATTCCTCCAAGTTAGTTCTATCTTCTGAAGAGTTTTTCACCTTGGAAGAATATTTGATGTTATATCAAATCTATTTTCGAAGCTTGAAAACTTCTTCATTCGAAAGACCTCCTTACTCTTGGAAGTAAATTTCTCTTAGGATGAAATTTACCTTCAGAAGTAAGTATGGCTTCGGAAAAAATTACTCTCGGAAAAGCTTTTACTCTGGGAAATCTGTTGGGCCCCACTTTGTAAAAAAGGTAAAGATTTTATTAATGATGTCGGAATATTTTAAATGGTTTTAACTTACCGCCCTTGTCACATCATACCCCAAACTATCACTTCACCTTATCCATCTGCCATTTCACCCATTTAAATACTTCCGACCTATCCTTTAATCCTTTTACCAATTTGACAGCCCTAAGTTTCCTTCGTCTTCACTTTTACTCCTAAATCAACTTCATTTCCTCTGTAATTTTCCAACAATGGAACTAAACCCTCAACATAACCAAGTCGCATTCCTTGACTCTTCCAAGGATGCTAGCTTCTTAGAAATCATCCAGTTCCAAAACACAGTCCACCTACTATACAACCCTAACTGTTAACCCCACTGTTTACTCAAACCACATGGCCGAGTTTTGGGGAAATGGTCAGATTGACACTCTGAACGGAGTTAGGGTCATTAGGTCAAGAATTTGCGGCCAAGAATTGGTCATATCTGAACAGACCATCAGGGAGCACCTAGAGCTCCATGATGAGGGTTCTCTTATTGAATTCCCCAAATTGGATTTAGAGGACACATATGCCCAAATGGGATATGGTGGGGATGTAAGCAGGTCTACTGTCTACAAGTTCAACTTCTCTTACAACTAGAAGTTCTTGCTTCACATTGTTCTTCACCGCTATCAAACAAGTCCGGGGGTTGGGATCAAATTCCCTATGATTTAGGATGCCTGGTTCACGAGTTGGTAAAAAGCCTTAGGTTCAACTATTTAAGATTTGTGCTAAACAACCTTAGAGGAAACCTTCAAAGGGAGACATTTTACAAGCATCCCAGGTTTATTCAGCATATAATCAACTGTGAGCTGGATAAGGAGAAGCTTGTCTGTGCAGCTAATCTACCTATCCCTCATATGAGGCCAGCCATCTTTAAGGTACTGAAGAGGGTGTCCACCAACTTTACTGTAAGACATACTCGCTTCTTCCCGGTATGATTGAGCCAATGGCTCCTGGTGACATCCCTGTTAACCCCACAGGTGATGAACCCACACCAGCAATAACCACCTCAATGCCAAATCTTCCTTCCCATCCCATCAAACATACATATCAAAGACGCTCCAAGCGAACCCTTGTTCAATCGACTCTGATTGAACAAGTTCCCCCTGTTCAATCCAAAAAAGCTAGAGTGGAAACATAGGCTCCCACTCAGTCTGAGGTTCACCATCCTTCATAATTGACCTCAATATGGGTATTGAGTCTCCTCAGTCTCAATCCCATGAGCCCCAAACCCAAACTTTAAGACCTCAGGGTGAATCACTAAACTCCCCTGAGCAGCCAAAAAGGGACATCCCAATCATAGGCTCAATGCCTCTAGACATTGTCAGGACCGTGTACGTACGGAATACCAACTGATAATGCGTGAAACCAGATCAAATAGTGCGGAATCCTATTTGATTGGCGATCCAATCAGTGAGAACGCAATCCCGATCAATCTAACGATTAAAGAAACGTTAAGAACGAGTAGAGAACGATCAGATGCGACATATGAACTTGGAACAGGCTTTCTGGACGCTCTGGACGGCTAGGTTATGAGTATATGTCAAAGTTCTTGAAGTGTTTTGTTTTTCCACAAATTAAGTGGTATTTATAGGTTAGGGTTTTCAATCGTACGACTTAACCATTAGCATGGTTCAGTCGTGCGACTGAATCATGCGATTGATTCATACGCACGACTGAAGGTTCAGTCGTGCGACTGAGTCAATCTTATGTCTCAATCGTGTGACTGATCCAGTCTCCTGGTTCAGTCGTGCGACTGGTCCATTAGCATGAAGTATTCACGCGTATGGTCCATTAGCATGGTCCATTCGCATGAAGACTTCATACGATTAAGTTTGAACACGTTTCTCAATCATTATTGACTAAGAACTATGCACAATAACCTCAAACCTATATAGTTAGTTCAATATACTTCATTACACAATAAACAATGAAACATTAAACATTATAATCATCAATCACATATTGTATTTCATTCAATTCATCCATTACATATATGTAAGACATGACAGACATTTACATTAAGCTCCTAAACTAGGTACATATGTATCAACAAACTCCCCCTTGGACCTAGTTTACATTAGTGTCTGACATTCTTCATTAGCTCCTCAAATTTCTTGTACTTCTCCTCTCTAGTAACTCCTGCATGTGTCTCGAATGCAAAACAGAGTCGTATAACATTCTGGAACTGGAGGGCTTGTACAATATCTTGCGCATCATAGAACAGTGGCCACTTGTACAATGTGTAGACATCTTCTGCAGACAAGTTTGTAAGCCACATCGGGTCGAATACCCGGATAGTTTCCATTTTTCCTTCTCTCTTTAGGACTATGACCGCTTCGCCTGTTCTCCAATCATAATACCACCATTTGAAGTGTGGAGTGAAGTCCTGTGGCATTTCTCGTAAGGGAATCTTGGACATTGTGTGCGGGGGACTCCACTTCAGCACCACTTTGGGCTTTCCAGATATGGGATCCACTTCAGAACTACGAATGTACCTCTTCGGTTGTTGAGGTCTGAAGTTTACCCATCTGGTGTGGTATTCCTTCTTTAGGGCAGCCTCAAACCATCTTGACATTTTTCTGGGATCCGCATACAGCAGATTCAAAAGTGCCAGCTGGTTGAGCTCAAAACCAAGGGGAGTCTTCAGATCATGTGGATATCTGAAGTACTCTATCCCCTTCTCCCTCTTAACTGCATAAACATTAAGATCCTCAAGATACGCCCACGCAATAATCTTGCCCGACACCTTTAGATGTTTCTTGACCTTGTACAGCTTGGTGTAGGCATTTGGCTTTTGAGCAGTGCGTTGGGCCCGTATCTCAGCAAAACAAGCCGCTCATTTAGCCTTCTTGATATCAACATCAGCGTCCGAGGCTTGGGCTTGGCTTTCATTCTTCTCTGTCTCTTTTTCCATCTCATCCACTTTATCGAATGTAGCACTGCCGAGAGTGTCACCCAAGTAGGGGATCACATTGCCCTCTCGGTTAGTGTACTCTGGATAGTACTCAGCTGTGACATCCTCAATCTCTATTTCATCTACGTCGTTTAGCTCATCGTCACTTGTCAATCAAAAGTAGGTGCATCTTTGACAATCTCGTCTAGGTTTAGCCTGAACATCTCTGCAAGTTGCTCGTCACTCAGGTCGTGTATGATTTCTCCTTTTTCGAGAGTATAGCTCACCGACCTTCTGACAATCCCTTGCAAATCAAGAATCATTGTTAATTGAGACTTGATTTGCTGTAGGGGAGCAACATCATACTCATCTTGCTGAGATGTTTGATTTTTGTCTTTATCAGTCAATTCTTCAACAGCAGGGGTCGAGGATGATGGTCCTTGGTCTTGTTCTTTCTTTGTCCTCCTTTCTTGAGCCTGAGCTGAGGCTGATGCAGCTGCATCACCTTCTTCATCATCATCTCCTCTCCTCTTTCCCCTTGACCCTTCATCATCACTGACATCTTCGTCATCAGACTCATCATCTTCACCATCATTATCATCTTCATCATCATCATCATCTTCATCATCATCATCACCATCACCTTCTTTAATCTTCATAGGCTCATCTTTTGATCCTTTAAGTCTGAGCATGATCGTCTTGTTTTTGGCCTCCAACTCTTCAATCCTCTTTACTGATTGGTCATTAGCTCCTGAAGCTGGGTGATTTGCTGTGCTTGCTGGGTAATCTGCTGTGCTTGGGCACCATTGAGCTCCACAAGCTGACTTAGCTGAGCAGCTCTTTCTTCATCAGCAGCTAACAGCTTCAGCACCATGCGGTTTAGTGCAGCCAGCTGTTCCTCTACCCCAATGGAGGGTAGAGTGGGTCCGGTGGTGAAGGTAGTGTGGGATGATGGACCTGCTTGGTGGCTGGTGGTGGTAATGGTGGATGTGGTGAATATGGGTGGTGGGATAGGAGTGGATGGTGAATGGGTGGCTGTAGTAGTGGTGGTTGGGAGTGTGGTAGTAGTGGTAGGGGTTGTGATAGTGGTGGTGGTAGCTGTGGTGGATGTGGTCAAAGCAAATCTAGGCCTCTTACCCTTTTTTCCATAAGGGTGAGCCATCCTCTTCTTCCTAGAGCCCTTAGAAACAGACGCTCCCCCTTGGCTGCTGGATTGGTCTGGGTGTAAGATGGATCAGCATCAGTAGTAACAGCATCCCCAGACTCACCCTGGCGTCCACCAACCACCCTGAGCCCTCTCTCAGTGGCTACGACCCGGCTCCCCACCGTCCGTACCAGAGGCTCCTCGTCCGACTCCTCCTCCTCATCTATCTGAAAATCAGGGTGGATTGGAGCCGGCTCGGGTCCACCCGGAGCCTCGCCTCCTTGACCATCACCATGGTCATCATCGTCGTCTGAGTCATCGTCTGGTAACTCAATAGGCTCGACATCAGAATCACTATCATCGTGGCACCACTTCTTGTGAGAAGGTGCCACGTAACCAGCATTGGCAAGATGCCCGAACAATCTCCTAACAGGGGGCTTTACCTGCTTCCCCCTGTATACCTTCATCCTGCTTAGAGTGGTGTCATCCATCAACTCTAGCGTAACTGCATCAGTACTCTCCTTGGGCAGCGAAGGCAGCTTCTGCTCGATAATCAGCTGGAGGAAGCGAGGGTACATGCAGAAACCCTCCTTTCCCTTGGCTTCTATGTTCTCGACCCAGTAGTTGAAGATCATCCGTGAGAAGCTGAATGGATGATTCAGTACCAGTGCCACATAGGCGTTCTGGATCTGATCAGACAACTCATCAAAGCCTCACTTCCTCGAGGCTATGCACTTTAGCAGCACATGGGCTAAATACTTGAACTGGGGGCACAGGTTGCTCTTGTTGAGCACACCTGCGTTTATGTCCCCCGCGTACTTAGCCCGAAGAAAACAGCCTCGGACTGTCAGTGGATGCAGTCTGGTCGGGCAGTCACTATCATCTCCCAACTCTAACACCCTCATCGGATCTTCCTCACTGATCTTGATCTCCTTACCAAATATGGAACTCCGAATACGATGCGGTTCAGCAGACCTGTCGACTACAACGCTTTCCTAGAAAGCCTGCTGAACCGATCGATATGGTGTGCACGGGGTAGATATAGCCTTGAAGATTCTCGATCGTCTCAGAAATGTAATGATGCCCACAAAATCAGATGCATTCCGGGAGGTGACGTCCAGATGCGCACAGAGGTTATGCTTTGTGCTCATAGTCCATCTACTCGCCATGTTTCTGTTACACAAGATAAATAAACGTTAGAGTTTGTGTAAGTGAATGACATTTGAATTTAATTGACTTGAATCATTCTGTTCTGTCGTGCGAATGGACAGTGCGACTGAGTCTTAGTCGTGCGATTGAGCTCATTCGTACGATTGAGCCTGCGACTGAGTTCAGTCGTATGCTATACCATGCGATTTAACCAGTCGTGCGACTGAACTCATATGCATGGTTCATTCGTGCGATTGAGCCATTCGTCCAGCTCAGTCGTACGATTGATGTTCATCAGTGTGTCCATTCGCATAACTCTATACGATACTGTAGAATCGGTTCTTGGTCTATACTTGGTGTTAAACGTTGAGGTTAGACTCATTTGACTCGCAATCAATCAAAATAACACTTAGTACTAAATAAATCGACGATTAAGTCCATGTTAGTGGTTTATTTTGACGGTTTTTTGTCTCGGTTTAGTTTTCACCCAATTAGGCCATTAGGGTTTGATTATACTGAGCATTTAGGACGATTTTAGTCTCGCATTACCTGTAGAAACAAAGCGTAATCGTTAGTGTCACAAACAGGAAGCTAAATCACGGATACGAAATTTGGGCAGAGTAACCTTGCTTTCGTACGATTTAAGTGCGATTTGGGGGTGATGAGTGTCTGCGACCGACTTTCACCCTATTTATACTGATTTTGTTTTCAGTCGGGCGACTGGACCTATTCGCACGCTTCATGCGTGCGACTGGGACTCAGTCGTGCGGCTGGCTCAGTCGGTCACATCCATTCGTGCGACTGACTCAGTCGGTTACCTTCATTCGTGCGATTGGTTCATTCTGGTGATCCAATCGCATGGACTGACCCAAGCTTATGGTCCAATCGTACGTCTGATCTATACGTGTGGTTCAGTCGTGCGATTGGGCTCATAGGTATGATCCATTCGCACGACTGGTCCATACTCATGGTCCATTCGTGCGAATGGCTCATACTTATGAGTTTGACCTTATGCACTTTCAAACACTTAACATTTTAACTATTGATAAGACGTTATGACCGTTGATCATCTCAGACATGACCTTTTTAATTTGAAAAACTATTTGATCACCTCAGACGTGATTCTTTTACTTTGAAAAACTATTTGATCACCTCAGACGTGATCCTTATAAATTTTAAAACCCGATTGGTCACCTCAGACGTGACCCTTTTTAGTGAGTGATTTACTGATTGAATCCAGATGTATAGTCCGACTTTTACCTACCAAATGACTAAAAATAGAAAAACAACTTGAAATCAAGAACTGAACAAGACATATTTTTGTATTTTTTTTATAAGAGATGGATTGAAATCTTTTAGAGTACTTCTAACCGATTTTACTTCCTGGACAACACAGCTTCAATTCTATGTTATCATTTCAGGTACGATTCAGTATGGAATCATACGGGTATATCAAATCATTTGGGACATTTTACCAAAACCTTTTGATGCTAGATTCTTGTTTTTATTGAGAGTCATTAGCAAGTTTAGGAAATCATACTAGAACTCAAGATGCACACACTGATTTGGACTTTCAAGAATTGCAGTCACAATGATTGTCAGTATACTTGTCCTCTTAAATCCATACACTGATTTTTGACACACATTGGTGATGAATTAAGGTTTAATTATTTCAACAAGCATTTGTGGATCCCACGCTTATATGGTAATCAACGTTCCTCAGGAGATTTGTGAGCGGTCTATGGGTATTTTGACAAGAAGAAACTATTCTAAGAGCTTTCAAAGAGATGCCAAGCCTCAGGTCAGTGCCATCGCACAACAGAGAGGCGCAAACAACAATGAATTCTAGAATATTTAGGTTATGCTTATCCTCAGGTCAGTGCCATCGCACAGCAGAGAGGCACACAACCTATCTTCTTGTGAGAGCATTTTTCTTTTCTTTTGCACGTAACGCCCCAACAACATTTGTCATTAGCTTGATTGTGCTTAACAATTTTTTTCATGTGCTTTGCTCTTTTTATGGTCATCCGCACACATTTGTGGCGTTTATTTGCTCGTCACCCCTTATTGGAACTACATTGATTGTGTTAACTAGGGATAAGATGGGTACCCACAGCAAGTTGAACAATTTAGTTTGAATTTAAGTCACCAATGAGGTCTACTCATCTATTGTGTTGAATCTACCGACACATCATATAATGAACTTGCAACCTCTAGGTCTACTTTCTCTATGTTACCTTAGTAGCATACTAGTTTTACTATCATTTTTCCTTTTATTTCGCTTAGACTTCTCAGATTTATACTTTGAATTTTGCATCTTAATCATTTAAAACTTTTAAAGTCCCAAACAATCTGTTTCCTGTGTACTATCATTTTCCATAAGCATTGAATCAGAATCACAGATTTGATTTATTTCTTTTTAGCTAACCTGCCCTCCTTCCTCGTTTTTTTTAAGTAATTAAATAACACAACTGATTTAATACTAATCTAACATATTCTCCCCCTAAAATTCTAAAACCGAAAATATTTTTTTGTGTTTTTGGATTTTTAATAAAGAGGAAAATAAAATAAAATAAAAAAAATGTCGGACTAGACACTGTCTTCCTCTAAAATCACATCACTTTTTTTTCACGCCATTAACCTCTAATAAATATAAAAACCTCGGTTTATCAAATGCTTTTGTGTAGAGGTCGGCGCGTTGAAAATCCGTATTTATTTTAACCACATCGATTAATTGCTTTTCAAAACAGTCACGTATAAAGTGATACTTAATTCCGATGTGTTTAGTTTTAGGATGTTGGACTGGATTTTTGGTGACAGCAATAGCAGCAGAGTTATCAACAAAAATAGGAGTGTTAGAGAATTGCAAACCGTAGTCGCGCATTTGCTGTTGAATCCAAATGATCTGCGAGCAGCAACTTGCAGCAGCAACTTGCAGCAGCAATGTATTCAGCTTCACAAGTTGACAGAGCAACCGATGTCTGCTTCTTACACTGCCAGGTGACTAACCTTCTCCCAAAGAATTGACATCCTGCAAAAGTTGACTTGTAATTCATCTTGCAACCACCATAATCCGAGTCACTATACGCTGTAAGCTCAAAATCATCGTCATGAGGATACCACAACCCGAGTGTTGGAGTACCCTTATTATAGCGAAAAATCCGTTTCACACCAATGAGATGGTTGACTTTCGGTTTCGCCTGATATCTGGAACAAAGACAAGTACGTACATGATATCAGGACGAGATGCTGTGAGATACATAAGGGATCCGATCATTCCTCTATACATTGTAGCATCAACCAGATCACCATTTTCGTCGAGTGCCACATCGTGGTTTGTGGCAAGTGGAGTTCCAGCTGCTGAAGCATTCTCCATGTCAAACCGACTGAGGATGTCCCCTACATATTTGGTCTGATGCAGGAAGATTCCTTTTGGTGTCTGATCCACCTGTAGTCCTAGGAAGAACTTCATCTCCCCCATTGCACTCATCTCGAATTCTGCTTTCATGACAGATTCAAATTCTTTACATAACTCTTCGTTTTGGAACCGAAGATTATGTCATCAACATAAATCTGTACTAGCAGTAAGTCGCCATCCTTTTCTTTGATGAATAACGTACAATCAATCACCGTGTTTCACAAGATGAGTCGAGAGCTTCTCATACCAGGCTCTAGGGGCTTGATGGAGCCCGTAGAGGGCCTTATCCAGCTTGTAAACTCTGTTCCGATGATAAGGATCCTCAAATCCTTCGGGTTGACTGACGTATACTGTCTCACGAATTTCCCCATGAAGGAACACACTCTTTACATCTAGTTGATAAACTTTGATCTTCATGTAAGATGCATAGGCTAGGAAGATACGGATTGCTTCCATTCTAGCCACAGGTGCAAACACTTCATTGTAATCAATGCCTTTGACTTGTCTAAAACCTTGAACCACAAGTCGAGCCTTGTTTCTGATTATAACCCCTTGATCATCTTTCTTGCACTTCAAGACCCATTTTGTGCCAATCACCTTAGCACCTTTTGGTCTGTCCACAAGGGTCCATACTCCTAGCTTCTTGAACTGTAGGAGTTCTTCTTGCATTGCACTTACCCAAGCCTCATCGTTTAATGCTTCACTAACATATTTTGGCTCAAATTGAGACACAAAACATCGATATGCGCCGTCGTGAAGATATCCCTTTTCCATGACTGAGGCATAATCAGCTGAGTATAGCTGATTTCTGGTCTGTACTCCTGATCGAACATCTCCAATGACATTGTCCAAAGGATGATAAACATTTAACCGGGATCCAGGAGTGGTGGGAACAACTACCTCATTTTCCAGATTGTGAACCACAGCTTCAGTAACTGAAGCTGTCGGAGTATGAGGTTTCGAAGAGTCAGAGGCAACAGGATTTGATGCTTGTGTACTTGCTGTAGCAGGAACCTGTTCCTCCTGGTTCACCTGTTCAGTCTCCACTTCTTCATCGTCAGAGGAGGAGTCACTTACATCAAGTGCTCCCCCTAAAGGACTAGAAGAATCACCGTGTGGAACTGATGTTGTCGAGTCTAGGGACGGTGTGTTTAAGACATCATACATCATTCTGGTCGCTAACTCATCATCAGGAAGGGAGGGAGGGATGTTGAAGGACTTAAAGAATCCATCATAGTCGAAGAAGAATGAGGGTCCCTTTCCAGCAGGGGGGTGGTGTATCTCTGAACATCAACGTTGCACCACACTTCTACCTGACCCGTTGAGTTGTTATAAACTCTCTTGTCTGGTATATTGTATCCTAGAAAGATCCCTTCTTCTGCTTTCTCACTAAACTTCCCAGTCTGAGTTTTCTTCAGCAGCATGCATGGTGCGCCAAATGGTTCTAGATACTCCAAGTTGGGTTTACGTCGCTGGAGCAGCTCATAACATGTTTTGCCATGTCGTTTGACCACTAAGACTCGATTGAGGGTGTAACATGCATTGGCAACTGCCTCGTTCCAAAATTGGATAGGCAGTTTCGAGTCGGCTAGCATCGTTCTTGCTGTCTCTATCAAGCTCCTGTTCTTTCTTTCAGCAACTCCGTTCATTTGTGGAGTGTAGGCAGATGTGAACTGGTGTACAATTCCTTTCTCTTTGCAGAACGCCTCCATCCACTGGTTCTTGAACTCCGTTCCGTTGTCTGATCGAATCTGTCTCACTTTCAGCTTGTAGAGTGATTCCAATGTAGTTACCAACTGTTTGAAGGATTCAAACGTCTCTAATTTGGATTTCAGAAACATCACCCAAGAGAATCTTGAGTAATCATCAGTGACTACATAACAGTACAAATCACCAGCGATGCTTTTTGTGCTAACAGGACCAAACAAATCCATGTGTAGAAGTTCGAGAGGCAGGTCAATGGAATTAACTTTCTTTGCCTTGTGAGACTTCTTGGTTTGTTTACCTTTCTTACACGCTACACAAAAATCCGGAAGTTGGAAATTTTTGACATTTACTCCATTCACTAAATCATTCTGGATCAGATGATTCATCTTTCGTGGATTTATGTGTCCCATTCTCCTATGCCAGGAGATTGAGTCCTTCTCTGTTGCCTTTGACAAGAAGCATTGAACTTTATGATCGGTTGTGGAGGCCTTTGATAGATCCAAGACATATAAATCATTATATCTTGAAGCTGACATTAAGATTTTGTCCTCCGGGATAATGTAATCCTTCTTCAATACATAGCACTTCTTGTTGTCAAAAACAACTTTGAATCCTTTGTCACAGATCTGGGAGACTGAAAGCAAGTTATTCTGTAGTTGTTGAACGTAGTTGACCTTATCAAACTTGACTTTCTGGTTTCCCACTTCGCCTTGAGCAGTGATGTATCCTCCCTTATTACCAGCAAATGATACATGTCCCCCTTTAATTTGTTTGATATTGAAAAGGAGAGACAGGTTCCCGGTCATGTGCCTAGACGCCCCACTATCAACAATCCAGGTGTTTGTGATAGCACTGTAACGGACACCCTGCACATTAAAAGAAAATGATCAGTTTAGGTTTGGGACCCAAGCCTTAACTGGCTTGGGTGACCCGGAGGAATCACACATCATAAACTCAACCCACTGTCCATTTGAGGGTGAGGGCATATCATTCTTCTTCCTGTTCTCATTATCAGACAATGGACTTGACTTTTCTTTCCATAAGCCAGTTTTGTGTAAGGCCTGTTTGTGATAAACAGACGACTGGCTTACAGTTTGAACTTTAGGTTCATTAATTCTCTTTGGTGGAGTAATAGAACTCCTTTTCGAAGAACTTGGTTTTGTATCATAAAGTTCAATTTTCTTTCTGGGAGTCTGATAATAAGGACAGTTAGAAGCGATATGTCCTCTCTTTCCACAACTGTAGCAAGATCTCCCTTCTACATATTGAGGAAACTGTTTCTGTGGAGTTGAGTGTGAAACAGGTGTGACTTGAGTCTGATTGGTTTGGACACTTCTTGTTTAGATGTTTTTGTTTCTTTAACAAAATTCATTGTTTGAACGTTTTTAACATCCTTAGCCTTTTGTTTATTTGGACTTTGACGTGAAGCACGTGGTTGGTTAACTGGTTTGGTCATTTTAGGTTCAGAAATAGACATGTTTGAACCTGACTTTACATTAACCTTTTCAAATTGTTCATCCAAGTTTACAATAGGCATCTTACCTTTAGATTTCAAAGTAGCCTCCTTCTGTTTAGTGACAGAATTCACCGGTTTACCCGTAGAATCCGGATCACTAACCAGAGGAGTGGACACCACATGATCCTTAATTGGGTTGTTATTTACTGGTCTACATTTTGTATTTAACAGGATCTCATGTGGTGGTGGAACTACTTTGTAACCCAACCCTTCCCCATTGTTCCGTTCTTTCACTAAGTTTTGAACTATGTGAGAGGAACTGGTCCAACTGTGCAGTTTTTGTTTTAATGAGTTGACTTCGACTTCTAAAACTGCTTTTTGTTTCTTTGTTTCTTCCAAAGAGTTTAAATAAAACTTTATATCATTTGCTTGATTAAAAGCAACAACCTCGGTTTCCCTTAATTGTTTATTTAAAAGTTCTATTTTCTCTTTGTAACTGCACTCGTTTTGTTTTAAAATCCGATTAGCTTCTGTGCACAGTTGTAAATCATTTACTAAGCTATCATTGTGGTCTAATAACCTAGCAAACTTAAGATCAATGCTTTCTCTAAATTTGTTACAATCATTACACGCATGTTTTTCAAAAAGTTGATCTTTTGTACTTACCTGTGAAGATTCAGATGAATCAGCCATCAATCCAGAATTAGATGCTTCGGATGCTGGAGATTCTGAACATGTCGTTCTGAGTTCCTCTTCAACTAGGTGATTTACTACATTCACAGCCTCTTCTGAATCTGACAAAACTTGCTCAGCTGCAATATCACCTTCACTGGCAGACCCATCATCCAATGCTTCGACACAAGCAATGTTTGATTCTCCAGGAGAGACAAAACGGAAAGACCAGTCTTGTCCTTCATCATCTTGAGCAGTTAGTGCCTTAGTCTCTTTATTTGAAGAACTAGTTCCAACCATGTCTTTTTCTTGACGGTTGAAGGTGGAGAATGGATTTCCGTTACCTGTTTTCTTGGGCTTTACACATTCACGATTGAAATGCCCCTTTTCACCACAATTAAAATAGGTGACCTTGGTTTTGTCGAAACCAAAGGTAGTATCTTTTTGGCTACCAAGTTCTGTCCAGTCTTTTTCACAAACTTTTTAGCTCTCCTGACAGCACTTGCCAAAGCCCACATAATATCCATTCTTTCTAGTTCATTTTCATCCACCTGCTCGTAGTCTTCATCGACGAGATGACAATTTCCAATTTTTCCTGCAACTAGACCATCATAAGAATGAACAACTGCAGCTAGAAGGTCCATGTGCTCCTTTGCAACCTCCACAGTAATATTACCGAGATTCTCGGTCTTCAACTTAGTAGCATTGGCTTCAGGTACTATATATTGGGTGCAAGACGACCCTGACGTTTCTGATCCTGAAGCAGTGGATTGGGAAGGAGCTGCTGAACTAGACACAAAGGCAGTTTGAAGAGGTGCTCCTGAGCGGGTTGGATTGGGAGTTGAGTTATAAAGTGAAGGATTCTGGTCGTAGGATCCTTTCTGAGACTTGTATTTCATCCTCAGTTCTTCCTCTCTCAACTTCAATATGAAGTCATTTATATCCAACCTTGACAGAATATTGTTCTGTCTCAGATTAGACACAAACGAGTCCCATTTTTCTGGCAAACCATCTGCAAAACTTGACACCTTATCTTCCATAGACGTTGAAACCCCATGAGTGTGCAGTTCACTCATCAGATGGTAGAATCTGTCGATAACATCATCCAAGCTTTCTTTTCCCATTGAAGAGAAGTTGTCAAACTCCTTCTTCAGAGCCTTTGCCTTTAAAGCTTTCAACGATGCATTCCCATCATACCTTTTCTCCAACGCTTCCCATAACTTCTTTGCCTGTTTGTTCTCAGAAAACTGATGGAATATATCTTTTGGTATCGACTGGGTCAACAGGGCATATACTTTCTTTTCAGCATTGTACTTCACTTTCTGGCCGTCAGTCATACCTCCAAAAGTTAATTTAACACCATCAGCACCAACTGGCATACTATACCCTGTCTCAATAGACTCCCAAAGATTGGGATAACTCCATTAAGATAGATCTCGAACCGCTGTTTCCATTGTGGATAGTCATCCAACGTTATAAGCTTAGGCGGTTTATTGTGATTTCCAACCTCATTCTCCAGAAGTAGAAGGTTCTGGATGCGTGAGTCTTTCCCGGCAGTAAATGCTGAAAACTGATCTTCCATTTGTATTAACTTTGAACTTTGAGAACAACTCTGATTCACTCGTGCGAATGAACAGATGCGGATGAGTCAATCGTGCGATTGAACAAATGCGGATGGCCTATGTGACTGGAGTTGTTCAGTCGTGCGGATGGAGGTGCGTTTGACGTGTGCGAATGAATTCAATCGTGCGATTGGATTCAGTCGTACGTATGGAGTATGCGATTGGAGACAAGCGAATGGAGATGTTCAGTCGTACGAATGGATGAGCGACTGAGTTCAATCGTGTGAATGGGTGTGCGATTGAGTTCAGTCTTGCGATTGAGCCAATCGTGCGACTGAAGGCTGCTATTTTTGAAAATTCGAAGGTTTTTGACACTTTGACACAAAAACGCGATTTTTCAAGAACCCTAATCTGTCGTATGCCGAAAAACGAAAACTTTGAGACCTGGAGACGTCGAAAACACTGTTTTACTAAAAAAGATGACTCTTTTGAATGAAAAACGTGATTTTTACACCGAGACTAATCGAATCACACGTAAAATCAAGAGCCAAAGCTCTGATACCACTTGTCAGGACCGTGTATGTACGGAATACCAACTGATAATGTGTGAAACCAGATCAAATAGTGCGGAATCCTATTTGATTGGCGATCCAATCAGTGAGAACGCAATCCTGATCAATCTAACAATTAAAGAAACGTTAAGAACGAGTAGAGAACGATCAGATGCGATCTATGAACTTGGAACAGGCTTTCTGGACGCTTTGGACGGCTAGGTTATGAGTATATGTCAAAGTTCTTGAAGTGTTTTGTTTTTCCACGAATTAAGTGGTATTTATAGGTTAGGGTTTTCAATCGTACGACTGAACCATTAGCATGGTTCAGTCGTGCGACTGAATCATGCGATTGATTCATACGCACGACTGAAGGTTCAATCGTGCGACTGAGTCAATCTTATGTCTCAATCGTGCGACTAATCCAGTCTCTTGGTTCAGTCGTGCGACTGGTCCATTAGCATGAAGTATTCATGCGTATGGTCCATTAGCATGGTCCATTTGCATGAAGACTTCATACGATTAAGTTTGAACACATTTCTCATACATTATTGACTAAGAACTATGCACAATAACCTCAAACCTATATAGTTAGTTCAATATACTTCATTACACAATAAACAATGAAACATTAAACATTATAATCATCAATCACATATTGTATTTCATTCAATTCATCCATTACATATATGTAAGACATGACAGACATTTACATTAAGCTCCTAAACTAGGTACATATGTATCAACAGACATTGATCAAGGTCCCGGGTCATTAGGCATAACTTTCATATCCTTCACTGACCTTTTAATAGGTACTAATAAAGAAATCATGTCTCTTCAAGGCCATTATATTGATCCACAACACCTATCTAAGGATCAACTAAGTCTAGAGAAACCTCTGATTTCTAGCCCCCATCAGAGAACCCAAACTAAGGTGAGTCCCACTGATATGGAGGGGACTCATGTAGATTCAGCTGCCACTACTGATGGTGCCTCAATGGGTCCTCAGGACAGTGGTAACATCTCTGAGACTGAATCTACGACCACTTTGCCTTTTGATGACTCTAAAATAGACATCATTAAGCAAGGGAAACCAGGGTGCCAAGAAACCACATCTGGTGGTGAGGATGAACATACTAGGTATCTTACCTCATCTCCCCGTGATTCTTCTAAAGAAGATGAGGGAAGTATGCAACTCACAATAAGAGACCTACTTTCTAAATTCTCAAACCTTGAATCCAGGGTTAAGACTTTAGAGGATAGGTCTGCCACTCATCAACTTGAGATTGAAAATCTTAAGGCTCAATTAGCTGAGAAACAGATTGAGAGATCTGTTAGATATGTACCAGTCCAAGTCTCTCTGACTTCTTGCTCTAGCTCATCAAGCTCTCAAGATGATGCTACCAAAAAGGGGGAGAATGTTCAGAGTGAAACACATGTGGAGCAACAAAGCTTGGCTCTTTCTATAATATCTTCAAGATACCCTGATCAGCAAGCAAAAGTTTTCCCTCAACCTCCTCCTATTATCCTTCAAGTGGACCCAAGGATGCTCATAGATCTGAATAGGTTCTTAACTAAGTTCCTAATGGGCTCCTCACTTGAACAACCAAGTCCGGATGTTGCTATGGCATACTTTGGAGCCGAAGAGCTTCAGAGGTTGAATGCACCACCTACCACTGAGGAAGGAGTTGGTCAACCTAAGGTCCACATTGAACCCGAGATTAATTTTAAAGGCAATATAAGGACTATTGGCCTAGCAACTGAAACAGTTGGGAAAGGTAGTGCAATCCCACCAACTTCCGAAGCTGAAGTCAAAGCCGCGGAAGGATTATCCCAATCTTCCGAAGCTGAGATCCAAGCTGCAAAAGGGTTATCTTCTTTGTCTGATGATCTAATTATCATAGAGACAATTCTTGAACTGGCCTTTGAGATAAATAGTGAAGACTTTCTCAAAACCCCTCTCACTCAAACACCTTCATCACCATAAGCTCAAATCACCACCCACCAACCTGAATCCTCTGCACCTGAACCTATAAAGACTCAAGCTTTCGAAGACATCAAAGGCAAAAGGAAGTTGACTATGGAAGAATTGTTAAAGGAGGAATGGTTGGAAAAGCTTAAGAGAAAAGGTAGACTCCCCATTGGGAAGCTATTAGATGCAAGTAGCAAAGCAGCTGTGGCAAACTAGGAGGCTATAAATAACCAAAAGAGGGTGGAAATCATTGACAGACTTGTCAATCTTGGAGCAGCAAGTGAAGATGTGCTCCTCCTACCACTTGAGGAGCTGGTAGAGTTAGAAAAGGCAACCCTGTTACAGAAAGAACAAGAGGAAGCAGCAAGGTTGACCTTAGAGAGAGAAAGAAAGAGGAAGCTGAACAACAGTTGAGAAATGAAAGGATAGCTCTCTTAAGTTCTTGGGGATACTCTCTTGAAGAACTAGCTCCTCATGATAATGACACGATCTTATGGCTTTTCCATAAAGAGCAAGATCAAATGGACAAGGAGAGAAAGAGCACATCCAGGGAAAAGCTTAGGGAGAAGAAGAAGATAGAAGAAGAAAGAAGAAGAAGCTCAACTTGTGGCAGCCAAGAAGATGGGAGACAAAGCCTGGATGAAGGCTTATCTCAGGGCCCATGGCTTCTCTATCAAACAAGTTGGCCCCATGTCGGAAAAGACCCTGCAGCGGCATGTCAGTGACATCAAGGCTTCACCACAACCTCAACCTTAAACTGAACCAATACGTTTCCCCTTCCCCATCAAAACTGAGCCAACCACTAAGCCTTACACCCTTGAACCCACATTATCAACCATACCCTCATCTTCTCCCATTGCATCACAACAACCACCACCACTACCTATCCTTAAACCAAAACACTTACAAGAACCCAACCATTATCCACCCATCAACCACCCAAGTCATCCTCTCAATCATCCAAACCTCTAACCTTGGAAGAATTCAAGGAGATCAAGAGGAAGCTCATCAACTGCACTACTCTGAGAGACATCTCTTATGAGGAGGGGTCCATAAAGTTATCCTTTATTGATGGCTCCTCATGTTCCCTCACATGAGAACAATTCCTTGACCTGCCAAGAGGAACATTGGACCAGGCTCTCAGACTCTTCGCAACTAACTCTGGCTCCCTTGAGGAAGAAGAGAAGAAGCTAAGAAGAAGGCTGGTGACTCTGCTAGATTCTAAGAAGGGAGACAAGCTACCATCTCAGCCCCTTGTTCCTAGGAAGAAGATAGTCCAGTGGAGGTTCGAAAACTCTTCTCACAACTTTGTTGTGGAAAGAGAGAATGGTGAAGTCAACAGACTTAATGCATCTTCTCTGCTACACTCCAGCAGATTTGACATTGCTAAGTTAGCAGAGAAACCATTCTCCAATCCCTCCAACTCTGAAGTAGCTGCTCACATCAGAAACCATTTGAGCAGCCTTCATCTGGCTGAATTGACTACAAAGGCCAAGATTGAAGAGGAGTTGAAGCTAAGAGAAAGGGACGAAAAGGAAGGGTCAACCAGCAAAGGAAAAGCTTTCTTACAAATGGTTGAAGGCCTTGAATTGGAACCCATAGTTTGATGGGAGTATGAATACAACTCCAGTCAACTAACTCTCTTCAGAGTGACACAACAAAGGGTGCATGTCATTCAAAGTAATAGAATAGATCTTCTGTCTACGAATGACTTGTACAAACTTCTCAGCACCACCTGTAGAAAGAATAGAGAGACAGATAAGTATCTTCTATCATTGGTACTGAAAGCTTTGAGAAGGAGAAACAAGTGAGGTCTTGGTAGCATCAGCCTAGGGGGAGTTTGTTGGATCAAGTAAGGCTGGTGCAACCAAAACAAACACTTTGAAACAATTTTGGTACAACTATAAAAAAATTCCGTACGGAAAAAGTCATCCTTCTTCCGAAGTTCAAACTTAGAAGATTTCAAAAGAATGACTTCCGAAGTATGAAGCCATGAAGATCAGCACAAGTCTCGGAAGAAGTGGACTCTTCCAAAGTATAAGTGGCTTCGGAAGAACTTGTTCTTCCGAAGACAGTTAACCTTCGGAAGAACCTACTATGAACCAGTGGACATAAGTATGGTCTCACTGACAACCCACTACAACCTCTAAGATATTGCATGGTGCTTTCCACGCCCATGTAGTTGACCATACTTTATTCCACTATTCATCCTTTATTAGTTAGTACAATTACCAACTTTAGTTGGTGACAAAAGGTAAGTCATGGACATGTCATGACTACCAAATCTAGGATAGTATTTTATCTTAGATGGTAATCTTTTGTATAACCGGCTGTAGATAGTAGTATATATAGTTCTCATTGTACACTTAGTAAACATGCTTGAAAGAGTCTTGTAAAACTTTGAGTTGAGAAGTAATATATAAAAGTATCTTGAAAACTTATCTCTTGTGTTTGTTTACTTATTATATTATTATCAACTCTTAAGGGATTCTGCATCATTAAACAAAGTGTGATTTAGTAAGTTTGAGAGATAACAATTGTGTTGTGTGACCAAACTCGATCCTGCAATATCTTACTCAATTCCTTTTAATAGAAGATCATTTTTTGAAGTTATTCAACGTTCCGCTTATGTCACTAGTTGAGTAGCTTGGAGACAAAGAGACGTAAACATTGAGTGATTTATTTATAATTTTTATTAATTATGTAATATGCCACTTCACGAACCACTTCACGTGATACGTCATAAAAAACTCACGAAGTTAACGAATAGTTAAATTGGAAGTGTTATTAGTAATAAAATCAAAAGTTGAGATTAATACTGGTTAAATTGTTAGTTAAGATAAATATTGACTAATATTCGATAGTTTGGATTATTAATCCAATTATTCTTTTATTTTTTAGAAGCACTTTCACTCGAATGTACAGTAAAGCTCATCGTTATTGAAGAATCGAAGGACTAAAACTCTTGTGTATGGATGAGTTCATAGTCAAACAAAAGAAATTTTTGGATTATGATACTCAAAGCCTAAGATGCAGAGAAATCATCAAACGAAGGTCAACCTTAAAGATGCGAGGAATGTTTTATAGAGATTGGAATCCCCTTTATCAACTATTTATAGCTACAATCATTGTACAAGGAATCATTACTCGAATAAAGGCATTAATTAACCTAATATGCACGAATTAGTACTTAACATCTAATACTTGCACAAGAAGCTAAGATACAACAATGATTCTAAGCACCAACTTTAAGTTAACTAAAGAGCTCAATCGCATGCATGTAGTAACATCATGCTAACTCTAAACATAACTCTCATATGTACAACTTAGGATTGCATGGTTGGAGCCCTTTTCTCTACACCGAGCTCAGAATTTATAAGGATACCAGGTGAGTTTAAGTGTTTCCCTTTTTACTACCGTTTTTTGGATGAAGCATGCTCTGTTTAAACTGAACTATTTTTGTGCTATATTATGATGCTATATGTTGTGGTTATGTTGAGACCTGTTGATACTTGCATTACAATCATTAATTCTTGTGTGAACCACTTGTTTATATGGGTAGATCTACTTGGGGAATCCCCCACACACAGTGCCTTCCATGATGAACGGGAAGGGTACCACACTGAGATCCTGCGGGGTCGTTTGTGGCATGTAACAGGTTTTATAAGATACTATGGTGGACCATCCGGCAGGTACGGTCCACTGGTTTGAGGCTCAGTTCTCCCCAAGGGGATTTAACCGGTAACATAATTTTTGAAGAGGCCAGCCGGGGCTGAGTGCAGGGTTGATTGTGATCCCCACAACAATGATACTATGATTTCTTAATCTAATATGGATTCGAATGAATCCCTTTGTTTTTAAACTTTAAGCTCTTGAACTCACCAACTTTATGTTGACCCAAAAACCTTTTTGAGCATGTCTTCAGGTATAGCTAGGGAGATTAGATGAGCTATAGAAGATATCTAAAGCCGAAGCAAGAATTGAGGGTAGATGTTGAAGGCAAAAGTTTAGCCTAGAAGCCCTAGTTACAGAAGCCTCAAGAAATATTGACCAAGAGACTTATCATGATACCTTTAGATTGTAGATTGGGGTACTTCGTGCATTGAAACCAATCAAATGTCCTAATGTAAATATTATGAGATGCTTTGTAATAACCATTTAGTTTCCACTGTATTTTGGTTGTTATTTACCAATCATTACGTCCCGCCTCTCTGGGCCCGGGGTGTGACAGATTGGATATACTAATAAAGTTTTAAAGGGGAAGAATGTGATGAATCCTTATGATGCTAAAAGAAAATCTAATCCAAATAAAGAGAACTATCAAAATGATAAGAAGCCTTCAAGAATCTGATATGAATGCACTAACCTTAATTAAATAATTAATGTGTGACAACCGGCCTCTAGGTTGTTATCCTAAACCTAATTTACTTGCATCATTATCCATCTTATGAGTACTAATAATTGAAACAATCCAACCCTATCATGAAATTAGAAGCATTTCTTGCTATTTGATTCAATTTATGATTTCATATAATTTTATTGACTTTTAGTTAGTTTAGGTTTTACCTTTATAAAAATTAGTGTTCCGGGAATGTTAACTAGTCACCCTTACAAAATTTAATCTCAAGTGAAACAATTAAAATGTGAGCATACACATTCACACTTATATATTTTCGGTCCATGCATGCATGGGCATGCACAAGATACTACAATTAACATCATCCACTAAATAATATATTCTACCCAATACTACAAAATTACACTACCTAATAATTATTAATAATTAAAATTAAAATTTAAACAACCACACTAGGAGCCAAGATCGGCCGCCCCCTCTCCCTCCACTCACCTCCTCTCTACACCACCAACACCCTCACCATTCACACTTCATGCACTCCTTACACCTTTCACCTCCACACTCTGACCCTCTCCTCTCATATTCGAATTCTCAGCAGAATTCTCTCCTCCTCTCCTTGCAAACTCTCTCAAAGCACTCTCTACGTCAGCTCCAAAAATCGCAACAACAACATTAAAAGCATCGGCCAACCGAAGACCCGCAAGAAGGTGGCCATATCCGCGAGTTTGGACACACCTCTACCCATTGTTCGACTCTTCCAGCTTTTTTTGAAGATTCTCCAGCCTTTTCCAAGGAGATTCAAGCCATCCAAGACCATCTACACTCTCCAAAACGTGAACAACACCAAGTGTAAGCTTCATGTCACCCGAAAATGGTCTTTTCATGTGTTCTTTCATTTCTCTTTTAAAAACACCTCCTCTCTTTGTTGTAGCAGAAACCCGGCACCACTACCTTGTTCTTGAGGAGCTTTCAACTTCACAAGAGGTATCTCACTCGTTATACTTGTCATTCCTAAGGTGGAAACGGATTTCCACCATGAAAACTCGATTTTTGGGACTTTTGCACCATCTAACTTGTGGATCTTGTAACCCTTGAAATCAAAACTTATAACCTTCTTGTTAAAGGTTTAATGAACTCCTAATAACCTGTTTTAAAAGTTATAAAAGAAGATACACCGTGGATATATGGTTTTAGCACAAGTTACACCTTAAAAACCTTCACTTTACAAGATATATTGCAAGCTAAGCACTTGTTTGAAAACCCTCTTAACCAAGGCTTACAACCTGCTCATAAACGACTTAGTAACACCATAATATTCTGGATTTAAAGTGAAATGGGGTTTGGTAAGGTTTAACTACAAGTTGCAATGATTTACACATGTGTTATGGTTGGTTATGGCTAAATCACTAAGTTGATGGTTCATTGTTGTGATGGGTAACCTAGCCGTGAGTTTGGACATAATTTCAGAATGTTTTGATGAATATTAAGGGTGTGACAAGTGGTTAATCTCTGAAATTAAGGACATGTTAAGATTAGACCCATTTTGGTTAATTTCGGGACCGAAACATGGTAAAACGACCTTAAAAATAGTAAAAACATAGTTTTAACCCTCTTGAAAAGTATTCCAGGCTTAAAAATGGTAAACAAAGTGTTCTGGAGTCAATGAGTAATTTAAATGGTCAAAAGAACAATTAAATGGCGTTTTAACTAAAAACGGGTACCAACCGGGCATCGTTTTTGAGGAAAATCTATGAAAAAGGAGTTTAAAGCTAAGATTTATAAAAATCATGAAATTTAAGTATGTTAAGTAAGAAAAGACCTAAAGGATTTGAAAAATTGGTCAAACAAGCTTTAAATGGTCAAATACGGTCAAAAGCGCGTTTTAACGGGTCAAACGTAAAAACGAGATTTTCAACTACTAGAGACAAAATTTCACAATTTAAGAACTTAAAACTTATAAAAATATATTTTAGATGATACCTACTGGTCCAAGACTCAAATTTATGAAAACCCTAGATTAACCGTTAAAACTCTCCGGTTTTGCCGCAACCGGGAGCGTTAAACGCACAGTTTTTAAACCGGACCCGTAAACTGAAATTTTGGAACACTTACTCTATAATGAGTGAAATTTTACTCTAAGAACCTGATTTTTGGTCTTAAGTGTCATAAAGGACAAGAAACCAAACTTGAGGGTAGAAACTGTCAATTTTGAAACTTGAGGGACTAAACTGTAAAATTTTACCAAACTTTATAACCGACTTCTATGAAGCTAATAATCACTTGAACAACAAAATTCCCTTATTTCCTTAACCTAATTATGTAAAAATCCCAAATTACATGAAGAAACCATGACCTGCCATAAAAGGAAACTTTTTATACAAACCTTCGCGAAATCAAAGCCTTACCCAATAGCTAAATTCTTGACACTATTGTTGCACCTTAATGAGTTTAGAGCAGTAGCTTATCACTTAATATGTACATGTTAGGGTGCTAGACTTGAGACACTCCCGGCACACCAAGAGATATTTTGACTTGAAACCTAAGGTGAGTTCTAGTGATTCCCCTTTTTACTACTGTTTTGGGGTGAAACATGCTCTATTATTTATGAACTATATTTGTGCTTTACTTGATGATTGTATGTGGGATTTATGGATTACCTGCTGATACTTATATCATGATCATTAATTCTTTCGTGAACCGCTTGTTTATATGGATAGATCTATTTGGGGAATCCCCCACACACAGTGGCTTCCGTTCCAGGAAGGGTACCCCACTGAGATCCTAAGGGGTCGTTTGTGGCATGTAACAGGTTTTGTTAAGAAACTATGGTGAACCATCTGGGCAGGTATGGTTCACTGGTTTGGGGCTCAGTTCTTCCTTCGGGAACATCCGGTTAAACACAACTTTAGAAGAGGCCAACCGGGACTGAGTGCAGGGTTGATTATGATTTTCCCACGATATTGAAACAATGATTATTTCCTTTTAATCAAAGAAGGATTTGTTAAGTCCTTTTGTTTTTAAACTTTAAGCACTTGAATTCACCAACTTTTTAGTTGACACAAATTTCTTTTTGAGCATGTTTCAGGTAATGTATGAAGAGATCCTAGCTGTTGTGAAGACCTAGACTTATCCCGTGACCATGGCATTGGCATATTTTCCTTAATGAATCATTTGAACAATTTTATATTTGTGTTGAACAAGTACAATTTATTTTTATGGAAATTGTAAAACTCATTTGGGGGCTTGATTTGTTTCTAGCCCTGGTATCTTTTAAAAAAAACATTAATGCCATGTGATATTCTCTCCTTTGAGCTCTTGTAATGGTTTGTTTCCGCTGCCATATGTTGTTGCTAGTCTGTGACGTCCCACCCTACCTGGGCCCGGGGTGTGACAGATTGGTATCAGAGCCAAAGGTTGTAGAGAAGTCGGGAATACCATAGTAGACCCTAGGCTACAACCCTGATACCCTAGGACTGTCCTTGTGGGAAGTGTTGGGATGATCGGGTTGGGTAAATTGATGATTACACTTGATCAACGTAATCATGAATTTACCGGACGCGTAATTTCCATCACGGATCTTTAGGTTATGGTTGGACTTTTTCTGATTTATATTGATGATTTTGAAACTAACTTCAAAAGGGGATTTAAATGATTTTTATGATGAACTATGTTATCCGATACTATTTGAAGAGACTATTGATTTGGGCAACACGGACAATTATATGTGGGAATAACAGATACTATTGCCATCACTACTATTACTAGTACTATTATTATAATCATGAGCTATGAGAAACCAAATTACTCATGATGTATTTCTTACAGGACGCAGCGATTATGGCTGATAAAGGTAAGGCGCCTGCTCACCCCGACACTGAGACCACTCCTACCGGAACCTTGAGAAGGGTGAAGCCTCAGACTGAGTATGAAGCGTACCTCCAGAGATGCGGACATCCAGGGTGGATATCCTGTCACGTCAGATGACACTGAAGCTTCTGAGGACTCTTCCTCCACATCACCTTCCCGAAGCCGAACGCGTTCCCACTCTCCTCAAGTAGCTGCTCCTACCCTCTCACCCATCCCACCTATTGGGGATAGGGGTGCACGTACTGTCACCCGACCTCGCAAAAGTGTTAGGCCAGGATCCTCCGTATCCTTTAGGATGCCTCCTCCTCCTCCCCCGCCTGTTAGGATTTCGACTCCGGTACCTCTGCTGTTTGACCCACTTGATGAGCACCTGATGCCGCCGAGGCATAGTATGTATGACCGCCCTAGCGTACTGGCTGGTGATAGGTACTCCCAGTCGAGCCGCCGGGCAAGTGATGTAGGACCCTCTGATGCGACATTGGATGAAATCTTGAGGACCATTCGTCGTCATGAGTTGACTGTTCAGCACGCCACTCGAACCTCCCAGTCTGCTCAATTCCAGGCAATGATGGCTACGCAAGGAGTGCAGCGTTTGGAGCAGGAGCAGAGAAAGAAGAGTTCAGGATGGTTTGGATGGCTGAAGAAAAAGTGGATGTGAGAGTAGGGGTACGCAGCAGGATTATCTGTCTCTAGACAGTAGAAGGAAACTATTTGAATTATTATTCGATACTATTATTATTATTAACATGGGGGTGATGGCACCTTCCAATTTGTAAGAGCTTGACTCTGATTCAACTTTGTTGGATAATACTACTATCTCTATTTATCTCTGAACTATTTGTTTGGATGCTAGATTTATTGGACTATTTGTATTGAATTTCAATATGTTGTGTTGTGCCTTGAAATTGGTCCGTGCCCTTTCTAATTGGTTGTCTAACTGTTATGTCATGTTTTGATTTGGACTTTGTAAGATTTTCTTAGTGGGTTGTAAATATATATGTGCGCGCCATGATCCCTCTTCCCGAGGCATGGTGTAATAGGGTAATGATGCATAAGCTATTTGAAACAAATTTTGAGATGCTAAATGAATCTATTTGTGATACTATCAGAATGCCGACTCGCAGAGGAACACGATTTGGACGGCGAGGAGCCACTAGGGGCCGCCGTGAGGAAGCCAGGCAGACTGGAAACCAACCTACTCCACCAGGAACTCCCCACAGGGAAAATGCTAATCAAGAGAACGATGAAAGAATTGCTAACCTCGTAGCTCAGCAACTAGCTAACGCCATCCCGACCATTATCGCCCAGATAAATGCTGATCGGGATAATGCTAATGGTAATGATCGGCCAGCGAACGACGAGGGCCACGACGAGGGAGCCGAGGCGTTAAGAATGGATGCTCCTATAAGACCTTCATGGCATGTAAGCCTAAGGACTTCTATGGCACCGAGGGTGCTATAGAGACTTACAGATGGATTGACGAAATGGAAGCTGTCTTGGACATTAGCGAGTGCAAGATGGATCATATGGTGAGGTTCGCATCACAATCCCACAAGGGATCAGTTCTTGAATGGTGGAAGTCAATTACTCAAACCCATGAAGAAATGTGGCTAATCGAATGAGTTGGACCGAATTCAGAGAGCTAATGACCAGCAAGTATTGCCCCATCTATCAACTCGAGAAGCTGGAGACATAATTCCTAAGTTTGGAAATGAAAGGTCCCAACTACACGGAATATATCAATCGTTTCTTAGCCCTATCCCGACTTGTTCCCCATCTGGTGACGCCTGAAGCTAAAGGTGTATCACGATTCATCTAGGGGCTACACCCAAGAGTTAGGGGAATGGTCCATTCCTCCCAGCCTTCAACCCTACAAGCTGCTGTTGACCATACCAGCAGTTTGACTGATTACTTAATTAGGGCTGGATGGACTGAACAAGCAAGGGCTGATGAGAAGAGGAAGTTTGTTGGTAAGAAAAGGAAATTGTTTGAAGTAAAGAGAGCGGTTGGAAGTAGTAGCGGGTCAGGTAGAAAGAGTTCTGAAGGTGCGAGGCATGATGATCAAGGAAGCAAGATCCGGAGACTGTATTCGGGGACAAGCCCATTTTGCAACAAGTGCAAGTTACATCATCAAGGGGAATGTAACCCGATGCCCTGTTTTAGGTGCAAGAGAACAGGCCATCTAATCAAAGACTGCACTTACGCACCAGGAAAACAGTGCTATGAATGCGGAGATCCAGGACACATAAGGAACAAGTGTCCTAAGTTGGGTAGAGACAAGGATGTCAAGCACAACAAGCCTAAAGGAAGAGCTTTCGTAATGGACCCAGCAGGAGCTCGTAGGGAACCTGACGTGGTTAACGGTACGTTCCTTGTAAACAATCATCCTGCTACTGTTCTGTTCGATACTGGAGCGACTGCTAGTTTAGTCTCTAATGCTTTTAGGCCTTTGATTGACTTAGACGTGTGCCTTGACCGATACGTTTACCATAGAATTAGCTGACGTTATCATTTTAGAATCTAACGAAGTCATCAGGGATTGCCCGCTGAATCTAAAGGGGAATACGTTTATGATAAACCTGATGCCCATTAAGTTAGGAGGATTTGATGTGGTTGTTGGTATGGACTGGCTAGCTAAGCATAGAGTCGAAATCATATGTGATGAACGTCTACTCAAGATACCGTTGAGCGACAAAGAAGTGTTAGTGGTAGAAGGCGAAAGGAGTAACACCTTATACCCCATAATATCCCACTTAAAGGCTACCAAGAGCTTAATGAAGGGATGTCCAGCTTTCATAGTTTATGTGACGAAATCCCAAAAGGAGAAGAAGATTGAAGATATTCCCGTGGTTTCTGAATACCCAGAAGTGTTTCCGGAAGACCTACCAGGACTTCCCCCGAACCGACAAGTCGAATTCCAAATAGATTTGCTGCCTGGTGCTGCACCAGTAGCCAAGGCACCGTACCAACTCGCCCCACCTGAGATGAAGGAGCTAATGGCACAAATTCAAAAACTATTGGACAAGTGATTTATACGTCCGAGTGTCTCTCCATGGGGTGCTCCGGTACTGTTTGTGAAAAAGAAGGACAAAACCCTGCGAATGTGCATTGATTACAGAGAATTGAACAAGCTGACCATAAAGAACCGTTACCCTCTTCCGAGAATAGATGGCCTATTTGATCAACTGCAAGGAGCAAGTTATTTTTCCAAAATAGATTTGAGGTCAGGATACCACCAACTGAAGATAAGAGAAGATGACATACCCAAAACGGCCTTCCAAACTAGGTATGGACACTATGAGTATTTGGTCATGCCCTTTGGATTGACTAATGCTCCAGCAGCATTCATGGACCTCATGAACCGCGTTTGCCGCCCTTACCTCGACAAGTTTGTGATCGTGTTCATCGACGACATACTGATCTACTCCCGTAGTAAAGACGAGCACGAGAAGCATCTCAGGCTAATTCTTGAATTACTCAAGAACGAGCAACTATATGCCAAGTTCTCTAAATGTGAATTCTGGATGCGCAAGATCCAATTCTTAGGGCATGTGGTGAATCAGAATGGAATTCAAGTCGACCCTTCCAAGATTGAGGCCATAGAGAATTGGAAGATTCCTAAAACTCCCACGGAGATAAGGCAATTCTTAGGACTCGCTGGCTACTACCGACAATTTATAAAAGACTTCTCGCGCATAGTGCAACCTTTGACCGCACTAACTAAGAAGAACACAACCTTTGTGTGAGAGCGAGAGCAGAACGAGGCGTTTGAAATGCTTAAGGAGAAGTTATGCAGTTCGCCTATCCTTGCCCTTCCAGAAGGAGTAGAAGACTTCGTGGTCTATTGTGACGCTTCGCGTCAAGGACTAGGATGTGTATTGATGCAACGCAACAAGGTGATTGCTTACGCATCTAGACTGCTGAATGATCATGAGAAGAACTATACGATGCACGACTTGGAATTGGGTGCCGTGGTGTTTGCTCTCAAAATATGGAGGCACTACCTCTATGGCACGAAGTGCATTATCTACACTGACCATAGAAGTTTGCAACACATTCTTGACCAAAAGATGCTCAACATGCGTCAGAGAAGATGGGTCGAACTGTTAAATGATTACGAGTGCGAAATCCGCTACCATCCCGGTAAGGCCAATGTTGTGGCGGATGCGTTGAGCCGAAAGGAAAAGAAAAGCCTCTTCGTGTACGAGCCTTAAGGATGAGTGTGTATACTAACCTTATCGCATAACTGAAAGAAGCTCAAAATGAGGCATTAAAGGAAGAGAGGTTAAAAGAAGAAGGATTAACCGGAATGGAAAAACGATTTGAGACAGGGGACGATGGTACATACAGGTACGAAGGGAGGACTTGGGTGCCGAAGCACGGAGGAATTCGAGAAGTAATCCTCGACGAAGCACACAAGTCCAGGTATTCGATTCACCCTGGAAGTGATAAGATGTACCAGGATTTAAAGGCACTTTTCTGGTGGCCTGGAATCAAGAAATCAATCGCCATTTATGTAGGGAAATGTCTAACCTGTGCCATGGTAAAAGCTGAAAACCAAAAAACGTCAGGAACGTTACAACAATTCGAAATCCCAGAATGGAAATGGAATAACGTCACGATGGATTTTGTTACTAAGTTACCCAGAACGTCTAAAGGCCACGATGCTATTTGGGTGATAGTAGATAGGCTAACGAAGTCAGCTCACTTTCTGCCAATTAGAGAAGACTACGACATGACGAAATTGGCCCAACTATATGTCGAGAGATAGTAACGAGGCATGGAGTGCCTTTGTGATCATCTCCGATCGTGATAGCGGTTTCACTTCTCGTTTCTGGAAATCATTCCAGCAAGCTTTAGGAACCCGTTTGGATCTAAGCATTGCTTACCATCCTCAAACTGACGGTCAGAGCGAAAGAACTATTCAAACGATGGAAGATATGTTAAGAGCTTGCGTGATGGACTTTGGCGGAAACTGGGACAACCATCTCCCTTTGGTGCCTATAACAATAGTTACCACGCGAGTATTCAAGCCGCTCCGTATGAGGCCCTATATGGCAGGAAATGCCGATCACCATTGAGTTGGAATGAGATTGGTGATAGCCAAGTGATGGGACCCGACATCGTGTTGGAGACCACCGACAAGATCTTTAAAATAAAGGAGCGACTAAAAGCAGCCAGAGATCGGCAGAAGAAGTACGCTGATAGGAGACGAAAACCTTTAGAGTTTCAAGTGGGCGACAGGGTAATGCTAAAGGTAGCACCATGGAAGGGAACCGTGAGGTTCGGAAAAAGAGGAAAGTTAAGCCCGAGATACATTGGACCATTCGAAATACTGGCGAGAATTGGCCCAGTGGCGTACAAGTTGAAACTACCCCCGGGGTTGAGCCACATACACGACACCTTTCATGTGTCGAACTTGAAGAAGAGCATGGTAGACAAAACCCTAGAGCTACCATTGAAAGAAGCAAGAATAAATGACAAACTTAATTTTGTGGAAGAACCCGTGGAGATCACGGATCGCTTGGTCAAGCAACTCCGGCGGAGCCGCATACCCAAGGTTAAGGTTAGATGGAACTCCAAGCGAGGACCAGAATTTACTTGGGAGCGTGAAGATGAGATGAGGAAGAATTATCCACACCTCTTCAAACCCACCCGTTCAGACTCTAATCGAAGCTAAAATTTCGGGACGAAATTTCCTAAACGGTGGGAGAATGTGACAACCGGCCTCTAGGTTGTTATCCTAACCCTAATTTACTTGCATCATTATCCATCTTATGAGTACTAATAATTGAAACAATCCAACCCTATCATGAAATTAGAAGCATTTCTTGCTATTTGATTCAATTTATGATTTATATGATTTTATTGACTTTTAGTTAGTTTAGGTTTTACCTTTCTAAAAAATATTGTTCCGGGAATGTTAACTAGTCACCCTTATAAAATTTAATCTCAAGTGAAACAATTAAAATGTGAGCATACACACTCACACTTATATATTTTCGGTCCATGCATGCATGGGCATGCACAAGATACTACAATTAACATCATCCACTAAATAACATATTCTACCCAATACTACAAAATTACACTACCTAATAATCATTAACAATTAAAATTAAAATTTAAACACCCACACTAGGAGCCAAGATCGGCCGCCCCCTCTCCCTCCACTCACCTCTTCTCTACACCACCAACACCCTCACCATTCACACTTCATGCATTCCTTACACCTTTCACCTCCACACTCTCTCCCTCTCCTCTCATATTCAAATTCTCAGAAGAATTCTCTCCTCCTCTCCTTGCAAACTCTCTCAAAACACTCTCTACTTCAGCTCCAAAAATCGCAACAACAACATCAAAAGCATCGGCCAACCGAAGACCCGCAAGAAGGTGGCCATATCCGCGAGTTTGGACACACCTCTACCCGTTGTTGACTCTTCCAGCTTTGTTAAAAGATTCTTCAGCCTTTTCCAAGGAGATTCGAGCCCTCCAAGACCATCTACACTCTCCAAAACGTGAACAACACCAAGTGTAAGCTTCATGTCACCCGAAAATGGTCTTTTCATGTGTTCTTTCTTTTCTCTTTTAAAAACACCTCCTCTCTTTGTTGTAGCAGAAACCCGACACCACTACCTTGTTCTTGAGGAGCTTTCAACTTCACAAGAGGTATCTCACTCGTTATACTTGTCATTCCTAAGGTGGAAACCGATTTCCACCATGAAAACCCTATTTTTGGGACTTTTGCACCATCTAACTTGTGGATCTTGTAACCCTTGAAAGCAAAACTTATAACCTGCTTGTTAAAGGTTTAATGAACTCCTAATAACCTGTTTTAAAAGTTATAAAATAAGATACACCGTGGATATATGGTTTTAGCACAAGTTACACCTTAAAAACCTTATTTTTACAAGATATATTACAAGCTAAGCACTTGTTTGAAAACCCTCTTAACGAAGGCTTACAACCTGCTCATAAACGACTTAGTAACACCATAATAATCTGGATTTAAAGTGAAATAGGGTTTTGGTAAGGTTTAACTACAAGTTGCAATGATTTACACATGTGTTATGGTTGGTTATGGCTAAATCACTAAGTTGATGGTTCATTGTTGTGATGGGTAACCTAGCCGTGAGTTTGGACATAATTTCAGAATGTTTTGATGAATATTAAGGGTGTGACAAGTGGTTAATCTCTGGAAATTAAGGACATGTTAAGATTAGACCCATTTTGATTAATTTCGAGACCCGAAACATGTTAAAACGACCTTAAAAATAGTAAAAACATGGTTTTAACCCTCTTGAAAAGTATTCCCGGCTTAAAAATGGTAAATAAAGTGTTCTGGAGTCAATGGGTAATTTAAATGGTCAAAAGAACAACTAAATGACGTTTTAACTAAAAACGGATACCAACCGGGCATCGTTTTTGAGGAAAATCTATGAAAAAGGAGTTTAAAGCTAAGATTTATAAAAATCATGAAATTTCAGTAAGTTAAGTAATAAAAGACCTAAAGGATTTGAAAAATTGGTCAAACAAGCTTTAAATGGCCAAATACGGTCAAAACCGCGTTTTAACGGGTCAAACGTAAAAACGAGATTTTCAACTACTAGAGACAAAATTTCACAATTTAAGGACTTAAAACTTATAAAAATATCTTTTAGATGATACCTACTGGTCCAAGACTCAAATTTATGAAAACCCTAGATTAACCGTTAAAACTCTCCGGTTTTGCCGCAACCGGGAGCGTTAAACGCATAGTTTTAAACCGGACCTGTAAACTGAAATTTTGGAACACTTACTCTATAATGAGTGAAATTTTACTCTAAGAACCTTATTTTTGGTCTTAAGTGTCATAAAGGACAAGAAACCAAACTTGAGGGTAAAAACTGTCAATTTTGAAACTTGAGGGACTAAACTGTAAAATTTTACCAAACTTTATAACCGAATTCTATGAAGCTAATAATCACTTGAACAACAAAATTTCCTTATGTCCTTAACCTAATGATGTAAAAATCCCAAATTACATGAAGAAACCATGACCTGCCATAAAAGGAAACTTTTTATACAAACCTTCGCGAAATCGAAGCCTTACCCAATAGCTAAATTCTTGACACTATTGTTGCACCTTAATTGAGTTTAGAGCAGTAGCTTATCACTTAATATGTACATGTTAGGGTGCTTGACTTGAGACACTCCCGGCACACCAAGAGATATTTTGACTTGAAACCTAAGGTGAGTTCTAGTGATTCCCCTTTTTACTACTGGTTTGGGGTGAAACATGCTCTATTATGAATGAACTATATTTGTGCTTTACTTGATGATTGTATGCGGGATTTATGGATTACCTGCTGATACTTATATCATGATCATTAATTCTTTCGTGAACCGCTTGTTTTATATGGATAGATCTATTTGGGGAGTCCCCCACACACAGTGGCTTCCGTTCCAGGAAATTACCCCACTGAGATCCTAAGGGGTCGTTTGTGGCATGTAACAGGTTTTGTTAAGAAACTATGGTGAACCATCCGGGCAGGTATGGTTCACTGGTTTGGGGCTCAGTTCTTCCTTCGGGAACATCCGGTTAAATACAACTTTAGAAGAGGCCAACCGGGACTGAGTGCAGGATTGATTATGATTTTCCCATGATATTGAAACAATGATTATTTCCTTTTAATCAAAGAAGGATTTGTTAAGTCCTTTTGTTTTTAAACTTTAAGCACTTGAATTCACCAACTTTTTAGTTGACACAAATTTCTCTTTGAGCATGTTTCAGGTAATGTATGAAGAGATCCTAGCTGTTGTGAAGACCTAGACTTATCCCGTGACCATGGCATTGGCATATTTTCCTTAATGAATCATTTGAACAATTTTATATTTGTGTAGAACAAGTACAATTTATTTTTATGGATGATTGTAAAACTCATTTGGGGGCTTGATTTGTTTCTAGCCCCTGTATCTTTTAAAATAAACATTAATGCCATATGATATTCTTTCCTTTGAGCTCTTGTAATGGTTTGTTTTCGCTGCCATATGTTGTTGCTAGTCTGTGACGTCCCACCCTACCTGGGCCCGGGGTGTGACATAATGTCCGGCCAAAGATGTATTTCAAGAAGAAAGAAACTTTTGAAGTTTTCTTGGAGCATGAAGAGAAGGTGATGATGAAAATGTTAATGTTGTCTAATGGGATTTTAGAAAGATAAGTTTTCCTCCATCTCGGCAATAGTGGTACACATCTCAAATATCCTAGATAAACTGCTTGAGTATTAACCAAATTAGCTAAGTCATCTATTGGTCAAAACCGATGTGTCTTTTAATCAGTTTGGGTATACGCCGATATGGGGTACTACCAAATGTTAGGGATTCGGGTAATAACCAACACACAAACACAACCTTAAGTGCAAAAGATAAATAATAACAAAGATGAACACACAAGTTTACATGGTTTAGTCGATGTGACCTACGTCTATGAGTTTCAACCAAGGTAACTTTTTTACTGCTTTCAGTCTCACTCGTAAGAAATTACAAGTACAAGAGACAATATTAATAGGAACAATATTAAGGCGTATAACTTAATCCACAAGAAAACTACAATGGGCAAATTAAATAAACTGGACCAAAGCTAGTCTTTAATATAATTACTCTGCAACCAAAAAATGACTTCTAATTAAACCAGATCCAATACCAAAAAATCAAGCATCCACACATTAAACCCGACGCTCTCCCACTTGGAGGTTTGTTAATCTTCATACTATCATTTGGTGTGAATACTTGTGCCTTTTGTAATCTTTCTTGTCTTCAAGGTTGCCACAACCTTCTCACGAAAGGCCCGTTGAAACTCCCTAAAACTCAAACATATTAGTCATTGCTATCTCTTCCCCTGAATCATCCTCTATCCCTACCAGTCCCACTAAAGCAAACTGCCGGAGCATGAAACATGATGAGAACAAACACTCTCTTTTATAAGCAAAAAATCACATGGAGAGATTATCAGTGGGAATCTTGGTTTTCATAACCCATAAGTGTCTGGAGGCAATCGAAGCTTTAAATGACTTACTACCAATTCTCCTACTATCATGATGTCACCTGAATGGTTTACCCTTCCGAACTCGTTATTTGAATCTTCACATTAGCTCTTGGTTTCTCTCTTGCAAATTTAATCTTCTTCTTCCCATGAGATTCCATGATCCAAACTTTCTATTACTTAATTTGTGATCCAAGTTCACCCTTCTCATGATGGTAACTGACCATTTATAATAAACCCGTCATGTGTCTACGAGCTACCACCAGTTTACCTTTAAAAACCATCAACTGTCCATTCCCGAACTTAATCTCATGCCCATGGTCATCCAACGCTGATTGAAATTATCCTCTACTTTAAGCTTACATCCATTTTAACCTTTATAAGCTCCTAAATTTTAAGATTCCTCATTGTTTCACCATTGGGTAGAATGAAAAACACTCCAGAATTCATAACTCATGAATCCATACAGTTTTGCATGCTACAATTATAACATCATCATCTGAGTGGTATGCTACATTGTTATAATACTCTTAAATTTCATAGATCCAAAAAATTTGTCCTTGCAAGAAACGAAAGTTCAAGGGGCAAAGTTGCCAAACATGAAAAGGAAGCCAAACCCTAGGACTTGCTATACAAGGAAGGGGCGCCTCACATGCCTATTCGTTATGAGAAAACATAAAGAGAGAGACTTGGAGTTAGAGAGAGAAAGTAGAAAATAGGAAGATCAAGGTATGTAAATCATAGATTTAGCCTTGTTTGATACGTAAATGAATGGAAGGATGATAGTTTTATGCTTAAACATGTAAATTTACATGATTAGAGCTCTTGGTTGGTGTTGTTGCACTTGTAATCATCATAAGATGAGTTCTTGACCCCTTATTTAATATACTTTCACCTATTTGGGGCTGATATATGATTGTATACATGAAATATAACAATTTTAAACATATAGAATGCGTTTACATATGAAAATGGTCCAAAAATCAGTAACTAGAAGTTGAAGGCTTGAATTGATGCGATGTTTTCCAATAGGTTCGAAGGCTCTCACATGAGGCGGATACTGCATGATAGTTTTTTATTATAGATATGTAACACCCCGAAAAGTCAAAACGAGTCATTAAGGACAATGGGCTTAATTAATGGGTATTTAATAAAAGAAGGAAATGGGTTATGGGTCAAAATTGGGTTTATGGGCAAGAGCCTAAGTGATTAAGGCCCATAATCAGCCCTTAACCAACCCAAATCAGCTTCATCTTCCTCATTACAACCCTAGCCACCAAAATTCGTAGAGAGAGAAAGTAGAGAGAGAAAGTGGAGAAAACTCAAGATTTGAAGCTTCCAAGGTGAAGAGGTTGAAGATCTGGGTGTTGGAGCATCAAGATCTAAGAAAGAAGCAACAAATCCAGGTAAGAATCGACCTCTAAACCCTTCTGTAGATCAAACCCGGATTCTAGGGTTTTGGGTTTTGAAAAGTTGCAAAGAATCGCATAAAGGTCACATTTTTACATATGAAAACATGTATAAAGCTTAGATTTAGCCTCATGGATGATAAACTAAGAGATTGGACGTAAAAAGTTATGATTTTGGGTTAAAAACGGTCTGGTCCGTAATTTTTATGCGATCTGCGAAACTGCGTGTTCATCCAGCGAATTTGCATATTCAATCAGCGAAACTGTGGATCTTCCTGCGAAACTATAGTTTCGCATGTAGTTTCGCAGACATGGTTTTCCAACGAAAGTTGGGCGAAACTGGCAGCAAAACTGGCAGCGAAGATGCCAGCGAAACTGCCAGCAAAGGTGCTAGCGAAACTAGCAGCGAAACTGCTGGTGAAACTAGCAGCGAAACTGTTGGCGAATCTAGCTGCGAAATTGCTGATCTTGCAGCGAAATTAGCAGCGAATTTAGGTAGAAATTAACCCCTTTAAGTGTTAGCTTATCTGCAGGCTGTGTAGAGTGATCCTAGCCTTGTAAGCTTAGCCTAGAAGTTATTCGTGGTATCCAGGTGAGTTCTAGATCCCCTTGGACCCCACTAGGGGCTGCTGCCCCTAGGACCCCGCTGTCAGGGGCTGCCGCCCCCGAACCCCCGCTGTCTCGCGGCGGGTCGGTTATGTTTTATGATGATTAGTACTTGGTATGTTGTGTACTTAATAAGTTAAGTCTGATGTATGATGATGGATCTGTATTCATGAGCGGGCTATGTGCCTTGCAGTGTGGATCAACTGTCGGGGGTTAGCTACCGTTTTCATGTGTACCGACAGGGATTGGCATTTGTTGTCGATCAACATGGAGCTCTTGCTTTGTGCAATCTCATTTATGATGAAAGTGAAAGATAATGAAAGATAATGAATGAATGAAAGATAATGAACATGCTTATTATGATGCATGTAATGTTATATACTATGTGGTATGCATGGTCATTATATGAAGGATAAAGTATATATTTTCTTATAATATTTAAAACTAGAACTCGCTCAGCGAAGCTGACTTTTATGCATAATAGTTGGCAGGTAAACGCTGATGCTGAGGATGGCACATGGAGCTACTTGGGGAGCTATGGATGGCATTCCTATTTATGAAATAGTTATTGTAATTTCAGAACAATTAGCATGCTTTGTTTGAAATTAAAGGACAAATGTACGAGTATAATATGTTTTCTAAGTTTTAAACGAATGTCTATTTATTTCCGCTGCAATGTTTTATTATTAAACTGATTTTATGCTATGATTAACCAACTGTGAGGCTTCTCGGGAACGGGGTCTTACAAGTTGGTATCAGAGCCAAAGTTTAAGAGAATTGGGTAAACTATTTTCAAAACCTAAACTTAAACTGAAAATGGGACCGAATGAAGGATGCCAATCCAAGTAGCTACGTGCCATCGGGTAAAAGTTTCAAGTAAACCGGAATTATGTGCGTGTGCTATTTGTTTTATGTGCTTTTAGATTTGAATACTGATATGTGTTAGGATAGTGATTGATTGGGACAGGAGGGTAAGGTAAGTGGTTAATCACACTGGGCCACTGTAATAATGACTTACCATACTTAAAATGATCTGAGCAATTATCTTGATAACCGTTTTGGTGTTTGAATCTTATAGAATTAGTTATGGCTGGTAGAAAACTGAAAGGCAACCCGAGGAGGTGCTCGTGGCGGGCGTACTACTGAGCCACGTGTCAACCGGAGCAAAGCTAAGGCTCCCGAGACTGTTCATGAGGAGTCAGACCTCCATAGTCACCGGAGGGGGAGGGATCAGCCACCCTCAAACCCACTGTGAAGGAGGCTATCGCTGACGAGGTCTACAAGTCATGCAAAATGTCTTACCCTCAGTGGTGACCGAGGTGATCAAAGCAGTTAAGGATGGAGAGAGAGCTGAGAAGAAAGGGGAAGGAAAGTGAGAAGAATTCAGGAAAGTCCACTGGGAGGACTGAGGAGTCTGAAGAGGAGCCATCAAACCCTAAGGTGGTAGTCCATGATGACGATAGTGATGAAGAGTCCGAGAGAGAGAGAGAGACTACTAGAGGGTGCAACTATGGGGCATTTCAAAGGTGCAAGCCCCAACCTTTGACGTGGTAACGGCACTGCTACTGCCGCTCATCGTTGGGTCAGAGAGATGGAAGCGGTACTGGAATTAGTGAGTGCCGCGAGGATCAAAAAGTTAAGTTTGCCACTCATTCCTTCATTGACTCAGCGTTATGCTGGGGGACAATATTGTCCAGGCTGAGGGGAAGCGATCGATAGCCAAGATGAAGTGGTCGGAGTTGAAGGAGTTAGTGCTGGAGGAGTATTGTCCCCATCGGGAATTAGACAGATTGAAAAGGAGTTCTTGTATTAAAGGCTGGGAACATGACTCATCAAGAGTATACCTCCAAGTTCAATGAACTTGCAAGACTTGTGCCAGACATGGTGACACCTGCGTCCAGGAAGATCAAAAGATACATACAGGGTTTGCCTGTGGACATCAGGAGGCACATGATTGCAGCCAGACCGGGTACGTTTAGGTCTGTGGTGGATTTAGCTGGGAGGTTGTACGATGAGAGAGAGACCCAGTGCCTGTACAGAAGAAGGTGGAGAAATGGGTGGGAACAAGAATGGAAATGGGAAGAGGTTCGGAGGTGATAGTTTCCGGAGTGGAGAGAAGAGGATGAGGGTTGAGGATCAGTCTGGGAGACAGGGAAATACCGGTGAAGGAGGTGCTTGTAGAAAATGTGGAAAAGGTCATTCAGGGGAGTGCAGAGTTGGGACGGGAAAATGTTTCAAATGTGGAGGCGAGGGCCACTATGCTAGGGATTGCAAGGTTGGAAGGTGTTACCAGTGTGGTGAGATGGGTCATGCGGGGAAGAGACTGTAAGAAAGGAAAAGCAGAAGGATCGGGAATTGTTAAAGCTGGAGATAAGGGAAGGGGTGACGGTTCAAAGGCGAAGGCGAGGGCATTCAACATAACTCGCGAGGAGCCAGGGTAGACCCAGAAGTAGTTTCAGGTATGTTTCTGGTAGACCATGAATATGCTTCTGTGCTCTTTGATTCTGGTGCTAGTAGGAGTTTTGTGTCTGCTGCCTTTTGTCGTTTGTTGCATGATAAAAGTAGAAAGTTAGATGAGCCTTTCTATGTAGAAACAGCCATTGGTAAGTCCACTAAGGTAACTGAGGTGGTTGAGGATTGCCTGATTGAGTTAGAAGATTGTAAGTTCCCTGCTAGTTGCATGTTATGGCCTTAGGAGGTTTCGATGTGGTGTTAGGCAGATGGATTGGTTAGCTACCTATGAAGCCAATATAGTATGTAGTAAGAAGATAATTCGTCTAACAGCGCTCGATGGTAGTTCGGTTACGGTTCGGGAGATAAGGTGTGCTGTGTACCGAAGGTCGTGTCGATGATCACAGCTGAAAGGTATTTGAGACGTGGGGGCGTGCAGCGCTTACTTGGCCTATGTAAAGATGTGGATGCGCCAGAGCCACAATTATCAGACGTGCCAGTAGTGCGCGAGTTTCCTGACGTCTTTCCTGAAGACCTGACCGGTGTGCCGCCTGACCGCGAAATCGAATTCAGATTGATTGCTACCGGGAGCTCAACCTGTCGCTAAAGCACCGATCGATTAGCTCCTTCGGAGATGGTAGAACTGAGGGACCAGTTGCAAGATTTATTGGATAAAGGCTTCATCCGATCGAGTATCTCTCCATGGGTGCTCCGGTTTTATTCGTCAGAAGAAAGATGGTAGCATGCGGATGTGCATTAACTATCGCGAGCTCAATAAGCTGACCGTAAAGAATCGGTATCCGTTACCACGGATCGACGACCTGTTCGATCAACTTCAGGGTGCCAGCTGGTTTTCAAGGATAGACCTGCGGTCTGGTTATCACCAAATGAAGGTGTGAAAGAACAAGACATCCTAAGACAGCATTCCGTACGCGTTATGGACACTATGAATTCTCGTCATGTCCTTTGGTTTAACCAACGCGCCAGCTGCTTTCATGGACCTCATGAATAGGGTATGTCGGCCGATGTGGATAAATCGGTGATAGTGTTCATTGATGACATCTTGATTTATTCAAAAAGCGAAGAGGAACATGCCGATCATATCCGAGAAGTATTGGAGACACTCAGAAATGAGAAGTTATATGCTAAGTTCTCTAAATGCGCGTTTTGGCTTCGAGAAGTTCAATTTCTGGGTCATGTGGTTAATCCTGATGGGATCAGGGTGGACCCTGCGAAGGTTGAAGCGGTGATGCAATGGGAACCTCCAAAGACGCCATCTGAGATTCGCAGTTTCTTAGGCCTGGCAGGCTATAGGGGTTTTTATCAGGATTTCTCCAAGATAGCTTCTCCTTTGACAAAATGACCCGAAAGGACGTGAAGTATGAATGGGGTACTGATCAGGAGAAAGCCTTCCTAGAACTGAAGATGAGGTTAACTCAAGCCCCTGTCTTGACGTTACCTGAAGGGAACGAGGATCTGGTGGTGCACTCGGATGCCTCGTATGCAGGATTGGGTTGCGTGTTGATGCAACGAGGGAAGGTGATAGCCTATGCTTCTAGACAATTAAAGGTTCACGAGGCCAATTATCCTACCCATGATTGGAGTTGGCTGCGGTGGTGTTTGCACTGAAGATTTGGAGGCACTACCTGTATGGGGTGAAGTGCACCATCTTCACTGATCATAAAAGTCTGAAGTATCTTTGAACAAAAGGAACTCAATATGAGGCAGAGGAGGTGGTTGGAACTGATCAAGGATTATGACTGTGAAATTCATTATCATCCAGGCAAAGCCAATGTGGTTGCTGACACCCTTAGCCGAAAAGGACGACCCGAACCAATTCGGGTGTGGGCTTGCCAGATAATCATGACGCCTGATGTTATGAACAAGTGAGAGAGTTCCAGGATGAGGCACTAAGAGAGGATAGAGTCAACTCTGAAAGGATGAAAGGACAAGTTTCAGACTTGGGGGAAAACACCTTGGGTGTTAGAACCCGATCTGGAAGAATGTGGATCCCTCTCTATGGGGATCTAAGGGAGAAAATCATGGATGAGGCTCACAAAACTCGATATTCCATACACCCCGGTGCCACGAAAATGTATCAAGATCTGAAGAAAGATTACTGGTGGCCGGGAATGAAGCGAGACGTGGCTAAGTACGTGAGCAAGTGTTTGACTTGCCTGCAAGTGAAGGCAGAACACCAAAAGCCATATGGGAAGATCCAGCCTTTGGATATCCCTGAATGGAAATGGGAACACATCACAATGGACTTCATCACAAAGCTGCCTCGCACGGCGAGGGGAAGCGACGCAATCTGGGTGATTGTTGACCGTCTAACAAAGAGCGCCCATTTCCTACCAATTCGTGAGACGTATTCCTCTGAGAGGTTGGCAGAGCTATTTATCAAGGAGATCGTGGCTCGTCACGGTGTGCCAGTGTCTATCGTTTCGGATAGGGACACGCGGTTTACGTCCAAGTTCTGGAAGAGGTTTCATGACTCAATGGGGACTAGACTGCATATTAGTACGGCTTACCATCCCCAGACAGATGGTCAGTCGGAAAGGACGATCCAAATTAGAAGACATGCTACGAGCCTGTGTAATCGACTTTGGAGGAAGTTGGGATGAGCACTTACCGTTGGCAGAATTCTCATATAACAATAGTTACCATGCCAGCATTGGTATGCCACCCTACGAGATGTTGTACGGTAGGAAGTGCAGAACGCCCGGTGTTGGGGTGACATCGGGCAAAAAGAATTGGGGAGTCTTGAAGTAATTGAGGTCACAACTGAGAAGTTAGATAAGATTAAGGCGTTCATGAAGGCCGCGAAGGATCGCCAGAAGTCTTATGCTGATAAGAGGCGTAGACCGATAGAATTTGAAGTTGGTGACAAGGTTATGCTCAAGGTATCGCCCTGGAAAGGGATCATCAGGTTCCGAAAAAGGGGAAAGCTAAGCCCAAGATTCATAGGGCCATTCCGTATTATCGCAAGGGTAGGAGAAGTGGCCTACAGATTAGAACTACCTGATGAGTTGAGTGGAATTCACCCTACGTTCCACGTATCTCATCTCTGGAAATGTCTGGCAGATAATGATGCATTTGTACCATTAGAAGACATTGAAGTCGATGAACGGCTAAATTATGTAGAGCAGCCGGTGGCCATCCTTGATTGGAAAGAGAAGCACTTACGGAATAAAGTGGTTCCACTAGTACGGGTACAGTGGAGACACAGAAAAGGGTCAGAATCTACATGGGAGACTGAGGAGGAGATGAGAAAATTTTACCCTTAATTGTTTGATGACTGACAGGTTTCGAGGACGAAACCTAAATAAGTGGGGGAGACTTGTAACACCCCGAAAAGTCAAAACGAGTCATTAAGGACAATGGGCTTAATTAATGGGTATTTAATAAAAGAAGGAAATGGGTTATGGGCCAAAATTGGGTTTATGGGCAAGAGCCTAAGTGATTAAGGCCCATAATCAGCCCTTAACCAACCCAAATCAGCTTCATCTTCCTCATTACAACCCTAACCACCAAAATTTAGTAGAGAGAGAAAGTAGTAGAGAGAGAAAGTGGAGAAAACTCAAGATTTGAAGCTTCCAAGGTGAAGAGGTTGAAGATCTGGGTGTTGGAGCATCAAGATCTAAGAAAGAAGCAACAAATCCAGGTAAAAATCGACCTCTAAACCCTTCTGTAGATCAAACCCGGATTCTAGGGTTTTGGGTTTTGAAAAGTTGCAAAGAATCGCATAAAGGTCACATTTTTACGTATGAAAACATGTATAAAGCTTAGATTTAGCCTCATGGATGATAAACTAAGAGATTGGACGTAAAAAGTTATGATTTTGGGTTAAAAACGGTCTGGTCCGTAATTTTTATGCGATCTGCGAAACTGCGTGTTCATCCAGCGAATTTGCATATTCAATCAGCGAAACTGTGGATCTTCCTGCGAAACTATAGTTTCGCAGGTAGTTTCGCAGACATGGTTTTCCAACGAAAGTTGGGCGAAACTGGCAGCAAACTGGCAGCGAAGATGCCAGCGAAACTGCCAGCGAAGGTGCTAGCGAAACTAGCAGCGAAACTGCTGGTGAAACTAGCAGCGAAACTGTTGGCGAATCTAGCTGCGAAATTGCTGATCTTGCAGCGAAATTAGCAGCGAATTTAGGTAGAAATTAACCCCTTTAAGTGTTAGCTTATCTGCAGGCTGTGTAGAGTGATCCTAGCCTTGTAAGCTTAGCCTAGAAGTTATTCGTGGTATCCAGGTGAGTTCTAGATCCCCTATTTTATAATTTTTTTCCATGTTTTGGGGCTATTATGCATACTAAATTTACGTTTTAAATGACCAAGATTTTAAGGGGTTTTAACAGGAAGAACGATTTTTCTATAAGTAAACCTGCTATATAAAACCTTAAATAAAAATTTTTCGCGCTGACCTGGCAGCCCGGCCCCAGCCAGGGGCGTTGCCCCTTGGACCCCACTAGGGGCTGCTGCCCCTAGGACCCCGCTGTCAGGGGCTGCCGCCCCCGAACCCCCGCTGTCTCGCGACGGATCGGTTATGTTTTATGATGATTAGTACTTGGTATGTTGTGTACTTAATAAGTTAAGTATTATATATACTAAAGAGGAAGATGATAAATGAAAAGTGAAACTAAATGAATGTTACCCCCGGGCCCGTTTGATGATGAAAAGTCTTGCAAGCACTATGATAGACTTCACTTATGTGAGTCTGATGTATGATGATGGATCTGTATTCATGAGCGGGCTATGTGCCTTGCAGTGTGGATCAACTGTCGGGGGTTAGCTACCGTTTCATGTGTACCGACAGGGATTGGCATTTGTTGTCGATCAACATGGAGCTCTTGCTTTGTGCAATCTCGTTTATGATGAAAGTGAAAGATAATGAAAGATAATGAATGAATGAAAGATAATGAACATGCTTATTATGATGCATGTAATGTTATATACTATGTGGTATGCATGGTCATTATATGAAGGATAAAGTATATTTTCTTATAATATTTAAAACTAGAACTCGCTCAGCGAAGCTGACTTTTATGCATAATAGTTGGCAGGTAAACGCTGATGCTGAGGATGGCACATGGAGCTACTTGGGGAGCTATGGATGGCATTCCTATTTATGAAATAGTTATTGTAATTTCAGAACAATTAGCATGCTGTGTTTGAAATTAAAGGACAAATGTACGAGTACAATATGTTTTCTAAGTTTTAAACGAATGTCTATTTATTTCCGCTGCAATGTTTTATTATTAAACTGATTTTATGCTATGATTAACCAACTGTGAGGCTTCCCGGGAACGGGGTCTTACAAGATAATCTTCTCTTATAATGATGTTATAAGAAATAGTAATGTTTTCGCTTGGGCAGTGTTCTTGCGTATGAGGGTGTTTTCAAATGGCATTGTTCTCGCCTGATAGTTCTCGCATGGTGAAGTTTTCACATGATAGTAAATTTATAGTAAAGTTCTCACGTGTCACTATAGATAGTAAATATTATAAAGTATGTGTATGACCCCATTATAATACATTGATAAAGATAGTATCCAAGATAATTAATGGTTAAAGAAAGAAAAAATGTTTTGTATTACGATTGTTAAGATAAAGTGAAAAATAAGGATTTAACGGTAAACATGGTTCACATGTAAAATGTTAAGGAACATGAATAATAATTCAAGAATAGTTACCCGCTAAAGCACAACTATAAAAACACTAAAGTATGCTAAAAAAGTCTTACAACCATAGAGTTTTTGAGGTATTTCATGCCTCAACATAGGAGTCTTGCATAATGACATGATAGGAATCTTGCATTCGTTGCAAGCCAAACATGAGTCTTACATAATGGCAAGCGATAGTAAAGTCTTGTGTATTACACTAGAAAGGCTATAAGAGTTCTGTACGAAGTACAAACTCATGATTAAGTAAAGATAAGAAAAGGTAAAGAACGATTAAGTATTGATAAAGTATTGGCTAAAGTATGATTAGTGAATAGACATAGTAAAAGTTAAAGAAGTCTTACGTCAATGTAAGCACATAGATAATATCGATAAAGTCTAAAGTATAGAATTCAAATATAGTATAATTTAATGGCTAAAATAAAATGTATTGCTAAAGTAGAATAAAAAAAGAAAGTTAGAGATAAAGTTTGGTTAAAGTATTTTGTTAAAGTAAACCTAGAGATCACTTAACAATTTTGACATGTATATTTGTTTGACAAATATGTTATATACATAAGATGTGAGTTTACCATGGATCTAGCAGCTACCTAGCATTTTTTAAGACTGGCATCATGGTATAGTTTTTATACTTAGTTAAAGACATTTGGTTTTTGATGTAATATGGTTTGCCGACCAATGCTCAACAAATCAGTAATAGTATTTATAGATGATATCCTGATTTATTCAAAGAACAAGAAAAACCACATCTGTAACATCCATGAGGTGTTAGAAACCCTAAGAAAGGAGAAGCCGTATATGAAGTTCTCAAATTTCATTGTTCTTGCTATGTGAGGTACAGTTTCTCGGTCATTTAATTAGTCAGATGGGATCATGGTTGATTTTGTCAAAGTGGAAGTTGTGTTGCAGTGAAGTTCACCGAATACGACATCAGAAATCTGAATGTTTTTTGGATTGGCGGGTTACTATAGGAGATTTATCTAGGATTTTTCCAAGATTGCCTCATGATTGATAAAGTTAACAAGAAAAGATGTATATTTTGAAAGGAGCAATTGTCAAGAGAATGTGTTTATAGAGTTAAAGAAAAGGTTAACATAAGCTCTTGTGTTGACAATGCCAAAAAGGAATGAAGACTTGGTTGTCTATTTTGGCGTGTCTTATCAAGGGTTAGGGTGCATCCTGATGCAACGAGAAAAAGTCATAGCTTTTGCTTTCTAAGAGTTAATGATTCATGAGGTGAGTTATCCTACTCACGATCTAGAGCTGGTTGATGTAGTGTTTGTGCTAAAGATATGTAGACATGATCTATATGGTGTCGAATGTATGGTTTTTACAAACCCATAAGCCTAAAGTATTTCTTCTTTTTTCTTCACCTTGAAGGCAGAACATAAAATTCTTTTTCTTCACCACGATCTTGTAGCATCCTCTTTTCTTCTTCACTTGTAGGCAATACACATAAATTTTATTTCCTTTTTGTGTTTCTTGTTTGTTTGATGGCCCCAAAGAAACCAAGTATACACACACAACAAAATTCTTCTCCTACTTCATTTGATTCTATGGAAGGGGTTGTTGATCTATGAATAGGATAAAGCTAAAATAAGCACTAGATACTACTTGCCGAATTCTGCCAAGCGCTAAACCAACTACCGAAACACAAATGCTGAATGTCTGCCGATCAGTATATGCTGAGCAACTATTGATCAATATTCTACTGAAGGGCTGCTGCTTGACTACTGCTGATCAGCACTGAACTCCATGAGCTGCTGATCAACTGTTACACAAGACAAGATTGTCAGTAACGGCTAATGTGTTCTACCTTTTGGAAACAACAAAGCACTGAAGCTTCCTAACTCTAATGTGCCGATTGTCTGTCTTAATATACAGTCTTAACATAGAATTGTTTATTCTTATTATTTAGATTTCATAGTATAAAGTCCTCACACTTGTATAGTAGAGGCAAGCTTTTCAAGCTTTTCAAGTGTAATGAGGCTAAGCACTAATACTACATGTTAGGGATCTGGGTATTAATAAACTCACAAACATAACCCTAAGTATAAGAGAGAATTAAGAACAAAGATGAACACATGATATTTACGCGATTTGGTTGATGTGGCCTACGTTTACAGTTTGCAACCAGTTTATCTCTTTTATTGCTTTTTGACTCACTCATGAAGAATTACAAGTACACAAGATAATATAAATAGGAAAATGTTAGGGTTTATAATTTAATCTTCAAATAATCTATATTGAGCTATAATTATATAAAGCGGGCCAAGCATGCCACTAGTCTTTAGTTTAACTAATCTGTAATCCCAAAATGTCTTTTAGTTGAATTGGGCTGATACAAAAAAATCAAGCCTCCACTCATTAAAACCAACACCTAACCTATTAGAACCAATTAGATTAATAATTTGATCGGTTAACCAAACCTAACCTAAAAACCTATTTTTTAAATAAACTTTATTTTATAAATGAAAAATATAAGTTAATTAAATAACAAAGATATATAATAAACTTAAAAACTTCATCCTTTATTTATTTTTAACAATACAAAACATTATTTCCTAGAAAAAAACATACAAAAATTGTCTTCGTCTTTGTTAAGTTGTCGACGGCTTCAAGGCTACTTGATTGCACCGATTCATCACATGCTTGCTTTTCATCTGATAGTAGAAAGGCCTTTCCTCTTGCTACTTCCTACTTGTATATTTCTTCTTCCAACATCAGTTTATCTTCAATACTTGAATAATAACCTATAGCGATGATGTAGGTTAAAAATATGTTTTTTAGTTTTTTCAAATGAAAGAAATTCGGTTACATCGACACCTATATCGATTATTTGTCGTCTCTATAGACTTATCTATGCTAACTACCTTTATCCACATGACATTTTAGAGTAATTACGACGACTCTGCACCTATGAAATGTCGTCGTTATAGGGGGACATTTTAACATCACTATAAGCTTTTTTTCTTGTGATGAACCCTAACTTTTAACTTGGGTAGGGAAATGTATTACAATTGATTAAATTAATCTGGGTTGATTGGTGGAACAAAAACGTAACAAAAACAATGTTTTTTTTAAAAAAATGTGTTTTTCAAAACGTAAAGTGATTTCTAGATAGTTTTGTGGAATGGTTTAGTTTTTAGCTGTTTCGCTATCTGAGATATGGGAACTACCTTACGTGGCAAAGCTTCCCTGCGAGTGTTTCACGCGGCGTATAGTGGGACATTTTAAACCCACTTTCTCTATCTCAAATAGTGGAAGTGGCATATTTCATCATAGGCTCTTGTCTCATCATCTATTCAATGGAATCTATGCAGTCTGTGAAATCAATAGTTTTATTAATGGGAATCTATGAAGGGAATCAATGCTTTATACATTCACGTGTGTACCCAGCAATGCACTTCCGCTAGTTAAGATAGAGGAAGTCATTGATTACCTTTGACCAAGACCTAACCATACAACAACTATTCAACCATCCTTCATTTAATATCTTTTACATTACCTTTTCCTTATAAATATCACAAATCATTTACCTTATGAATCTCACAAATTGTAAAACATATTGTCAAAGTTTTTCCAACTCTAATCAAATTCTTACAAAATAAGTAACCATTTAAATCTCGGGCCTCTCATTGAAGATGTTTAGTTTTTAAGAAAAAAGCATTATGCATATCGAATGTTTAAAAGCAGAACATCAGAGGATCATAGTCACTACCAATTGGATGTGGTGATCAACAATTTTGGCAGTTTTTATATGAGTATGGCTCCATTATAAAGTTAGAGAACTCGTTGACAATGTTGGTTTTGTGGGGCATATTGACCATGGTTTGATAGAGGCACTCGTCGAGAAATGGCGCCCGAAAACTCACACATTTCACCTGCCTATTGGTGAAGTCATTGTAATCCTACAAGATATTAATGTTTAGTGGGATTTACTGGTTGAGGGTTCAGTTGTATCTAGTGTTGAACCATCAATGATAACTCAACAATGTTTAGATAGGTGTGAAACCTTGATAGGTTCTCAACCTCAAGAATTAGATATGAAGAGTAACACTATAACGTTAAAATGAATTATGGATGTTATCAGTAGTACACTTCATGAAGAACTAACTGAGTTGCAAGTAACACAAAATTCTTGTTTTGTCACTCTATATTTATGTGGTGGGACATTGTTTTCGGATTCTTCAAAGAACATGGTTTCCTTTGGCTTTCTTAATCACATAAAAGATTTAACAAATGGTTGTTGACTTAGTTGGGGCAGTGTTGTGCTCGTATAGTCATATAGTAGTCTATGCAAAGCAACAACACCCGATGCTTAATATGTAGGTGGTCCGGCATTCATATTACAAATATGAGCATGGACAATAATTCACTATTTTCAACCAAGGGTCGATCGAACCAGTTTGATCGGTCTAAACATTGGTTGCTTTGTATGTTAAAAAATACTACTTACTTTTTTTAATAAATTATATGTTACTTACTGTATTTAATAACCTTAATTGTTTTTTATTATTTTAAAGTGACATGAGAGATTAAGCTAGATGGATATGTCTTCACATGTATTGAGAGCTTATAGCTCTTAGCTACATTGCTTACAAGACAGACATGTATTATAAATTAAATATAGTCTTCTTACTTTTTCAAATAGTATGTTTCTAATTGTTAATTATTTTTTAACTGTAGTTTGATCGGTGACCTTATGACGATTTGATCGAAGTACTATTGACAAAATGCAAAACCGGCGTTGGTAGTTGGATATCGGAATGCTTTTTGATATATTAGGAGGTTGTTGAATATCATTCACCATGAAGGGTAATGCGGCAGTTTGGCATGATGCAATACATACCGGACCCCATGCCTCTTAGTGTGAGTGACCACAAAACACTGCACGACTTCAATCGCTTCGGAAAGCCAAATAGAGACCGGGTAGGATATTATTTTCAATACGTGTCTGTGTGGAATAGTCATCACCGACACATATCCGAGGGAGAACGGACTTCAATGCCTATGGTAGCACCTGGTTATTTACAATGGTACCGTAATCGTACAGTTATATGGATTATCGATCCAAGGAACCAACAAGCCATGCCACCGCTTGTGTTTCAGGATGACGGTGAAAGATCTCAATTATTGGTTTGTAGTATTTACTTTAAATAACTCAATATACTCTTTATTCTAATAATATATATTCAGTTATTTTTAGATGGATGACATAAATCTATTGAGCCAACATACCAAATAGTACAGGGAAACAACACCACTGTCTTTAGAATATTCCTAAAATTTTGAGTATCTTCAAAACACGGCATCTCAGGTGTTAGGAATGGTCAATGAACAAGATCATTTTAACTATCCTCTAAATTTGCAAACATACCCGGTTGACTTGGAGGACGACGAAACGAAACCACAAAATTTGCGTTGGTAGGAAGGGAGAGGTCGTCAAAGACACGTGCCTCCAAACAACCAATAACGAACAGAAAATGTTGAGAATATTAAACATTATATTTACTAGTGATAATTATGTATAACAAACTTTTAGTCGTCCTTCTAGTCCCGGGTGATTTCATGAAATACAAGTAGACCTGTTATACAATCATACTGTTCAGCTGGAGGAGGTCACCCCATTCACGAATATATTGTCATTATTCTCCAAAGACCAATCTCAAAAGTACAACTATTTTGCTCCAAATCGAAGTCCACAAGTACCCTATAATTTTTCAAATGTACCATCTATCCCCTTAGACTTGGATTTGAACATGGATTTTGGTGCTTTGGATCCCACATATCCAAATGCAAATAACACAAATTAACCCAGTGGTAGTCGTGAATTTTAGTTTCTAATATTGTTATTGTAGCTTTTCGTTTTTAGTTTAACTTATATTTAACATCTAATATAAATTCTGAAATAATATATTTTGTTGTTATTTTTGTATTATTATTGTAACCTTTTCATTTTTAATGTAGTTTATATTTAACATCCAATGTAGATTTTGAAATAAATACATTAAAATATATCACATACATATTAATATACATATTACACCAACAAGTTAATGAATATACTATGTATCAATCATTGTTGTCTGTTAGGAGATCTATTGCTCTTATGACCACGTTCCCTACATAGTCCAAATCTACTGATTCTAGGCTCTTTAGCATAATGGACATCCATTTCATTGTGAATTCTACTGGCTCGTCTTTTGCCTCGTACCACTATGATTCTAGATGGGTCAACTTGAATTCTCCAACCTGGATCCCTCTAGTAATTTTTATATGGGAAGGGGAAAAAGTGACCATTGTATTGTGCACGACATGTAGAAGTTTGAAATATTTTGTGTGAACAACGTCATGAGGTACTTCACCTCTCTAGTGGCAAACTGCGATTGCATGTGAACATGGAAATCTAAAAACTTGCCACTTTTGGTAACTACATTTTTTTACAATATTCAACAATATAATAATTTCACCATCTTCATTTGTTTCCAGCCTTGACTCAAACTTATACCTTGCCTTCATTTGATCAAATAGAATAACTTGGTGTTCATGTGACTAACTATTACGATGTTCAAAAAATCGCCACATATGTGGGGGAAAAGGCGTGTTGCAACTCAGCACAATCTTAGTGTGCTTTACATATTGAGCGACATCTCTTTAAAACGTTAAGTCGATACAAGCCTTTACAGGCAACAACCTCGCTCCATGTAATACATTATTTAAACTCTCCGAGATATTTTTCATTAGGTTACCCTATTAGCGATTTCCATGATCATGGACAAGTGTCCATTTACTTTTATCAATACTATGCAAGTATTTCCTAGCTTCCTTATTGATTTCCTTCATTTGATGTACGTCATGCCGATACTTTCGATGTGGTGTTGTGCTACTCATGGCCTAACATAGCTTCTTCAAGCTCGAACTCTTGAACCATTTCATGAAGTTGCTTCTAATATGATGTATACAAAAATGATGATAAGCAGCAGGCTCCATCCACCCTTCAAGATTGTCCATTGTATTCACTATTCCTATATGTTGGTCAGAAATACCACACAACCTACCCATAGAGCTATTCATAACATGCTCGTGAAACTATTAAAGAAACCAACTCCAGTTCTCATTTGTCTCCTTGTCAAAAATTGCATATGCAATCGGCAGTATGTAATTGTTTGCGTTTTTAGAAACCACAATCAACATCTTTCCCCGATATGGTCCCTTGAGATGGGTACCACCTATAGACATAACATGCTGGCAAAGATGAAATGATTTAACACATGGACCAAATGCCTAAAAAACATATTGAAATATGGCAAAATCAAGTGACCCACAATCATGGTGTTTAAACTGTACAATGTACTACTGGGATTTGAATCTTGTAACACCGCAAAATATATGGGCAACTCACTAAAGTTGTTTTCCCAACTACCATGTATACTCTCAATAGCCTTTCTACGAGCTTTCCATGCCTTAGAGTACCTTATCTCAACATGTAACTTTTCTTTGATATAAGCCTGAATTTGTTTTACTGGACAAATTAGCTCATCACTAATTTGGGGGAAGATGTACGTAGCTACATATTTGGATCTAAGAGTATGATTCTTGTTACGTATAAGTATAGGGTAGAAGCTATGGTTAGAAGTCTATGTAGTGATTTGTCATAAGTGTTGGTTTCTTATTTCTTTGCAGATACAACCTAATGACATGAGAGAACAGTTTGGCTATTGTTTTGGAGAGGATTTGTTTATTTTGGCTGAATGAATTTACATTTTGCCTTCTATAATGATGGTTTTGCCTTCCAGTAGCAACATTCCACCTTCATAATGTGAACACGACATCATATGAATATCATCTAAGCCTTCATTCCATAAGTTCATATCATCTTCAACATCAATATCTTGAAGTCGATAATCAGCTAACTCTTCATCGTCTTCAACATAATCAACCAATCCTTGAGAAAAACCGGGATAAACCCCGGAATGATATTGTTGTGATGAAGGATGGATAAGCACCTCGACTTTAGAATCACTATCTGTAGGCTGGAATTCACTCTCTTTAGTTTCCTTGGTTATGTGACCGTTAGAATGATCAAAGGCTTATATGATGACGGACCAGATTCGACTTCATGAGAAGAGTAAGGATTGTGTTCTTGTGTAGTGGACGATCCAGCACCAACTTGATGAGATACAAAAAAGCTTCATAGAAAATCAACACAACTGCTTTGTTGGAACAATACTACCGCCTCCCATATAACTTTCACATGACCAATGTAATTTACCATATTTTTTTTCATGATAATATAACATGTTCATACAGTCTTCACCAACGATAAATCAGCTTTCATATATCCCTTGAAACGAGTAATAGAGTAATAGACAGAGATTACATGATTGTCTATCAATTTGAACATTGTTACAAATTTGATCAACAAACTATAAATACATCATTCTAAATATCATGATAAACAAAGTTGTTAAATTGGATTCATCACCTTGAACATAAACGTTTACGTAAGAAATCTCACCCCCAATATAATTTTATAACAAATGAATTAAAGGAAGACATGATTTAAATATATAGAAGGTTTTAAAAAGTGAGAACTATGTTCTTAATAAATAAGGAGAACTATGTTGTTACATAAATTAAAGGAACATATTAAAAAATAGATTTTTTACATCTGGTCACGAAACAATGTCACGTGAAACTGCTGCCTTGAAGTGTAGGCCACAAAAGTAGATTTAAAAGTTTTGTTCCATTTGTTGAGTTGGTGGGTGTAAGTTTCTCGATATACCTGCAAGTTTTTGCCACGTAATATAATTCTACTGTCTTAGATAGCGGAACACCTAAAAACAAAAACACCCTAAAAAACTACATATAAACCACTTTACGTTTTGAAAGACACCTATTTTTGAAAAAAAATTCAAAAACAACTGACTAAGTGTATTTTATTAAAGATAAGACTTAACAACTAAAAAAGAGTATTTACTAAATACCCTTGATCATGAGTTATTATTATTATATAATTTATCATTGGTTCCAATAATTTAGATGTAAGCCTGAGCCATTTTTCGGAACATTTTCTTTTGATGTTCTTAAGGTCGATAAATTGTTTTTGACCATGTATAAGATACTAAACACTGCGCATAATCGTTAGATCTGTCACTTGGATCTAATTGTGATGTTTTTGAGCAAAAAAACACCCGATGAATGTTGCATGATCTTTAATTGATTTGAATATTATTGTTATTTTAACAAATGAAAAACATGAAATAAAAATGTGACTGATTGCCAACTGCCAATAGTGTTAAATGTCATTACAAACTTTAGGCATCTCGTAGCCCATTATTTAATAGAAACTTCTTGTTCAATAAAAAGTTTTTAGTTGATATAAAGTTTTAAATAGAACGTTGGACCGAAAGATGGCCATTGAAGCTGAGGCCATTGAAACTTGGTTTTTCAATGGGATGGACATTCGAATGTAATATGGTGAGAATGAGTTGGACGTTTGATATTTTAAACACCCTTTTTCTTAGAGCATTTGTATGTGATGTCACGTCATCATACAAAGATTTTTGACATCGTTTGTCAAATCGTACACCTCCAAGACCTACAATATGGAAATCAGAACTATCTATCATGAAGCACCAAAGGTATTCAATCTCCATCTTGCAATGTACAACTCAAGATTCCAAAGCTAAAGCATTTTCCAAAAGTGGATAAATGGAAGATGTGCTAAAGGTTGATGATTGATCAAGACGACACAAACATCTTTGAAACAACAAATGAAAAGCCTCATGCACCACTGATTCTTTCTAGTTTCTACATATGTAATTGGAAATGAGTTCAAGGAATTACCGGAAGTAGATGGTGTTTTATCTTGTTACAACTTAACAAAGATTGGTTTTATATAGGCCTAGCTAGCTAGTAGCTATGCACATGGAATCAAAAGATTTGGTGTGTAATGCTAGCCCGTTATTCTTTTTGCACACTTTATTCTCTCATATCCCATCATCACCCAATAAGGTGTGGTTTGGGGCATAAAATTCTGAGCTTTAGTGACTACATATTATTGGAAATGACTTGCTCAATTTTTCATACTCTTATTGATCGATTTTTAACATTTATATACATAGATATTAGAGAGCTCCATGAGCTAGCAAACTCATATTTGTATTAAATGATCGCAAGCCAAACATAATATATATAGCTAACTTATATATGAAATAACTTGCTACGTCTGGAATTACGATCATAAATATTGGAGGAAACGTCTCGACAAACTTGATCATGTGCCGAACAACCATAGGATTAATCTTGTCACAATTGTCAAACCTTAATTCAATCATTTAGTGTTGCAATATTAACGTGGAAGGTTTCTCCTAATTTTTATAAATTTTGATATATTACATTTTTTTCGTAAAAAGTAAAAACACATCTTTTATTTTTATTTTTTTATTTTAATTTTTACTATAAAACTCAATGATAGGAGAATAATTATATCTCAATATCTTACTTTAGAATTTTAGATATTTTATCATTTATTTATTTTATTCCTTCTAATATATTTCTTTGACAAGTCTATATATACAATCACATTCCTAAAATTTCAATGGGTCAAACGAAATTCAATTATAAGGAGGTTTGTTGACTAGTTAGGGCTACGTGAGCAAGAAGATGCCACATCGGACAATAAAACCACACATGACACGGTCAATGTGTGGCTAGGAGAAGTTATAGGAAAATGAATACATTGTACGGACATTATTCATGTAACAATATATACCCAACCTTCATTCCCTACTCCAATCTAACGTATACCCTTTGTTCAATATTAATTACTCATTTCTCTCCCTCTCTCTTTTTCTCTCTCTCTAAAAACACATTTCTTTCTGTTGATTCAATTTTATATTTTCTATTTTCAATCAGTGAACATTTCTCATGGAGTTTTGATGGTTTCCGACGCCATTTACTTCGAGAAGTTACAGGTTTTGATCGCAAATTGTTGTATCTCCAACGACTCATTTTGTTAGCATCACAATAAACTAGTCGGAAGAATGTTGCATGACGTTGTACATCCGTCCGATCAGCCTCTTTTGGTAAATCAATTGTTTAGTAGACTTAGATTTTTATGGTTTGTTAGTTAGCAGTATGTCAATGTCTACGAAAGAACTTCTCCGCCCGCATGCCTAAATTCAATCATTTTACCAAACAAATTAAAAGTATGTCATTTTCTATGTTGTAATCACAAATATCTCTTCTTTTGGTACTCATATCTGTGTCATCATTGACAATGATGTTAGGTTTGAGTTATGGTATTAATTGGGATATATATGATGGTTAATCACACATGTGTAAGGATCTAAAACATGAAGAGTTATGGTACAAAATTTGGAAAATTGTTAAGATTTTTAGGCTGGTTGATTATATATAATTGTATGCTAATGTTTTTATTATTACAACCCTTTTTGTTTTGTGTTGATAGGAGCAAGTATCAAGCCCTCTGAGTGCTCAAATCTTGGAGTTTTGTGATTCAGAGTTATTCCAGGAGACCATACAAAACTCAGATGTTACTTCTGTATCAAATTGTTGTTATGAAGAGCAATCATCTTATTCCAAAAGTCACTCTTTTCCTCCTGATATGATCAAGTACCCTATGTCCACCACAACCGTTGCAATCACCACGGAAAATGGCAACGATGGCTTCACTGGCATGTTTGAAGAAAAACTTGTAGAAAGTGACATTTCAGCCTCTATAGATTTCACAAATCTCCATCAATATACTTTTAGTCATCAAGATCAATTTGACCTTTCCCTACTCCAAAACCAGATTTCACTCACCACCAATGGTCCTATTCCGCCATACCCTCATCGAAATGAACAGACAAATGTTGTTTCGGCCATGATGGGACCCATGAACTGTGAAAGTGAGTGTTTGTCCATACCGCCTTCCAAATGCATGCGCTTTAACAACCATTTCCTTGATCATCCCTACCTCCCATCAAGAAACTTAAACCCCATCTTACCCGTGGAAAGTTGTGGAATTTTCAATGGAAATTTGTCGTTAGAAAATGAGATTCAAGCGTGCGAACTAGATTTCCATGGCGATAATGAAGTCAACTTCTACCCGGATCCCCTACCACACCCTTACGCTTCTAATGAACTTCAGGTAATTATATTTCAGAGGTCCTATCGATATATAAGTGAGCTTTTACCGGATATGTTTGTTAGTTTTTAAAATCTTTTGTTGTTGATCTGCTTTGAATTAAAGGCACTTAGTAACGAAAGCCAACATCTCATCAACAATGGAGGCGGACGTTATAATCCTCCACTAGCAAATCCTGAGATTCCATGTTTAGAATCAGAAAGCCTTAGAGGGGCGAACAAACTAACAAGCGAAGAACGAAAAGAGAAGATTCATAGATACATGAAGAAAAGAAATGAGAGGAACTTCAGCAAGAAGATCAAGGTACACAATCTCAATCATCTTTTAATTTACTTTTATTTTTTTAATTTGCTAATTAACCACAGTTTTCTTACAGTATGCATGCCGTAAAACCCTAGCAGACAGCCGGCCTCGAGTAAGAGGAAGGTTTGCCAAGAATGACGAATTCGGAGACCACAATAGAAACGTCTGCAACACTCATGAAGAAGACACAGATGAAGATGTAAAGTCTATGCATGTAAGAAGAACAAAGACAACATTATTAATAATTACATAAGATAATATATCATGCGTTAAACATCAAAACTTGTGTAAGTTTTTATGTTGTTTATGAGCATGCAGGTGATGGTGAAAGATGAAGAGAAGCTGGATTCGATGGATATATTTGCACAAATAAGTAGCTTGAATTCATTCAGATGCAACTACCCAATCCAATCTTGGATTTGATCAAAATTGGTACAGTTTTGCAGGAACTTGTACTTGTGTTGGAATTGATATAGGGGGTGTACATATATATAGCAATACAAATAATAATTGGTCAAATTTGTTAAATCTTGTAACCATATGTCTAGAGGAGTAGCCCTAGTTGATGAAACTTAATACATGTGATGCTATTGACAATTTTGTATATATTGCCTCATTGTCAATAATATTCATCTCCAAAGCATACTTATATTATTGTATAATATTAATCAGCTTGATATCGAACCTAAGTTTGGTGCCATTTAAACAAGCATGTGCAATTATAAAAATTGTAATTATATAAAGAAAAAGTAAATCAATCCTTTTGCGAAAGTTTCAATATTACACTGTATCTAATAAGAAATTATACTAAAAATTAATTAAGTTACCTTATATATATAAGAAAAATTAACCCCAAGACTTCTTGATTTATTGTAAAATAGAAAACTAAACATACACTTCCTCCTGTTGTTTCTCGGTAATTACATACTATGAAAAAACAAACATGATGAACAGTGGCTCTTCCACCTGAACAACATGGTGTACTAGCGATCTATGCATGTACAGTTTTTAAAGCCTTCTGTACAATCCTTGGATGCATTTGGGGGTTTCATTTGCATTCCTGCATGTTTTTGCCTTTCTAGCTGCCTTCGATGGGTCTCCCTTTGCGGTGGCTGTTTCGGGCCTGTCTTATCTCGGTCGCCACTCTCTGCCTTCAATCAATTTGACCTTTCCCTTTGCCGCAGCCGTTTCCGAGCTCTCTTCCATCGGCCGCTTGCGGTTTGGGCGTGGCAGTGGCCGCCGTCCGGGCGCGACGATGGACTCCATCTAGGCGGTGGATGCAATATGTCGTCTGGGCATGCCGGTGGACGCGGTCTAGGCGTGGCGGTTGACGTGGTCTAGGCGTGGCGGTGGACACGGTCTGGGTGTGGCGGTGGTTGTTGATGCCGATGAGGATTCGCCTGAGAAAATGGGAGAGGGGAAGACCTGTTAGGCCACTGAGAGTCTTGCTTTCACCAGATCTATTGGGGTTTTTGTTGCTTGGAAACAAACGCTTGGTTGCCCTCTTTTAATTGTTCTTTCATTTTGGGGTTGAGTTTTCATGAATGATGTTGGTGCTGATGAGGTTGTTTTAAAGATGAAGATGGTGTGTGGTTAGAACACCATGTATTGCAACAGTCTATGGATGGTGGTGCATGTTGAAACCGACTTAGATTTGTCGATTTAGACGCCGCCGGTTGTTTGTCGACCACCTTTGGTGGCATCTGCGTGACCCTCACGTCCGGTCCTTCCCGTCCTTTGCTCGATGAAGATGGCACCTGGCGCATCTGAGAGCTCTAATCTGGATATTGATGATCTGCTTTAGTTGTCGGCGTTGGTGTTGTTGCTGGCTGTGATGAGACAAAAAGCGATTTGGGTTGCTTTGGCCTGGCATACCACTCTCAGTGTGCAGCCGCAACCCGACATCGATTCTGAGCCAACTTGTAATTGTTATGTTTTTTGGCTATGATGATCTAAACGTAATGCTACGAACATATGCGTTTGTCAGAGCTCCGGTTTACCCTGTTTTTATGACGCGCAACGTGCGTGAGGGTATACACGCTAGTTAGAAAAAAAATAACTTTATTGAATTACAATTAAGTTGTAAAAGTGTTTCAATTAAAATACTCAAATTTAAAAAAAACATTCCAATTAAATCACTCAACTTCATGTTTATTTAAATTATAAGTTTGATATGTTTTTAGCATGTTTTTCTATTTGTTTCAATTAGACTATATATATAGAGATATAGATATGATAGAGAGAGAGATAGATAGGATAGAACGGATAGATATAATATATATACGATAGAGAAGAGATATAAGACGTGGATAGAGATAGAGAGAGATACATAGATATAGAGAGACGGAGAGAGATATATACGTATAGAGATCTAGAGATATATAGAGAGACGTATCTAGATCTATAGATAGATAGATACGTAGAGATATGAAGATATGTATAGAGAGGATCAGATACGGAGAGATATCTGGAGAATGAGAGAGAGACGTAGAGAGAGAGAGGGAGATAGACGGATATACTATATAGATAGAGTAGACAGAGAGACAGATCTCTAATAGACAGATAGATCTATATAATATAATATATAGACAGATGATACAGAGAGAGATATAGTATAGACATACAGAGATAGATACACATATAGAGAGAGAGATATATACGATATATAGATACATAGATATATACACAGATATATATATATATATAGAGACATATATATAGATAGAGATATGGACATATATATATATATAGATATATATATATATATATAGAGATAGTTATATATATACTATAGATATATATAATATAGAGATATATGGATATATATATATGTATATATATGTACATATATATGTACATATATATATATATGTATACTATGTACATATATATGTATATATAGATATGTATATATATATATATATCTATATATATATATATATATATCTCTATCATATCTATATATATCTATATATATATATATATATCTATATATATTATATATCTATATATATAGGGTTTGGTTATTATGAGAACCCTTCATTTTTGTGAAAACCCTTTAACCCATCCTAACCATAGATCAAAAAATGGATGGATAAGATCTTTCAAAATTTTTTTTAATAAAAAAGGGCATAAAGGTCATTTAACAAATCCATCAAAATTCAGATTTAATAGGATTATGACAAGTGTCATCCCTATACCCTTCTATTTCTATTTTTTTATTATATTTAAAAACTTTACCCCTTTTTTATTTAAACACTCATAACTTTTATATAAATTGTTATTTTTCTATAAAAATTACACCATTAAACTCATCATATTTTTCTCTTTAATTCCACTATAGTTCAGCAAAAAAAGTTTCACTATGTACATAGTTACATCATATTACACTATTGTAACACGCAACAAAGCTATAACAAAAACAACAAGTTACAATGTTAATTTCCATGTTATCTTGCAAATGACAATAGATCATATAATATTGCACTACTGTACCAAACTTTTACACCCGATATTACACCACTTCAACTAACATTAACATCCTCATTACGACAACCTAACAACCAAACGGCATTACATCAATATAAACCAATGTAAACTAATGTAAATAAATTTTAACTAATGTAAAACGATTTGTAAACACAAACAAATCATTAACCAATGTAAATTAAACGTTTTTTTAATGTAAACCATACGACATTACACCATGTCCTAATGATTTAGCACTACATCTGGAACAAAACAACCCAAAATATTAACCAATGTAAATAAAAAAAGTATTACTCGTACATAGTTACATCAAGTTACACTGTTATACTACAGTGACTTATAGCAAAACTGTCATGAAAACCAGATTGTAAACCAATGTAAACTATTGTAACGCAATGTAAACTAATGTAAACAAATCTGTAACTTCGATGTAAAATGGTATACTACAGATTTTGTAAATGTTATACAAATGCAACAGGTTTTAATGTATGCTACAACACAAAAATTAAATCACAATAACAAACAACAAAAAGAACACACCTTATCACTTCTAAACCTCCGAAAACCCTGAGATTTCAACTCAAATCTACCTTCTTGTGTCATCTTCTTCGACCAAACCCTTTCGGGCACGGGAAACGCAAGAAAAGACTTCATCTTGCTAATGGGTTTACACTTCTCAAACTACACAATATCCCTAATTTAGAACTGATTATCAGGGTCATGGGCTTGAAACTTTTTCTTCTTGCGGACTCTGTGCTTGTATTTGGGGTGAGGTGCGAGTCGAACGACTTTGATGTTGATGGTCTTGTCGTTGGTGTTGCAGATGACGTGGCCTTGGACAGACCTCACGGTAAGAATTGAGAGCGGAGGGTGGTGGTGGCGACGAAGGGGCAGTGGAGATGGCGGTGGTTGAAGTACCCAGATCTGGACCAATAACTATGTATGTATGTATATATATGTATGTATATATATGTATGTATACATATACATAGAGATGTATGTAGATATATACAGACATAGATGATATACAGAATATAGATAGAAATATATAGAGAGAGAGATATAGATAGAGAGAGCTATAGAGATTAGAGGAGGTAGATATATGGAGGGATAATATACATACATATATGTATAGGGGATACATACATATAGAGACAGAGAGATATAGTATAGAGAGATAGAGAGTGAGAGAGAGAGAGAGATATAGAGAGAGACATATAGAGATATACATAGACAAATATATAGAGAGAACAGAGAGATAGATAGACACAGAGATAGATATACAGATAGTAGAGATAGAGATATATATAGATATAGATAGATATAGAACAGATATATAGACAGAGATATATATAGATATAGAGAGATATTAGAGAGATAGATACACACACAGAGATAGACAGAGAGATAGACATATAGAGAGAGAGTGTAGATATATAATATGTATATAGAATATGTAGTATAAGATAGATATAGATAGATATAGAGATATAGATATACAGATTAGATATATATATACACACATATATACATAGATAGACATGATATAGACATAGATATATATAGATATATATATTTATTATATACATCTATATATATCTATATATATATATATAATATATATATATATATTATATATATATATTGTATATATATATAAGTGTGTGGTATATGTTGATACATATGTACCTAGTTTATGAGCTTAATGTTAAATGTCTTTCATGTCTTACATATATGTAATGAATGAGTTGAATGAAATGAAATATGTGTTTGATGTCTTTATTGTTTAATGTTTCATTGTTTATTGTGTCATAACGCATATTGAACTAACTATATAGGTTTGTGGTTGTTTACATAATTCTTAGTCAAGAATGGTTGGGCAATGTGTTTCAACTAATCGTATGAAGTATTCATGCGAATGGACCATGCTAATGGACCATACGCATGAACACTTTATGCTAATGGACCAGTCGCACGGCTGAACCAGGACACTGGATCAGTCGCACGATTGAGACATAAGATTGGCTCAGTCGCACGACTGAACCTTTAGTCGTGCGTATGGAACAATCGTATGATTCAGTCGCACGACTGAACCATACTAATGGTTCAGTCGCACGATTGACAAACCCTAACCTATAAATACCACTTAATTTGTGGAAAAACGAAACACTTGAAGAATTTCGACTCACAGACGTACCCTAGCCGTCCAGAGACTCCAGAAAACCTGTTCCAACTTCATAGATCGTAGTTGATCGTGTTCTAATCGTTCATAACGTTTCTTTAATCTCTAGATTGATCGAAACTGCTTTCTCACCGATTGGATCGCCAATCAAATAGGATTCCGCACTATTTGATTAAGTATACACGCATAATCAGTTAGTACTCCGTCTGTACACGGTCCTAACAAGTGGTATCAGAGCCATCTTCTTGATTTTGCGTGTTGATTCGATTAGTTTTGGTGAAAAAAATCAAGTTTTTCATTCAAAAGAGTCAATTTTTGAGTAAAAACAGTGTTTTCAGTGTCTCCAGATCTAAAAGTTTACGTTTTTCGGCATACGGCAGATTAGGGTTCGTGAAAAATCGTATTTTTGTGTCATAGTATCAAAAAAACCTTCGAATTTTCAAATCCAGCAGCCTCAGTCGCACGATTGACTCAATCGCACGATTGAACTCAATCGCACCTCCCATACGCACGATTGGACTCAGTCGCCCATCCATTCGTACGACTAAACACCCCATTTGCATTGTCCATCCGCACTTGTTCAATCGCACGATTGACTCATCCGCATTGGTTCAATCGCACGATTGATTCATCCGCATTAGTTCATCCGCACGATTGACCCAATCGCATCTCTCCATTCGCACCAGTGAAATCGTTTTGTTCTAACTCTCAAAGTTTAAAGAAATAAAAGATTAGCACTATGCGTTTACTGCCAGTAGAGACTCTCGAATCCAGAACCTTCTGCTTCTGGAGAATGAAGTTGGAAATCACAATAAGCCACCTAAACTTATAATTTAAGATGAGTGCCATAGGAGAAATGAAGTTCTTTCTCGGGTTACAGGTGGGTCAGACACCAAAGGGGATATTTCTACATCAGACAAAGTATGTAGGCGTTATTCTCAGTCGATTCGATATGGAGAATGCTTCGGCAGCTGGGACTTCACTGGCCACAAACCACGATGTGGCACCCGACGAAAATGGTGATCTGGTGGATGCCACCATGTACCGAGGAATGATTGGATCCCTCATGTACCTCACAGCCTCACGACCTGATATCATGTACGCGACGTGTCTATGCTCCAGATATCAGGCAAAGCCGAAAGTCAACCATCTCATAGGAGTCAAAAGGATATTTCGTTATCTGAAGGGTACTCCAACACTTGGGTTGTGGTATCCTCATAACGATGACTTTGAGCTTACAGCGTATAGCGATTCGGATTATGGCGGATGCAAAATGAACTACAAGTCCACTTCAGCAGAATGTCAATTCTTTGGGAGAAGATTAGTCACGTGGCAGTGTAAGAAGCAGACATCGGTTGTTCTGTCAATTTGTGAAGCTGAATACGTTGTTGCTGCAAGCTGCTGTTCACAAATCATCTGGATTCAACAGCAAATGCGGGACTACGGTTTGAAATTCTCTAACACTCCTATATTTGTTGATAATTCTGCTACTATAGCCGTAACTAAAAATCCGGTCCAACATCCTAAAACCAAACACATCGGAATTAAATATCACTTTATACGTGATTGTTTTGAAAAGAATTTAATCGATGTTTTTAAAATTAATACGGACTTTCAACGTGCTGACCTCTACACAAAAGCGTTTGATAAACCAAGATTTTTATATCTGTTAGAGGTCAACGACGTGAAAAAGAAATGTTAAGTGATTCCAGAAGATGACAGTACTTAGTCCGACGACTATAGTTATTTTTTATTTGTTATTTTCTATTATGTTTCATATATTAATTACCTGTTTCTATAAAATACAAAAACTCAAAAAATATTTTCGGTTTTAGAATTTTAGGGGGAGAATAGGTTAGAGTAGTATTAATTAGGTGTTTTAATTTCAGTACTTAAAAAACGAGGGAGGAGGACAACGTAGCTAAAAGGATAGAAATCAAATCTTTGATACTGATTTAATGCTTATGGAAAGTGATAGTACACGGGGAACAGATTATTTGGGACTTCAAAAATTTGAATGATTAAAATTCAAAGTATAAATATGAGAAGTCTAAGCAAAATAAAAGGAAAAATTATAGTAAAACTAGTATGCTAATAAGGTAACATAGAGAAAGTAGACCTAAAGGTTGCAAGTTCATTATATGATGTGTCGGTAGATTGAACACAATAGATGAGTAGACCTCATTGGTGACTTAAATTCAAACTAAGTTATTCAACTTGCTGTGGGTTCCCATCTTATCCCTGGTTAATACAATCAACGTAGTTCCAATAAGGGGTGACGAGTAAATAAACGCCACAAATGTGTGTGGATGACCATAAAAAGAGCAAAGCATGAAAAAAAAATGTGTAAGCGCTATCAAGCTGATAACAAATGTTGTTGGTGCGTTACATGCAAAAAGAAAAGAAAAACGTTCTCACAAGAAGATAGGTTGTGTGCCTCTCTGTTGTGCGATGACACTGACCTGAGGATAAGCATAACCTAAATATTCTAGAATTCATTGTTGTTTGCGCCTCTTTGCTGTGCGATGGCGCTGACTTGAGGCTTGGCATCTCTTTGAAAGCTCTTAGAATAGTTTCTTCTTGTCAAAATACCCGTAGACCGCTCAAAAATCTCCTGAGGAATGTTGATTACCATATAAGCGTAGGATCCACAAATGTTTGTTGAAATAATTAAACCTTAATTCTTCACCAATGAGTGTCAAAAATCTGTGTATGGATTTAAGAGGACAAGTATACTGACAATCATCGTGAGCAACAACTCTTGAAAGTCCAAATCAGCGTGTGCATCTTATAGCTCTAGTATGATTTCCTAAACTTGCTAATGACTCTCGATAAAAACAAGAATCTAGCATCAAAAGGTTTTGGTAACATGTCCCAAATGATTCTGGAATACCTGTATGATTCCAAAATGAATCGTACCAGAAATGACTAACTGGAATTGAAGCTGTGATGTCCATGAAGTAAAATCAATTAGAATTATTCTAATAGGTCGTATTTCATCTCTAATCAACAATACAAAAATATGTCTTGTTATTGTTCTTAATTTCAAATTTGTTCTTTTTAGTTTTAGTAAATGTAATGTAAGAGTCGGACTCAACAACTCGTCGTAATCTGGGATTCACTACTAAAAGGGTCACGTCTGAGGTGACCAATGGGGTTTTCAAATGTTAAAGGATCACGTCTGAGGGATCAAGTTTTTCTAAGTTAAAATGGTCATGTCTGAGATGATCAATGGTCCAAATGTCTTATAAATAAGTAAAAGGGCTAAGTGTATGAATGGTCATAAGGTCAAACTCATAAGTATGAGCCATTCGCACAACTGGACCATGAGTATGGACCAGTCGTACGATTGGACCATACGTATGAGCCCAATCGCACGACTAAACCACATGTATGGACCAGACGTGCGATTGGACCATAAGCATGGGTCAATCCATACGATTGGATCATCAGAATGAACCAATCACCCGAATGGAGGTGATTGAATGAGACAGTCGCACGGCTGAAAACTAGTCGCACGACTGAAGGTGACCGACTGAGCAATCGCACGACTAAGCTCCAGTCGCACGAATGAAGAGTGCGAATGGATCCAGTCGCCCGACTAAGATAGAATCAGTATAAAATAGGGCTAACGTCGGTCGCATATCTTCATCACCCCTAAATCGCCCTAATATCACCCAAATGCAAAGACACTCTGCCAAAATTTGATTAAGTTGATTTCTGACAACTAGTGTGTTACTGACGAGTTGTTACATCATCTGCCGGTAATGAACGTTTCAAATCGCATAAAATGCGCAGTGAAAACAAACCCTAACAGACCCAAATCGTTTAAAATCAAGAAATCGATAACAACCAACTAATAGACCAATTAAACGGGAAAAATTGGTTAAAATGAAAGACATAATATGACAATTAGGGTTCATGCGAGTCTAAAGAGTCTAAACACAACGTTTAACTTCTAGTTTTGACCTAGATTCAGAATTAAAGTGTCGAACAGAGAGATATGCGACTGATCACCCCGAATGAACTTCAATCGCACGATTGAATTGGGCGAATGACTCAATTGTACACATGCCAACCATGCGCAGAAACTCAGTTATCGCACAACTGATTCATACCGTATAGAACAGCATACGACTCAGTTGAGTCGCAGGTTCATTCGCACGACTGAGCTCATTCGTACGACTGAGACTCAGTCGAACTGTCCATTCGCACGACCGAACAGAAGGATTCAAGTCCAATAAATGCACAACATATGTGCTCATCTAGACACTACGTCCCGGAACACATCTGAGTTAGCGGGCATTATTTCTTATCTACGGAGATCGAGGATTTTCAGAGCTATCTCCACGCCTTGCACACCATACAGGTCGATACAACAGGCTTTCTGGGAAAGCGCTGTTGTAGATAGATCCTCAGAGCCTCACCGTATTCGGAGTTCCATCTTTGGCCAGGCCATTGACATCAGTGAGGAGGATCTAAGGACGGTCTTAGAGTTGGGAGCTGATGGCGATTGCCCTACCAGGCTGCATCCGTTGACTGTCTGAGGTTGCTTTCTTCGGGCTAAGTACTCGGGGGACATCAACGCAGGTGTGCTCAACAAAAGCAACCTGTGCCCCCAATTCAAGTACTTAGCCCATGTGCTGATGAAGTGTATTGCCTCAAAGAAGGGAGGTTTTGATGAGCTTTCTGATCAGATCCAGAATGCCTATGTGGCTCTGGTTCTGAATCATCCTTTCAGCTTTTCGAGGATGATCTTCACCTACTTGGTGGAGAACATAGAGGCCAAAGGCAAGGAAGGCTTCTGCATGTACAAATGTTTCATTCAGATGATCATCGACCAGAAGCTTCCGTCACTGCCCAAGGAGAAAGAAGACGATGTGGTGCTTGAGGTGATGGATGATACCACCTTAGGCAGGATGTAGGTCTACCGGGGCAAGCAGGTGAAGCCCCAGGTGAGGAGGTTGTTTGGGCATTTGGCCCGAGAGGACTACGTGGCGCCAGCTAGGAGAAAGTGGCGTCATGATGATAGTGACTCAGATTCTTAACCGATTGTGCTCCCATCCGACGATTCTGATGATGATGATAGTGGTGATGGTGGAGATACTGGCCCCACCCAATCTAGGGCCACTACCACAGATGTTATATCTCCATCATCCACCCACGGAGGAGCTGAGACAGCAGGATTCCATCAGGACTTTCGACCTGATGAGGAGGAGGAGTCCGATGAGGAACCTTTTGTTCGGACGATGGGCAGCAGGGTGGTTGCCACCGAGCGAGGGATTAGGGCGGTAGGTGGACGCCAGGGTGAGTCTGGGGAGGCTGCTACTGATCCATCTTACTCTCCAGACCAGCCCAGCAGCCAAGGGGGAGCATCCTCCTCAAAGGGATCGAGGAAAAAGAGGATGGCTCAGCCGCACGGGATGAAGAGTAAGAGACGGAGATTCACCTTGATCACCACCTCTACCACCACCACCACCACAGCTACCACCACCACAGCTACACCACCACTACCACACCCTGTACCACTACTACCACACCACCCACCTACTACCATACCACCCACCATTACTACCACACCTCCACCCTCCACTACTACACACTACACAGCCATACCTCCACCAGTTATACCTATACCACCACCCATCTTTACCACAACTACCACCACTACCACCACCCATCGAGCTGGGACTTCATCTCAGGTCCCACTGAGCTTTGGATCATCTCTGCCCTCCGTTGGGTTAGAGGAGCAGCTGGCCAATCTAAACCGGATTGTGCTTAAGCTGCTTCCTACTGATGAGCAACGAGCTACACAGCTAAACCAGCTGATGGTGCTCAATGCTGCTCAGGCTCAACAGATAGCATCTCAGAGTCAGGAGATTGCTGAGCTTCGTGAGCTGCAGACTTCTTCAGTACATAGGATAGATGATCGTGAGACGAAGAACAAGAAGTTGATGCTATGACTCAAAGGCTCCAAAGATGAGCCACTCAAGATAAGAGAAGGAGACGATGATGGTGATGATGACGATGCTGAGGATGATGATGATGAGACGAATGAAGAAGGTGATGAAGCTGAAAAAGAGAAGAAGGGAGAAGATGAGGATGAAGGAGATGATGCTGTTGCATCAGCATCCACACAGGCAAGAGAGCGAAGGTCAAAGAAGGCTCAGGATTAGGGAGCCTCACCCTCAGCCCCTCCGGCTGACGAGCCTGCGATTCAGGGCAAAAGTAATGATTAGATATTTATGTATTTAAAAGCTTTTGTACTTGAATAATGTATCAAACTTTTGTACTTAATGTTTATATATATTTTAATATTTAACTGTCTTGATTATTGACTAATGATTGATGTGTTACATGTTTAAATCAAGCAGATCAAGCATATCAGCAAGATGAATACGATGTTGCTCCCCTTCAGCAAATCAAATCTCAACTCACAATGATTCTTGATTTGTAAGGGATTGTCAGACGGTCAGTGAGCTATACTCCAGAAGAAGGAGAAATCATTCATGACCTGACCGACGAGCAACTTGATGAGATGTTCAGGCTGAACCCGGACGAGATTGTCAAGGATGCTCCTACTTTTGATGTTGCAAATGATGATGAGCTCAACGACATAGATGAAATCGAGATAGAGGATGTCACTGCTTCCCATTATCTAGAGTACACTGACCGAGAGGGAAATGTAGTTCCCAACTTTGGTGATACTCTCGGCAGAGATACATTTGACAAGCTGGATCAAATGGAGAAAGAGGCTGAGAAGACCGAGGGTCAAGCCCAAGCCTCAAACGCCGATGTTGACATCAAAAAGGCTGAATGGGCGGCATGTTTTGCTGAGATCCGAGCCATGCGTACTGCATAAAAGCCCAATGTCTACACCAAGCTATACAAAGTCAAGAGACACTTAAAGGTGTCAGGCAAGATCATTGCATGGGCTTATTTTGAGGATCTGAATGTGTATGCAGTGAAAAGAGAAAAGGGCATAGAGTAATTTAGATTCCACATGATCTAAAGACTCTCCCTAGTTTTGAGCCCAATCAGCTGGCACGCCTAAAGTTGTTGTATGCTGACCCGAGAAAGATGTTTGGCTGGTTTGAGGCTGCACTAAGGAAAGAGTACCACACCAGGTGGGTTAACTTTAGACCTCAACAACCGAAGAGGTACATCAGATAGTCTGAAGTTGATCCCAATACTGGAAAGCCAAAGGTTGTGCTGAAGTGGAGTCCTCCGAGCACTATGTCTAAGATTCCCTTACGGGAAATGCCACAGGACTTCACTCCACACTTTAAGTGGTGGTACTACGATTGGAGAACAGGTGAAGCGGTCATAGTCTTACAAAAGGAGAGCCAAATGGATACTATCCGGGTATTTGACCCTATGTGGCTGACTAACTTGTCTGCTAACGATGTATATACCTTATACAAGTGGCCACTATTCTATGACTCGCAGGATATTGTTCAAGCCCTCCAGTTCCCGAACGTGATAAGACTCTGTTTCGCATACAAGATACATGCCAGAGTTACAAGAGAGGAAAAGTACAAGAAGTTTGAGGAGCTAATGAAGAATGTTAGACAATGATGTAAACTAGGTCCAAGGGGGAGTTTGTTAATACATATATACCTAGTTTATGAGCTTAATGTTAAATGTCTTTCATGTCTTACATATATGTAATAAATGAGTTGAATGAAATGAAATATGTGTTTGATGCTTATATTGTTTAATGTTTTATTGTTTATTGTGTCATAACGCATATTGAACTAACTATATAGGTTTGTGGTTGTTTACATAGTTTTTAGTCAAGAATGGTTGAGGAATGTGTTTAAACTTAATCGTATGAAGTATTCATGTGAATGGACCATGCTAATGGACCATACGCATGAACACTTGATGCTAATGGACCAGTCGCACGACTGAATCAGGACGCTGGATTAGTCGCACGATTGAGACATAAGATTGGCTAAGTCGCACGACTGAACCTTCAGTCGCGCGTATGGAACAATCGTATGATTCAGTCGCACGACTGAACCATACTAATGGTTCAGTCGCACGATTGACAAACCCTAACCTATAAATACCACTTAGTTCGTGGAAAAACGAAACACTTGAAGAATTTCGACTCACAGACGTACCCTAGCCGTCCAGAGACTCCAGAAAACCTGTTCCAACTTCATAGATCGCAGTTGATCGTGTTCTAATCGTTCATAACGTTACTTTAATCTCTAGATTGATCGAAACTGCTTTCTTACTGATTGGATCGCCAATCAAATAGGATTCCACACTATTTGATTAGGTATGCACACATATCATTAGTACTCCGTACTCTCTACTACTCCGTCCTACACGTCCTAATTATATATATATATATATATATAATATATATATATAATATAGATATATGTATATATATATATATATATAGGTAATATATATATATATATGTATATATATATATATATATATATATATATATGTATAATATAAATATATATGTATATATATATGTATATATATAATATGTATATATATATATGTATATTATATGCATATATATAGATGTATATATATCTCTATTTTATAGATATCTATATAGTCTGTATATATATGTATGTATATACTATCATCTATATGTATCTGTCATGTATCTTGCATATAAGATATGTATGTATTATGTATATATAGGTATATATATTCTGTTATATATAGGGATGTAATATATATATATGTACATATATATGTATAGCATAGATATCTATATATATATAATATAGATATATAATATATATATATATATATATAGAGTATATATATATATATATACCGTAGACATATATATATACGTATATACATATTATATATTGTATATATATATTATATCTATATCTACGTATATATATATACGTATATATATATATATATATATATATATCTATATATATATATATATATATATAGTATAATATATATGTATATATATACCCTATATTATGTATATACTATATAGTATATATATATACTATATATATATGTATCATCTCTCCTATTGTATATATGTCTATATATATATATATATGTAGGGGAGGGATCAAATGAGAACTCCCTTTTTTTTGTGAGAACTCTAGGAACCAATGTGAACCACTAGTTTTCAATGGCAAAATTGTAATTAACAACAACATAATCAAAAAATATAATAAAAAATAAAATAAAAGTAAAAACACAGAAGTGTTTCTCTCGTTTCCCTCTACCATTAAAAAAATAAAAAAAAAAATAAAAATAAAAAAATCTTGTTTTTTTACGAACGTCATTTTACACATATGTAATTCTTGGAAGTACACATGTGTAAAAACAGATTTACACATATGTAATGACTAATTTACACATGTGTAAATAACGGTGGACGAATTTTTTTTAAAAATATATCATATGGTAGGCGTTGGAAAGATAAAAAATAATGAATTAATGGTGAAATTTTTATAAAAATAATGTCATGAAAAAAAGTTATGAACGTTTTAAAAAAAAAGTGGAAGTGCCATGTGATTTGCGTGTGACTAAAATGTGTGGTTGATGTTGGTTTCTAGAGTTCTCACTAAAAGGGTGTTCTCAAGATAACCCTACCCTATATATGTATATGTATATATATATATATACATATATGTATATATATTATATGTATATATACATATATGTATATATATATATATATATATATATATATATATATATATATATATATATATATATATACACTAGTAGTAGACCCGCGCGATGCGGCGATGGTGATAATTTACAATTTCGTAATCAAATCCTGTTATATACAAAAGTTCTTGTAATTGAGTGAGTTTAAACACCAATTTTTTTAACCCGTATCACTATCAATGCAATTTCTAATATGGGGCTTTGTAAAGCTTATGATATAAATATTTATGTTTTGAACCTATTTTTTCATTCAATCATGCCAAAAAAAACTATATATATGCGTCTAGCGTTGAAAAATGTCCTTATATATTCTAACGGTAAAAGTATAATCAAACCTCCATACCAAGCAAATGAAACAAAACACCGACTGCTTTTATTGTAGGGCAAATTTCATTCAAAGAAACTATAGGAGCAGACATGACGTTAAAATATACAAAAAGGTATAATCAAAACATTAGAACTTCAATGAAAAAAAAATATATCAAATACATGGTTTCATGAAAAAACATAAAGTTTGCAAATCCACTGCTATCCATCAAATTTACTCAACAAAATTCAAAATTAACCCACATGATCATATATCATAAGCTTTGTATTGTATTATATCCATTACACAGTCTTCATAGTAGCAAACATAAAAAAACAAAGCAAATTAACAAAATATAAAAGAACTTGGAAATTACCAATTGTTCAAGTGATCACATATCTTGGTTGCTGAAAGACGTAAAGGAGTTCAAGCCAAAAAGCAAACCAAACATTGGTGTCCAATAAATTGTTTAAGTGATCACATCTAATTATGCATGTTCAAACAAACAAATCGCTACTTGGATGCAAGAGTGAATCACTCTTTCTTGGAAGATCTATTCCACTAAATGGAAACATGCATGTTATCATACCATGAACAACATGTTTGTTTAAAGTTGGGTTTAGAGTAAATGGTATAAGGAGTACACTAATAAACTTATGTAGCATAAATAGGTAGATTCCAAGGAGTAACATATTTGATCCTTTAAACAGGTAGAATCAAACAGTATATTAAAAACTATTTAACTTGTTACATGTCAAGAGGTTGTTAGTAGGAGGTAAAGCTTTTGTTGTAGAGGAAGTGAAGCTTGAGTGGTTGTTGTTCAAAGAGTACCTGTGAGAAACTTAAATATTTAAAATAAAAGATATTAACTCATCAAATAAATTAGCAATAAGAAGCGAGAACCCATTATTAAGAAAAATAAATAATGTTAACAGCATTGTGGCAAAGTTTTTGTTGAATAATACAATGCCTAAACACATACATGTTCTATTTACCGCTGACCACAAAAGTAAATGCTTGACGTCCGCCAATAAAGGCATAAATTCATCGCAAGTTCTCTCAAACTATGATTTAAAGTGATCATCTTCATCGCCTGTACTCTTTAGAAGTTTCTTCAATTATGATTCCATGACTCGAAATAGGTAGAAAATCATAATCATAACCAAATTTTAATAAACACTCAAAACTACTTATTGTAATTTGGAACTTGATTGGTTAGTACATCAAGAAGAGTTAGGATATTGTTTTAATTTTCCATTCTAACTTAGTCTTGAAAACTAAAAAAAGATGAAATATCACACCAAATTTGGTCATAACAATAATAGAAATTCAACCTATGACAGTGGATGTCCAAAATCTGAGAAAGGGGTGTTTCGATGTGCATATTTTTTATCAAACAAAGTAGTTTCAACAATCAAAACCATTAATCAAACTACATGAGCTCAAGCAATGGCAATGGATGCATAAAATTGCCAATGGGATGTTTGGATGCGCATGTTTCTTTTTCAAATAAAGAATGATATCCTTGAACAATCACAACCAGTAATCAAGATACAAAACTTCAAGCAATGGCAATTAATGTCCAAATCGCTAAGGGATGTTCAAAAGTGCAAATTTCATTCCAAATAAAGCAGCTAGCAACTTTAGCAATCACAACCCGCATCAAAATAGGGATGTTCAAGCAATGGCAATGGATATCCAAAAATTGCTAAAGGAGTGTTTGGATGCACATATCTCTTTTCAAACAAAACTAGTATTAAGCCCCCGCGTTGCCGCGGGGGCGTAATACCATACCAAGTAGCACCAATTTCAAACAATTGTCAGTGATCACCGACACCGGAAAAGCTCGTATTATAAAAGAAATAAGAACGAAAAAAATAAAACCAAACGGAAAGTATACGTAAAAATGTTAAACTACACATGTGAAACGTAAAACATTATAAACAATAACTATGTCGATTTAGGACCATCCGCACGTTGCGACGGGGCCGTTAAACGGGAAAAAAATATGCGTAACAACGTTGAACCACACACATACATTATTAAAAAGAAGAAGAAGAAAGAAACCAATAGTATGTACAACTCATTAATGCATAATGTACAAACTTTAAAGCACATAAGAGTTTATAGTTAGAATATATTAAATATTTTTGAACTTGAACTATCATAAGTCATAACAAGTGCTTGCTTATTTTTGCACATGATTTACTTTCACCACATGTGATTGTCTTCCTTAAAAAGCAATGCCCAAACATGGTTGTGGAACTGAAGCAATATCAACTCAAATCCCCATATGAAACTGCAAAATTATTACCCTCAAAGACTTCATTATACCAATAACTAATTATTCACAAGCAAATTAGTAAGAACGAACGCAAAACCCAAATCCCCTATTCTCCTCAAAAAATTAAAACACAAATTAAACAAAAATCAAATTTAACACAAATCTGTGCCACAATCAAAGAAATACCGATGTTGCGATGATTTAGGTCGAACGGGAGGACGGATTTAAGCCAAATCGTAACAAAATGCAAGTTTGGAGAGCACGCTTTTTCTGAGCAAAATTCGTTCAGATTAATTAACCTGTTTACAAACCCTAAATTATGATTGAATCATAAGTAAAAGCTTACCAAGTTAGGGATTAGATTCCAAAACTCACAGCCAGGTGCTCTTTTGTTTACAAACCCCAAATCATGACTGAATAAACCAGGAGGGTCTCCACGTAGGTCGATGATGATGGAGGGAACCAATATTTGTTGGATTCTTTAGAGAGAAGTCTGTAGAGACCAGAACCCTATTAGAATTTTGAAATAAGGCAGTGAAAGGCGCCTTGTTTGAATGGATTGAGGGTATTGGGTGGATGGGGTTGGATCTAGAAAGGCTGGTGCAACCAAAACCAAATCACTTAGATTATTTTTGGGTACAACTAATAAAGGACTTCCGAAGCTAAGTGTGGAACTTCTGAAGGAAATGGAGTTCTTCCGAAAACAAAGTGGAAGATCATCTTCAGAAGGAAAACTACAACTTCCAAAGACAAAGTATTCACTTTCGAAGTTCAAGACTTAGAAGAAAAGATAAGAAGTCAACTTCCGAAGTATGAAGATATGAAGAAGTCCTCAAGCCTCCGAAGTATAGAAGCTTCTTCCGAAGTATAAGTGGCTTCGGAAGAACTTGTTCTTCCGAAGCGAACTAACCTTCGGAAGACACTACTATGAACTAGTGGACATAAGTATGGTGTCTCTGATACTCCACTGCAGACCTCTGAGATACTGCATGGCGTTTCCTCAAAAGCCATGTAGTTGACCATACTTTATTCCATTGTTTACCTTTATCAGTTAGTACAGTTGCCAACTTTAGTTGGTGACAAAAGGTAAGTCATGGACATGTCATGCCTACCATATCATAGATAATACTTCATCTAAGATACATTAACTTAGTATTGTAGTATATGCTTTAGTCGTAGGTTTCTAGCTGGTATCAAAGTATATCCGGCTATAGGTAGTATATATAGTTTCTCATTGTAACTCATGTAATATGCTTGTAAGAGTCTTGTAACACTTTGAGTTGAGAAGTAATATATACAAGTACCTTGAAAATTATTTCTTCGTGTTCTTTGCTACTTAGTATATTATTATCAACTCTTAGAAGAGATTCTACTTCATCTGATCCGAGTGTAGTATAAGTGAGTTTGAGAGAAAACCAAGTGTTAAGTGACAAACCTGATCCTGCAATTGGTATAAGCACTTTTTAGGCTCTTGATTGTGAGATCTTACCATCCTAATCAACCTGTTTTTCACTCACTCCTCCTTACACCACACTCAAAATGGCCCTCAACAAGTCTGAAGTAGAGATGGGGACTATGACTAAAGCACCTATCATCACCCCTGAAAACTTCAGGTCATGGAGCAGATGAATGGAAGGCTTCATCAGGTATCAAGACAGCAAGATGTGGCAATCTATTGTCAATGGCTCGTATAAACCAAAGGTGGCAACACTAGGTGGAAACGGTGCCATGATAGAGAAAGCCGTTGAAGACTACTCTAATGAGGACAGGCAGAAGCTGGACATTGATAGCAATGCTTTGTCTGTTCTCATGACTGCAATACCCAACTCCATCATGGTGGGGTTTGAGCATTGCAAGTCAGCCAAAGAACTGTTTGATGCACTTGTTCATATGTACTCTAGCTCCAATGACTCCAAAAAGGACTCACTAAAGCAGCAGTTCGAGAACTTCACCTACGTTGCTAGAGAGACCCTTAGCCAGCAATACTTCAGGTATATGGATCTCATTTCTTCCCTTCAGTCGGTGGGAATTGACCTTGAACTTAGAGACCTCACAAGAAAGTTCATGAGTGCACTCCCTAATGAGTGGACGTTCTACTGTGTCTCTATCAAGAGGACAAAAAATCTGAACACCCTCACTATAACTGAACTTTATGGCATCCTTGATGGATACCGTTTGGAGATGGAGAACAAGAGAGGTCATCAGACAAGCAGACCCTTGAGTCTTCCTGCTAGCAACACTTTAATGGTTGCTGAAGGCTCAGGACCCACCCAACCTCAACAGTACCTGACATACACCCATCAGCCATCCTGTTCTTCTGGGCCATACATTACGTTTCCTAAGACTCCAAGGTCTCAACAGGCTCAGCAAAGTTCCTTTCAGGACAGCTGTGCCTTTGTCTCAGGAAGTGGACACTCTAGTGATTATCAGTATTGCTTTGATGATCTAGAGTGCTTCAGCCTAGATGATATGGAATATGTGGACATAGTCCAACAAATGGCTCTCTTAACCTATAGAGCAAAGAAGTTCTTCAAGAGAACTGGAAGGCAATTTCCTATAACCCAACCAACATCAAATTTGGGTTTGACAAAACTAAAGCCAAATGTTACAACTGTAACCAACTTGGTCATTTTGCAAGGGAATGCAAGGCTCCCAAGTCAAATCCGGGAACCCCACAGGCCTCCACACATCCCTCTACAGCAAAGCCCACTGGAAAGTTAATAGTGACAACTTTTATGGCTCAAGAAGTTGACTAGAGCTTTATGGTACATAATGTGACTCCTACTCAAGCACTCATGGCTGGAACAGATGACAATAGGGTATATGAACATATCTATACTCCTGCATGTATTGCTAAGGTTAAATTGTATCAGGACTACAATATGGAGATTAAATCCGATATTGAGTCTCTAAATGTTTTAAAATCTGATTTTAAAAGGGCTGAATCTGACTATCAAAGAAAAATTGAGGAGTTGGAGAAAACTGTGTCCTTATTAAAACATGAACACACAAACTATAAGACTCAAATAAAGGATTTAATATCCAAATTATCTGAGGCTCAAGCCCAGCTTGTCACAGCTGAGGCTCAAGCTAGGAATTATGCTATTTCTGAGCAAAACTTCCAAGCCATTCTTTCATCATCCTCTCACTCAAAACTTTATTACCAAAACAAAGGTGGGTTGGGAACCAATAAAATTGCTCCACCACATTCTTATGAGTCTATAAGACAACCAAGGTGTGATACTGAAGAGCAAGAGATTCCATCTGCTGACCCACCTTCTCATGAGTCAAAGAGTGATGCAACTATGGAGACCATCACAGGGAAGAACCATGTAATTTTACCCACTCCTACCGGTGATGATCTACCCCTGACCACCAAAGCCAGAAGAAGCATAACTAAGGCAGCTAGAAAAACTGCCAAGAAAATGGCTGAGTCTAAGCTGAAGATAGACCTAAAGAAAAAGGGTGTATTCATCTTAGCTGGATTCCAGGTGCTAGGAAACTCTGATACAGGAAAGGAGCGTAGTACCAACACTCCTATCCTACCAAAGGATCAGAAGTTAAAGGGAAAGGTTGTTGATGAATAGAAAAAGAACAAGAAACAACAATCCTCAAGTTTCCAGAAGATTAACATTGCATGCATAATGTGTGGTCTGCAAAGCCACATGGCAAAAGATTGTTACTACAATCCTGCTGGCACACATTATGCAAACAATGTTAAAAGAGAAGGAGTCAGGAAAGGTTTCTCATTTGGACCTTATCAAATGGTTCAAGTGATGAAAAAGGGAATGCTTGTTTCCGAAGCAAGGTTGCTTTCGGAGGAAAGTCCTTCTTCTGAAGGGAAAATGGCTTCGGAAGCTAAAGCTGTCAAGACCTCAAAAGAACAAAAGAGTCCCCTTGAAGCCATCCCAGAAGAAGACTACTTCGGAAGAAAAGGTGGTGAAGGCTTCTTCCGAAAAGAAAGAAGCTTCAGAAGAAAGCCATGCTGCAAAAGCTTCAACAAGCTCATCCTCTATGATCAACCAAGGGATGGAATGGAAGATTAAGGAAGATGTTGTAGCCCAAACATCTTCTTGAACGACATCCTTTGAACCCCCATGCATAAATTTTGGTTCAATTATGTCACTATTATTGGAAGAACCCAAGACTAACAAGACTTGGGTTTCCAATCGAAACTAATCATCTCATCTTATGTGCAGGGACATCCATATGACAAGAATAACAATGTTTGAATTGTGGATAGTGGATGCTCCAAGCACATGACAGGGAACAGATCTCTCCTTCAACAATTCCAACATTTTGATGGAGGTCCTGTACAGTTTGGAGGTAAGGCGGGATGATATATTTCTGGTTGAGGAAGTATATTCAATGGAAAATTAAAAGTTGACAAAGTTCACTTTGTCAAACAGCTTGAACACAACCTTTTAAGTGTTTCTCAGTTTTGTGATCAAAAACATCAAATGCTCTTCACAGAACATGAGTTCATTATCCTCAAACCTGGGATGACAATTCCTCAGGAATTGGTGCTTCTTAGATCTCCCAGGAAAGAGGATATGTACAAGCTTGATATGAACAATGCTTCCCCAATGGGTGAAGTGTCATGCTTTCTTTCCAAAGCTGATGATGATGAGTCAACACTATGGCGTAAATGAATATGTCATGTAAATTTTAAGACAATGAATAAATTGGCTAAAAATAAATTGGTACATGGTTTGCCTAAAAAGGAATTTTTCTGCAAAGATAACTGTGTTGCATGCCTGAAAGGGAAGCAAGATAGGGCATCTCATAAATCCAAAGTTGTTAACTCCATCACCACTCCATTACACTTATTGCACATGGATCTATTTGGTCCTACAAGTATAATGAGCATTGGAAGAAAATCATATGCCTTGTGATTGTTAATGATTTTACAAGATTTACATGGGTATTCTTTTTAAGAACTGAAGATGAAACAACTTAAACTTTAAAATCTTTTATTCTAAAAATAGAAAATCAAATTGATCACAAGGTTAAAATAATTAGAAGTGATCAAGGGACTGAGTTTAGGAATCACGTTCTTGACTCATTTTGTAACTCAAAATGGATTGCCAGACAATATAGTGCTCCTAGAACTCCTCAACAAAATGGTGTTGTTGAGAAGAGGAACAGGACACTTATTGAGGTTGCTCGGACCATGTTAGTTGATTCAAAGCTGCCTCTAACATTCTGGGCAGAGGCAGTCAGCACGACATGCTATGTGCAAAATAGGGTTCTTGTAGTAAAGCCACAAGGAAAAACCCCATAATAAGTTATGAAACAAGAGGCCACCGTTCATTGGCTTTCAAAGGTCCTTTGGCAGTAGGTGTACCATACTTAACACAAAAGACAATTTCGCAAAATTTGCTGAAGAGTCGGATAATGCTATCTTTGTTGGATATTCCTCGAACCCTAAAGCTTATAGAGTTTATAACATCAAAAATCAACAATTTGAGGAATCTTTCAACATTGTAGTTAATGAGCACACTCCTTGTGTTAGGGGGAATGACCCTGATCATATCTTTGATTTAGAATTGTTTCCAAACTATTCTAAACTATCTTGTGAGAATGTTTCAGCTAGAACAGGTGGTCAAAGTGAGTCTGATGAAGACCAACTGTTTGAGCTACCCAGGCATATTCCAAGTTCAACAAGAGCTGCAACAAATCAAGCTCCCACTATTGGCAGATCTGACAGTATGACTATCTCAAGGGATAGTGGAGCTTCAACCAATGATTCACCTATTGACCCTCAAACTTCATCAGGTGACACTACACAACACCAAGCTGATGGAAGCAACATCTTAAAGGAACAAGCAATTGTTAATGCTGCTTCACAGCCAACAAATGATGATGATGTTTTTCAGTCATTCAATCAGTCCTCATTGAATGAGTTTGAAACAACAGCTGGACCAAGTGTTCAAGCCCCTTAACAAAATATATCCAATCTGGATCTATCTTTGCAATTGGAGGTAATTCCTAGACTTAGGATTCACAACACTCATGCAGCTGAGAATATCATTGGGGAAGTCTCTGAAGGTGAAAGAACAAGAGGATAAACTCACATTGGGAATGTCTTCTTGTACTCATGCTTTTTATCCCAGATGGAACCCAAGAAGGTAGAAGATGCCTTGAAAGATAGTAGCTGGGTTGAATCAATGCAAGAGGAGCTGCTTCATTTCAAGAGACAAAAGGTTTGGAACCTATGTCCACTACCATCTGGTCAAGTACCTATAGGCATAAAATGGGTTTTCAGAAACAAGAGAGACGATAGAGGCTTGATCATCAAGAACAAGGCAAGCCTGGTGGTTCAAGGATATACTCAAGAGGAGGGAATCGATTATACTGATGTCTTTGCACATGTTGCAAGACTTGAGGCAGTTAGGATCTTCCTTGCCTATGCTGCATCTAAGAATTTCACTGTCTACCAACTTGATGTCAAGTGTGCCTTTCTATATGGGGATATAGATAGGGGAGTCTATGTGTGCAGGCCTCCAGGGTTTGAAGACCCAAAACACCCCAACTATGTGTGCAAGTTGGATAAAGCTCTATATGGGCTGCACCAAGCACCTAGGCTGTGGTATGAGACATTGTCTCAGTTTCTCCTGAAGAATGGTTACACTAGAGGTGCCATTGAAAAGGATCTTTTCATTAGGAAGTCTGGAAAGGACATCTTGCTCCTTCAAGTCTATGTTGATGACATCATATTTGGTTCCTCAAATGACCAAATGTGTAAAGACTTTTAGAGCATTTTGAAGAAGAAGTTTGAGATGAGTTCCATGGGAAAAATGGACTTTTTCCTTGGAATTCAGGTGAAGCAAATGAAGGAAGGGTTTTTCATCAATCAATCTAAGTATGTCAATGACATCTTAGAAATATTTGACATGAAAGATTATAAGGCAGCCAAAACACCTATACCAAGAAACCATAATCTCTACCTTGACTCCGAGGGGGAGGATACTGATCAACATTAGTATAGAGCAATTATTGTTCTCTGATGTATCTCATAACTAGTAGACCTGATATCATGTTTGCAACTTGCATTTGTGCAAGATTCTAGGCTGCTCCAAAGGTGTCTCATCTGGTTGCTGCCAGAGAAGACAGAATCCTCAAAGGAGCACCTAAATTAGGTCTCTGGCATCCAAGAATAGCAATTTCAATCTCTATGGCTACTCTGACAGTGACTATGGTGGCTGCAACATCAACAAGAAATCAATATCAGGTGGATGTCAATTTCTTGTTGGAAGGATCATCTCATGGCGATGCAAGAAGCAATCCTGTGTCTCAACATCAACTGCTGAAGCTGAATACATTGTTGCTGCTAATTGCTGTGCTCAGCTGCTGTGGATTCAGAACCAGATAATAGACTACGGATTCAACTTCATGAGCACTCCTATCCACATTGACAACAATAGTGCTATCTCCATTACTGAAAATCTAGTGAAGCACTCAAGACAAAGCACATTGATATCAGGTACTATTTCATTACAGATATTCATGAGAAAAATCTAATTAAGCTAATCAAAGGTTACTCAAATGAACAATATGCTGACTTGTTCACCAAAGCTTTTGATGAACAAAGATTCAAGTATCTCCTTACAGCTATTGGGATGATAAACATTGATTAGTCTATCTCATTTGAAATCCTTTTTAATGTGTAAAGTCTTGTGTCAAAACAATCTAAACCCTGTTACAAGAGGTCTTTCTCTGAAATTTTCACTAAGTGTAAATTCTTCCGAAGAGGAATTAACCCTCGGAAGATGATTTACATATCTTCCGAAGCAAATTCCTCCCAGGATAATTTTCTTCTCGGAAGAGTTTTTAGTCTCGGAAGAAGCGATTGATTACATATCAGATCTACTTCCGAAGCTTATAACACTCTCCATTCGAAAAGCAATTTTTACTCTCGGAAGTAAGAACTTTACCTTCGGAAGTAAAATTGCCTTCGGAAGAACATTACCTTCGGAAATGCTTTATACTCGGAAGAAAGACTTTACTGTGTAACGGAAATCTTTTAGGCCCACTCTGTAAAAAGTAAAGTTTTGTTAAGGATGTCGGATTATTTAAATGGACTAAACCTTACCTCCCCTGTCACATCCTCCACTAGAACATCCCGTCATCTTATCCAAACCCCTTAAACCGCCATTTCACCCATTTAAATAACCCCGACTAATCACTTTCTTCTTTTTACCAAATTTACTACCCTAAAAGCCTTCTTCATCCCCAATTCACCCAATTCCCAACTTATCTTCCTGCAACTTTCTCTAATGGCACTTAACCCTCAACACAACCAAGTCGCACTCCTTGATTCTTCAAGGGATGCCGACTTCTCTGAATCATCTCCTTTCTTACCCAATCATCTTATTACTCTGCTTTGACTGTTAACCCTACCGTTTACTCAAATCACATGGCTGAATTTTGGGCCAATGGTTAGATTGAAACCCTAAATGGGGTTCGGGTAATAAGATCGAGCATTTGTGGCCAGGAGTTGGTCATTTCCGAACAACCATCATTAGGGAGCATCTCGAGCTTCATGATGAGGGCGCTCCTACAGAGTTCCCCAAGACAGATTTTGACAACACCTATATCCAAATGGGATATGGTGGAGATGTAAGCAGGTCTACCGTCTACAAGTTTAACTTCTCTTACAACTGGAAGTTCTTGGTGCACGTTGTTCTTCATTGCTTGTCCAACAAATCTGGGGGATGGGATCAAATCCCATATGAACTAGGATGCCTAGTTCATGGATTGGTGAGAAGCATCCGCTTTAATTACTCAAGGTTTGTGTTGACCAATCTCATGGGAAACCTCCAGCGGTACACATTCTTAATGTATCCCAGGTTTCTTCAGCACATAATCAACTGTGAGCTGGACCAGAGTCAGCTTGTCTGTGCAGCTACTCTGACTGTCCCTCAAATGAGGTCGACCATCTTAAAGATTTTGAAAAGAGTGTCCACCAATTTCACTGGAAGACATACTGCTCTTCTTCCAGGTATGATTGAGCCAATGGCTCCTGGTGACATCCCTGTTAACCCCACAGGTGATGAACCCACACCAGCAACTACCCTCATATTTCCAAATTTACCTTCTCACCCTCACTATTACATACCAAAGACGCCCCAAATGAACCCTTGTTCAATCTACTCTGATTGAACAAGCTCCTCCTGTTCAATCCAAAAAGACTAGAGTGGAACAATGGGCTCCCACTCAGTCTGAGGTCTCACGATCCTTCCCAATTGACCTCAATATGGTTATTAAGTCTCCTTAGTCTCAAACCCATGAGCCCGAAACCCAAGCTGTAAACCTTCAGGGTGAGTCTTTATACTCCCTTCAGTAGCCAAAAAGGGATAGCCCCACCATAGACTCAATGCCAATAGACATTGACCAAGGTCCCAGGTCATTAGGCTTAACCACTATATCCTTTACTAACCTATTAATAGGAACTGATGAAGAGACTATGTCTCTTCAGGGCAATGAAGTTGATCCACAACACCCTCTCAAGGATCAACAGAGCCTAGAAAGACCTCTTATCTCTAGGCCCCATCAGCAAGCCTTTACTGAGGTGAGTTCCACTGTTATGGATGGGACTCATGTAGATTCAGCTGCCACTACTGAAGGAGCCTCAATGGACCTTCAGGACCGTGGTAACATCACTGAGACTGAATCTACGGCAACCATGCCATTTGATGACTCTGAAAGAGACATCACTGAGCAAGGGAAACTAGGGTGCCAAGAAACCACATATGGTGCTGAGGATGAACATACTAGGTATGTTACCTCATCTCCCCATGATTCTTCAAAAGAAGATGAGGGAAGACTGCAACTCACCGTTGAATAGTTACTTTCTAATGTCTCAAACCTTGAACCTAAGGTTAGAACTTTAGAGGATAGGTCTGCCACTCAGCAACTTGAGATTGAAAATCTTAAGGCCAAACTAGCCGAGAAGTAGATTGAGAGGTCTGTTAGGCATGTACCAATTCAGGTCTCATTGACCTCTTCCTCTAGCTCATCAAGCTCTCATGATGATGCTACCAAAAAGGAGGAGAGTGTTCAGGGACAAAGCCAAAGACAAGAGGAACCACAGAGTCAAGCTCTCATTTCCTTAAGTTCAAGATACCCCATGCAACAAGCTTTAGTTTTTCCTGAGCCTCCTATAGTTGTGATTCAAATGGATCAAAGGATGCTCCAAGATCTCAACAGGTTCTTCAACAAGTTCCTGATGGAATCTCTCATTGACCAGCCAAGTCCTGACTTGTCTGTGATTTACTTTGGAGCTCAAGAGCTTCAGAGGATGAATGCACCTTCTACTACTATTGAGGGAGTGTGTCAACCTAAGGTCCAAGTGGAACCTGAGATTAATTTCGAAGGGAAACAAGGACTGATGGCCCAGTGTTGGTCCATGTGATCAAATAAGAGTGCAATTGTTGATGCATGTATGTCCCTAGATTATGATTTGTAATGTAATAGATCTTGTTTGTCTGACTTTGATGTAATATGAATTGATTAATGAAATGATATGGATTGTTTGTGATTTGTAATGTCTAATATTTCATTAATGAGTTGATATTGAATTGATTAAATTGGGTTTATGATTGTTTGAATGGTTACACATCAAGTTATATTAATTAAAACATTCAAACTTAACTTAAATGAAGTTCTCATGCGAATGGACCACACGATGAATAACTTCATGAATGACTCAGTACCAGTCGCACGACTGAACCAGGAGACTGGATCAGTCGTATGATTGACACATAAGATTGGCTCAGTCGCACGACTGAACACTCAGTCGTGCGGATGAATCAACCGCATGGTTCAATCGCACGACTGAACCATACTTATGGTCCAGTCGCACGATTGAACAATACTAACCTATAAATAGACCCAATTCGTGGAAAAACGTAAGCATTCATACCATTACGACTCCAGACGTACCCTAGCCGTCCAGAAGCCTCCCAAATCGTTCTCCAAGTTCACAGAACACATTAGATCGATTCCTAATCGACTTCTAACGTTAGATTCAATTCTTGATTGATTCTTCGTGTGTTCTCACTGATTGGATCGCCAATCAAATAGGATTCCGCACTATTTGATCTGGTTTACACGCTAATCACTAGGTATTTCGTTCAAATACCAGGTCCTAACAAGTGGTATCAGAGCTTTGGCTCTTGATTACGTGTGATTCAATCAAGATTGCATAAAAGTTTGTGTTTTTGCACTAAAAACGCAATCTTTGGTGTCAAAAGTGATCTTGGACGTTCCCTGCTCATCAAAGTTTGGTTTCTACGGACTTAGGCGATTAGACATGCGAAATTTCGAATTTTTACGGCTGAAACACGTCAAACCTAGAAAATTTCGCAAAACAGCAGCTTCAGTCGCACGAGTGACCCATTCGCACGACTGGACTCCATTCGCATTGCCCATTCGCACGATTGGACCTAGTTGCACCTTCATTCGTCCGATTGAACCGTTCATTCGCATAGCTCATACGCATCAGATTCATTCGCACGACTGAACCAATCGCTCAGTTCAGCCGCACGATTGAACCAGTCGCAGAGTTCATACGCACGACTAGACCATTCGCATCCTTCAGTCGCACCAGTGATAGTTTGTTTGATTAGACTTAAAGTTATTCGCCATGGAAGATCAATTGTCAGCCTTTACTGCTGGGAAGGACTCTAGGATACAGAACCTACTGTTGCTTGAGAGTGAGGTGGGTAATCATAATAAACCACCAAAGCTCTTGACGTTAGATGAGTTTCCCCACTGGAAACAACGTTTTGAGATCTACCTCAATGGAGTGGATCCGAATCTGTGGGAAGCCATCGAGATTGGATATAGTACACCGGTGGGAGCTGATGGAGTTAAGCTAACATTAGGAGGGATGACGGACGCGCAGAAAGTTAAATACAATGCAGGGAAAAGAGTTTATGCATTGATTACACAGTCTATCCCCAAAGACATCTTCCACCAGTACTCAGAGAATAAGCAGTCCAAGAAACTGTGGGATGAGCTAGAGAAGAGGTACGACGGGAATGCTTCGTTGAAGGCAATCAAGGCCAAGGAGTTAAAGAAGGAATTCGATAACTTCTCATCGATTAGTAACGAGAGTTTAGACGACGTCATAGATAGATTCTACCATTTGATGAGCGAACTGCATACACATGGGGTGGAAACTACCATTGAAGAGAAAGTTAGTAACTTTGCAGACGGATTGCCTGGAAAGTGGGCTTCATTCGTGTCTAACCTGAGACAGAATGGAATGCTGGCAAAGCTGGATATTAATGACTTCATTCTTAAGTTGCGAGAAGAAGCACTTAGGATGAAGTACAGAGCTCAGAAGTCTTCGTATACTCAAAATCCAGCTTTGTACAACGCCACGCCGCAAGCTAAGACATCTGGAGCACCTCTCCAGACTGCATTTGTGTCTAGCTCATCGAGTCCTTCACATGCTTCTTCTTCAGGATCAGACAGGTCAGGGTCTTCTTGTACCCACTATATTGGATCTGAAGCAAGTGCTACTAAATTGAAGACCGAGAACCTCGGTAATGTGACTGTGGAAGTAGCTCGAGAGCATATGGATCTTTTGGCAGCAGTGGTTCATTCATATGATGGACTTGTTGCCGGGAAGATTGGAAACTGCCATCTGGCAGACGAGGACTACGAGCAGGTGGACGAAATGGAGCTTGAGAGGATGGATATAATGTGGGCTTTAGCTAGTGCTGTCCGGAGGGCGAAGAAGTTTGTTAAAAAGACCGGACAGAACTTGGTAGCTACTAAGGATACCACATTTGGCTTTGACAAGAGCAAAGTGACCTGCTTCAACTGTGGAGAGAAGGGGCACTTCAAGAGAGAATGTGTCAAGCCAAAGAAGACGGGTAACGGGAACCCATTCTCGTCCTTCACTCGCCAAGACAAGCAAGCTTCTAGTTCTACTTCATCAAGCAAGGATCCAAAAGCCTTGACTGCTCATGATGATGAAGGACAGGATTGGAGCTTTAGGTTTGTCTTACCAGGGGAATCAAACATTGCAAGTGTAGAAGATATTGATGATGATTCTGCGAGTGAAGGTGATCTAGCAGTTGAGATAGCGATGTCACACAGTGAAGAAACAACTGCAACCGAGGTCAGTTACAAGCCTAAAGAGGAGACTTCCACGTCAGAGACAGAAAAGACAGAATCACCAGAACCAGAGACATCTGATGCTGTGTTGATGGCTAACTCTTCTGAACCAACTCAGGTAAGTACTACTGACCAAATGTTTAATAATCATGCTTGTTCCGATTGTGATACTTTTAGGAATAGCATAGATGAAAAATTTGCTAGGTTATTAGATCATAATGATAACTTAGTAAAAGACTTGCAACTGTGCACTGAGGCTAATAGAGTATTAAAACAAAATGAGCATAGTTATAAAGAAAAGATAGACCTTTTGACTAAACAGCTTAGGGAAAACAAAGTAGTTGCCTTTAACCAAGCTAACGACATTAGGTACTATCTAAACTCCCTGGAAGACACTAAGAAGCAAAAGGCAGTTCTAGAAGTAGAAGTAAACTCATTAAAACAGAAACTGCATAGTTGGACTAGTTCTTCACACATAGTTCAACACTTAGTAGAGAAAGGAATAACGGGGAGGGATTGGGTTACAAAGTGGTTCCACCACCACCTGAGACCTTGATGAACACTAAGACTAGACCAGTAAATAATAACCCCATCAAGGATCACGTGGTGTCTACTCCTCTTGTTAGTGATCCAGATTCCTCATGTTCATCTATTGAATCTGGAAACAAACAAAAGGAGGCCACTTCAAAGGCAAAGGGTAAATTGCCTTGTGTTAATCTGGAAAAGGAATTTGAAAAAGTTAACTCAAAGTCAGGGTCAAACAGAGTCAAATCAGAACCTAAAAAGACTTCTAATGTTAATTTTTCACAGGCTTCAAGTCAAAAACCAGTTAACCAAAAAGAAAAAGATGTTAAACAGGTTAAAACAGTTAACTTTGTTAAACCAGAGAAAACATCAAAAGAACCAGAGTCAAAACCTAAAGTGATTGATGTTACTAGAGTGTCACACATTTCTCCACAAAGAAAGTTTAATCATAAAGTTGATAGCAGGTCATGCTACAACTGTGGAGAATGTGGACACATTGCTTCCTATTGTCCTTTCTATCAGACACCTAGGAAAAAGATTGAACTTCAGGATTCAAAGCCTAGGTCTTCTAAGAGGAGTTCTCTAACTCCACCTAGAAGAACTAGTGAGTATAAAGTTCAACCCGTAAGCCAGTAGACTATTTATCACAAACAGGCCTTGCACAAATCTGGCTTATGGAAAGAGAAGTCAGCCTGCGTGTCTGATACTGATGACAAGAAGGAACCTGAGCTACCCTCACCCTCTATTGGTCAATGGGTTGAATTTATGATGTGTGATGCCTCTGGGAAACCCAAGCCAGTAAAGGCTTGGGTTCCTAACCTTAACTAATTCTTTACTTTGTATGTGCAGGGTGTTCGATACAGTGCTGAAACTAACACGTGGATTGTAGACAACGGAGCATCCAGGCACATGACAGGAAATAGGGCCCTTTTATCAAACGTCAAGCAAATAAAAGGAGGGGCATGTTTTACATTTGCTGGAAAACAATGGAGGCTATATCCAGCTCAGGGAGAAGTGGGAAATCAGAAAGTTAAGTTTGATAAGGGTGAACTACGTTCAACAACTTCAAAATAACTGTACTTCTGTTTCCAAATCTGTGATAAAGGATTTAAGGTCATCTCGACAACAAGAAGTGTTACGTGCTAAAGAAAGACTACGTGATCCCAGGGACCAAGTTCTGATGACTGCTTCAAGATATAAAGACCTTTATGTCTTGGATCTGTCAACAGCTGCTACAACGGATCATGAGGTTCAGTGCTTTCTATCTAAAGCTACTGAGAAGGATTCCATCTCCTGGCATAGGAGAATGGGACACATTAGTCAAAGGAAGATGAATCATTTGATTCAGAAGGATTTGGTGAGAGGAGTTAATGTCAGAACTTCCACTTCCTGACTTTTGTGTAGCTTGCAAGAAAGGCAAACAGACGAAGAAGTCTCATAAGGAAAAAAAGTTCATTCAATAGAACTTCCTCTTGAACTTCTTCACATGGATCTGTTTGGTCCAGTCAGTACAAAGAGCATTGCAGGCGACTTGTACTGTTTGTGGTCACTGATGACTACTCAAGGTTCACTTGGGTAATGTTTCTGAAATCCAAATCAGAAACATTTGAGTCATTCAAGGAGTTAGTAACCACACTGGAATCTCTCTACAAGCTGAAGGTTAGACAAGTACGCTCAGACAACGGGACAGAATTCAAGAATCAGTGGATGGAGGCATACTGCAAGGAAAAGGGAATTGTGCATCAATTCACTTCTGCCTACACGCCTCAGATGAATGGCGTTGCTGAGAGAAGAACAGAAGCTTGATAGAGACAGCACGGACTATGCTGGCAGACTCGAAACTGCCTATCCAATTCTGGAATGAGGCAGTGGCGAATGCATGTTATACACTGAATCGAGTCCTGATAGTCAAGCGCCACGGAAAGACATGTTACGAGCTACTACAAAGACGCAAACCGAATTTGGAGTATCTTGAACCTTTGGCGCGCCGTGCACACTTCTGAAGAAGACACAAGAAGGCAAATTCAGCGAGAAGGCGGATGAAGGAATCTTTCTAGGATACAACATACCGAACAAGCGAGTTTACAACAACTCAACGGGTCTTGTAGAAGTGTGGTGTAATGTTGACGTTCAGAGATATACCACACCACCTACTGGCAAAGGACCCGCCTACTTCTTCGACTATGATGGATTCTTCAAGTCCTTCAACATCCCTCTCTCTCCCTCGGATGATGAGTTAGCTACTAGGATGATGTATGATATTTTGAATACACCATCTAGCTCACAGGGAGAATCATCTACTCAGTCAGGGGGAGTAGTCGATGACAGTGACTCCTCCTCTGAAGATGAAGCTGAAGAGCAGATGACCAGAACAGTCAGGAGGAACAGGTTCCAGTTCCTGAAAGTCCACAAGCATCTACCAGTGATGCACCTTCGACTTCGGAACCTCAAACTCCATCTACCTCAGATGCAGAACCAAATGTTCATAATCTTTGCTCTGAGGTAGCTGTTCCTACTACTCCAGGATCACGACTAAACGTCTATCATCCCCTTGACAATGTCATTGGGGATGTCAGATCAGGAGTACAAACCCGAAATCAGCTATACTCAGCTGATTACGCCTCGGTTATGGAGAAGGGTTACATTCATGATGGTGCTTATCGGTGTTTTGTCTCGCAGTTTGAGCCAAAATATGTCAGTGATGCACTAAATGATGAGGCGTGGGTGAGTGCCATGCAAGAAGAACTTCTCAGTTCAAGAAGTTAGGTGTATGGACTCTGGTTGATAGACCTAAAGGTGCTAAAGTCATTGGCACCAAATGGGTCCTGAAATGCAAGAAGGATGACCAAGGGGTCATTATCAGGAACAAAGCTCGATTGGTGGTTCAGGGTTTTCGCCAAGTCGAGGGGATTGACTACAATGAGGTGTTTGCACCCGTGGCAAGGATGGAAGCCATTCGTATCTTCCTTGCCTATGCATCGTACATGAAGATTAAAGTCTACCAATTAGATGTGAAGAGTGCATTCCTTCATGGGGAAATCAGAGAAACAGTCTATGTCAGTAACCCGAGGGGGATTTAGATCCTTAGAGCATACGGGATAGAGTTTACAAGCTCGACAAGGCTTTATACGGGCTTCATCAAGCTCAAGAGCTGGTAGAGAGAAACTGACTCATCTTGTGAAACACGGCTTTCGCAGGGGAGTCATTGACTGCACGCTGTTTATTAAAGAAAAGATGGCGACCTACTGCTCGTACAGATCTATGTTGATGACATAATCTTCGGTTCAAAGAACGAAGAGTTATGCAAAGAGTTTGAAGCAGTTATGAAGAAAGAGTTTGAGATGAGTGCTATGGGGGAGATGAAGTTCTTTCTCGGGTTACAGGTGGATCAGACACCAAATGGGATCTTTCTACATCAGACCAAGTATGTAGGAGACATTCTCAGTCGCTTTGACATGGAGAATGCTTCTGCTGCTGGGACTCCACTTGCTACGAATCACGACATAGCACCTGATGAAAATGGAGATCTTGTAGATGCCACGATGTACCGAGGAATGATTGGATCCCTCATGTATCTCACTGCCTCAAGACCTGATATCATGTATGCTACATGTTTATGTTCTAGATATCAGGCTAAGCCTAAGGTCAACCATCTGATCGGGGTCAAGAGGATTTTTCTATCTGAAGGGTACACCCACACTTGGGTTGTGGTATCCTCATGATGATGACTTTGAGCTTACCGCGTATAGTGACTCGGATTACGGGGGCTGCAAGATGAACTACAAGTCTACATCAGCAGGTGTCAATTCTTTGGGAGAAGATTAGTTACCTGGCAGTGTAAGAAGCAGACATCGGTTGCATTGTCAACCTGTGAAGCTGAGTATGTTGCTGCTGCAAGTTGCTGTTCACAAATCATCTGGATTCAACAGCAAATGCGGGATTACGGTTTAAAGTTTTCTTCTACTCCTATTTTTGTTGATAACTCTGCTGCAATTGCAGTAACTAAAAATCCGGTCCAACATCCAAAGACCAAACACATCGGTATAAATACCATTTCATAAGAGACTGTTTTGAAAAGAACTTAATTGATGTGGTAAAAATTAATACTGATTTTCAACGCGCTGACCTCTATACTAAAGCCTTTGATAAACCACGTTTTCAATATTTGCTAGAGGTCAACGGCGTTAAAAAGAAAAGTGAGGTTATTCCTGATGATGATAATGTGTAGTCCGATGTAGTTTAGTTAAATTTTTCTGTTTTATTTTATTTTATTTGTTTATTTTAGTCTGTTTAATTTAAACTCATGTTATTTTGCTGTTTATTAAAATCCTAAAATAATTAAACCAGTAATGATTTTAGTATTTTAGGGGGAGAATATGTCAGCAAGTAACATTAAAAAAAACGAGGGAGAAGGAGTGGATAGCTGATATAAGGTAGATCGTATCTGTGATACCGATTCAAAACCTTTGGAAAATGATAGTACACAGGAACAAATCAAGAGGGACTTTAAAATTTAATTTTAGAAAAGATGCAAAAATTCAAAGTATAAGTCTGTGTAGTCTAAGCAATATAAAAGGGAAGATGATAGAAAACTGGTAACTCCTAAGGTAACACAAAGAAAGTAGACCTAGAGGTTGCTAGACCACAAATGATATGTCGGTAGATTCAACACAATAGATGATTAGACCTGACTGGTGATCTCAAGATCAAACTAAGTTGTTCAACTGACTGTGGGCTTCCATCTTATCACTGGTTAACACAATCAACAATATTCCAATAAGGGGTAATGAGCATGTAAACGCCACAAATGTGTGCGGATGACCATAATTAGAGCAAAGCAAGAAAAAATGAAAGACAAATGCTATAAAGCTAATGACTTATGTTGTTGGTGCATTTTGTGCAAAATAAAATAAGCTGCTCTAACAAGGAGATAGGTTGTGTGCCTCTCTGCTGTGCGATGGCACTGACCTGAGGATAAGCATAACCTAGATATTCTAGAATTCATTGTTGTTTGCCGCCTCTCTGCTGTGCGATGGCACTGACCTGAGGACTGGCTTCTCTTTGAAAGCTCTAAGAATAGTCTCTTCTTGTAATAATACCCGTAGACCGCTCAAAAGCTCCTGAGGAATGTTGATTACCATATAAGTGTGGGATCCACAAATGTTAGTTGAAATAATTAAACCTAAAACATCACCAGTCTGTGTCAAAAGTCTGTGTATGGATTTAAGTGGACAAACATATTGACAATCATTGTGGCTGCAATTCTTGAAAGTTCAAATCAATGTGGTAATCTAAGAGTTCCAGTATGATTCCCTAAAGTTGCTAATGACTCTGGATGAACACCAAGAATTGAGCATCAAAAGATTTTGATAACAAGTCCCAAATGATTTGACTTGCCTGTATGATTCCAAAATTGAATTGGTCCAGGTGTGGTCAATCCAAGTTGAAGCTGTCTATTCCGGAACCAAATCCCGTAGATGTCCATCTTAGGATTTATCTCTCACAAAAAGCCAAAAACAAGTCTTGTTTTGAGTATTTAGTTTAAATTTTCTAAGTTAGTTAGTCGTTTTAGTTTGTTAGTTTGTCGGACTACATCAGGAAAATCAGTAAGGAATCAAAACTCTGGATGACCACATGTGTCTTAAAAGTTTAAAACAGTCACGTCTGAGGTGACAAATGTTTAAAAGGGTCACGTCTGAGGTGACTAAATTGTTTAAAAGGATCACGTCTGAGGTGATCAAAAGGTTTTCAAGTTAAAATGATCATGTCTGAGATGATCAAAAGCTCATAACGTTAATTTCAAAATTAAAAGGGGTTTAAATGTTAATATTCAAATTGGCAGAAAATTAATAAGTATGACCCATTCGCACGAATGGACCATACGTATGGACTAATCATACGAATGGAAGCCATTCGTACGAATGGACCATGAGTATGGACCATCCAACCGAATGGCCCATACGATTGGCCCAGTCGGATGCTTAAGGGCGAACGAGTGAGTCAGTCGCACGACTGAGATCCAGTCGGACGACTGAAGAAGGGCGACTGACCCAATCGCACGACTGAGTCCCACTCGCACGACTGAAAGGTGCGTATGAGCTCAGTCGCACGATTGAATCTAGGGTTAGTATAAATAGAGGGGGAGTCGGTCGCAGAGACTCACCACCCTCAAAGTAACCCTAAATCGCACGACTTAACTCCACTCTGCCAAAATTTCATTTGATCTCTAAACCCCCCGTTTCTTGATTACTGATCATATACATCGACTTTACAGGTAATTTGCGGTGAAGAGAAACCAATAACGTTCAATTTGACTCCAGATCTGTAAAATCAGACCCGAAAACAAACCGAGACTTAAGTGGCTTAATAACCTAACTTAACGACTCAAACAGATGAAATTAAAGATGTTAGGTGTTATAAGAACGTATTGCGAGTCAAATGAACCAGATAACGATGTCTAAAACTCAAAAGTGGTGAAAAAGTGAATTTGAATTGAACAGTCAGTACATCATGCGAATGGACAGGCTGATGAACTTCAGTCGCACGACTGAAGGGTGCGAATTGCCTAACCGCACGACTGAACCATGCGTATGAAGTTCAGTCGCATGACTGGTGTAACCGCATGAGGTTACATGCGCATGAGTCCAGTCGCACACTCAGTCGTACGCATGAGATCATTCGCACGACTGAATCCCAGTCGCACTGTTCAGTCGCACGACTGATCTCAGTCGCACAACCTCAATCGCATGACAGAAAGATTTTCTTCAAGTTTAAGTGTTTCATGACGTTCTTAGCCAAAGGTACTAATGTTTTTTTGATTTGTGTTACAGATGGCGAGTCGATGGACTATGAGCACGAAGCATAACATATGTGCTCATCTGGATTTGACATCCAGAAACGCTGCTGATTTCTCAGGCATCATCACATTTCTACTGAGATCGAGGATTGCACATGCCATTTCTACTCCTTGTACTCCTTATAGGTCCGTTCAGCAGGCCTTCTGGGAAGGCGCTACAGTTGATAGATCCTCTGAGCCTCACTGCATCAGGAGTACCATCTTTGGAGAGGCTATTACTGTCTCAGAGGAGGATCTAAGGATTGTTCTACAGTTGGGGGATGACGCTGATTGTCCGACTCGATTACACCCCCTCACAGTCAGAGGATGCTTTCTGAGAGCCAAGTACTCTGGGGACATCAATGCTGGGGTACTCAACAAGAGTAACCTCTGTCCCCAGTTCAAGTATCTTGCGCATGTTCTACTCAAGTGCATAGCTTCCAGGAAGGGAGGTTTTGATGAGCTGTCTGATCAGATACAGAACGCGTATGCTGCGTTGGTGCTGAACCACCCGTTCAGCTTCTCCAAAATGATCTTCACCTATCTGGTGGAGAACATTGAGGGGAAAGGGAAGGAGGGCTTCTGCATGTATCCGAGGTTTATGCAGATGATGATAGATCAGAAGCTTCCCTCCCTGCCGAAGGAGAAGGAGGATGCGGTAGTCCTCGAGGTTATGGATGACACTACTTGGGGAGGATGAAGGTGTACAGGGGGAAGCAAGTAAAACCCCTGTCAGGAGGTTGTTTGGGCATCTGGCCCGGTGAAGACTACGTGGTGCCAGCCAAGAGAAAGTGGCGCCACGATGATAGTGATTCCGATGTGGAGCAGATTGCTCTACCAACTCATGACTCGGATGATGATGATAGTGGAGACGCTGGGGACGATATGCCTGCTCCACCGAGAGGCACTGTGTCAGATGTTATACCCCCAGTGTCTGCCCCAGCTGGAGATGTTGCTGAGTCAGCTGGATTTCATCAGGATTTGTTCATGGTGCTGAGGAGGAGGAGGAGTCTGATGAGGAGCCCCTCACGCGAACTGTGGGAAGCAAAGTTGTTCCCACAGAACATGGGCTACGGTGGTTGGTGAACACCCGAGAGACTCCAGAGAGACTGATACTGACCCGAGTTATGCACCGGGTTGGCAGGCAGGGTTGTAGGGGGAGGGGAACATCCACCTCCACAGGGACGAGGAGGAAGAGGATGGCTCAGCCCCATGGTCTGAAGAAGAAGAAGCGTCGGTTGACCTTCGTTACCACCATAGCCTCTACTTCCACCACCACAGCCACCACTACCACCTCCACAGCTATACCATCCACCACCACAGCCACCACATCCACCACAGCTACCACAGCCACCACCATACCTACCACCACAGTACAGATCCCATCCACCACCATACCATTTACACCCACATCACCCCACCATTTCACCGACCCATCTTCACTACAGCCACCACTACCACCACCTCACACCAGGCAGGACCGTCAGCCCATACCTCACACACTTATGGATCACCTCTACCTCCAATCGGGGTAGAGGAACAGCTGTCAGCGCTCAACCGGATGGTGATGCGCTTACTAGCTGCAGATGAGGAGAAAGCTGCACAGATCCGCCAGCTTACCGACCTGACTGCTGCACAATCTCACCAGATGGCAGAGCAGGCTCGAGTTATAGAGCAGCAGGCTCAGCTGATGGATGCACAGCGTGTAGAGATGTCCCAACTCCAGGAGCAGCATGCCCAATCAGCTAAAAGGATAGAGGAGTTGGAGACCACCAACAAGACCATCATGCTGCGGCTCAAGGGATCAAAGGACGAGCCCTTAAAGATCAAGGAAGGAGATGGAGATGATGGAGATGATGGTGATGATGATGATGAAGATGATGATGATGATGAAGAGGATGATACAGAGGAGGAGGAGGAGGAAACTGACGGAGAGAGGACAGAGGGGAAGGACGATGATGATGAAGCAGAAGGAGGGGATGCGGCTGCATCGGCCTCTGCTTCAGGTCAAGAGAGGAGGTCGAAGAACAGACAGGACCAATCAACCTCCACCTCTGCTCCTCCAAGTGATGAGACCATGTTACAGGATAAAAGTAAAGACTAGATGTTTATGTATTTATTTACTTTTGTGTTTGAATCCTGTATTGAAAACAATGTTGAATGTTTATATTAAGTTAATGCATTTCTGTTTGATTAATTACTAATGATTATGTGTTGAATGTTTAAATCAAACAGATCCAAATTATCAAAGAGATGAGTTTGATGTTGCTCCCCTTCAACAGGTCAAGACTCAACTAACAATGATTCTTGATCTGCAAGGGATCGTAAGGAGGTCTGTGAGTTATACCCCTGAAGAAGGGGAAATAATTCATGACCTATCAAACGAGCAACTCGCAGAGATTTCAAGCTCAATCCGGATGAAATAGTTAAAGATGCTCCAACATGCGATTCGACTAGTGATGAAGAGCTCAACGATGTTGATGAAGTCGAGATCGAAGATATCACGCCAGAGGAGTACCCTCAGTACGCTGACAATGAGGGAAATGTGGTCCCCAATCTGGGTGAATCCCTCGTCAGTGATACCTTTGAGGTGTTAACAAGATGGAGCAAGAAACAGAGAAAGCAGAAGGAACAGCCCAAGCCTCAAATGATGATGTCGACATTCGAAAGGCTGAGTGGGCTGCATGTTTTGAAGAAGTTAGAGCCCAACGTGCTGCCAAAAAAGATGCCTACACCAAGCTCTACAGAGTCAAGAAACATCACAAGGTGTCTGGCAGGATTATAGCATGGGCGTATTTTGATGATCTTAATGTTTATGCAGTTAAGAGAGAACAGGGCATAGAGTACTTCAGATTCCCACATGATCTGAAGACTCTACCAGGTTTTGAGCTCAACCAGCTGGCTAAGCTAAAGCTTTTGTATGCTGACCCGAGGAAGATGTCAGGCTGGTTCGAGGCTGCCCTAAGAAGGAGTACCACACCAGATGGGTTAACTTCAGACCCCAACAGCCTACTAGGTACATAAGAAGGTCTGAGGTTGATGCCATTACTGGCAAGCCCAAGATAGTGTTGAAGTGGAGTCCTCCGCGCACAATGTCGAGAATCCCACTCAGGGAAATGCCACAGGACTTCACTCCACACTTTAAGTGGTGGTACTATGATTGGAGAACAGCTGAAAGCGGTCATAGTCCTAAGCAAAGAGGGACAAATGGATACGATCAGGGTATTCGACCCGATGTGGCTTACTAACTTGTCGGCAAATGATGTCTATACGCTATACAAGTGGCCACTGTTCTATGACACGCAAGATATTGTACAAGCCCTCCAGCTTCCAAAACGTACGACTCTGCTTCGCGTTTGAAATTCACGCGGGAATTCACAAAAGAGGAGAAGTACAAGAATACAGGAGGTTATGCAGAAGACAAAGATTAGAGAGATCTAGGTACAGGAAGGGGAGTTTGGTTGATGCATGTATGTCCCTAGATCATGTTTGTAATGTAATAGATCTTGTTTGTCTGACTTTGATGTAATATGAATTGATTAATGAAATGATATGGATTGTTTGTGATTTGGAATGTCTAATATTTTATTAATGAGTCGATATTGAATTGATTAAATTGGGTTTTGATTGTTTGAATGGTTACACATCAAGTTACATTAACTAAAACATTCAAACTTAACTTAAATGAAGTTCTCATGCGAATGGACCACACGCATGAATAACTTCATACGATTGACTCAGTCGCACAACTGAACCAGGAGACTGGGTCAGTCGTATGATTGACACATAAGATTGCTCAGTCGCACGACTGAACACTCAGTCGTGCGGATGAATCAACCGCATGGTTCAATCGCACGACTGAACCATACTTATGGTCCAGTTGCACGATTGAACAATACTAACCTATAAATAGACCCAATTCGTGGAAAAACTTAAGCATTCATACCATTACGACTCCAGACGTACCCTAGCCGTCCAGAAGCCTCCCAAATCGTTCTCTAAGTTCACAGAACACATTAGATCGATTCCTAATCGACTTCTAACGTTAGATTCAATTCTTGATTGAATCTTCGTGTGTTCTCACTGATTGGATCGCCAATCAAATAGGATTCCGCACTATTTGATCTGGTTTACACGCTAATCACTAGGTATTTCGTTCAAATACCAGGTCCTAACAGCAATTGATGTGAAGAATCGCTCAATATCCAACAAGCATGCTAAACAATGATAATATGGAAGATTGAACACAATACTAACTCATACTTGATAAGACAATGTTCAATGACAATCAATAACAAAAAGCACAATGATATTTCTGTGTAATAACTGCTTGAAATAGTAACTTGCAACAATGATCCACAATTAGGGTTTTGCAAGCTTACCTCACAATGAAAATTAACATGAGTATATATAGCAGTCTTAGTTTCGCTGTCAGCGAAACTGTCATGCCGAAACTATAGTTTCGCCCGGCAGAACTTAAGTTCGCCAGGTAAACAAGAACATCAAACTGTGAGAGAATTTACAGATTCGCTCACAGTTTCGCTAGACAGCTAAACTACACAAAACTAAGTACATACAAAAAGGAAACTAACAAAAGTCCTATTACAAGTAAAGAAAGCAATCTAAACTAAGGTGAGTCCAACCTATACATGATCTTCAATACTCCCCCTAGGTTGGATCTCACCGTCTTCACTCTTCTTGATTTGTCTTGTCAGCTCCGGTTTCCTCTGCTGCGTTTGATCTGTCTTCGTCACCTCCTGCAGCTACTTCCTCAGAAGGTTCAGCACATGATCCTCCATGGTCTTTTCCTGCATCACTAGCTTCTTCGGAATGACACACTAGCCTTCTCAATTGCTTGGTCAGATCTTGAACATCCATATTAAGATCATCCTGAGCCCTTACCCTTTCAGCTAACTTCTTTACCTCAGACCTCACGCCTCTAATCTTGTTGGCAACATTCATAAACAAACTAGCTTCTTTCCTAGTTTCTTCTCCAGCCCCAGCCTTTATGTGATTCTCACATAATACTAGTAGATCTTCATCATAGAAACTAAACAGCTCCATAGGATCAAAGACCTAAACTCTTTTCCATGCTTTACTCTGATCACAGCTTCTCTAGTGTTGTTATCATAAAACCATTTCTCAAAGTCTTGTAATTGTTGGGGAAGGGGATCATTCCCCTTACTCTGTTTACAATCTTTGGAGGTTTAACCCTTAAAACAATCCTTCCTTTTCCCGTCTCCTAGTCTTTATCCTTCTTTGACTGCTTCCTTTATGCCTTCATATATCCGAATGACTCAAAGTTGTCATTAAGCCCATCCTTTTTCTCTTTTTCAAGAAAAGTGGCTCTTTCACTCAGATGGGCATTAATTAGTGGTAGAGTTTCCAACCGCCTTAGATCCCATTTAGGAAAGGTCTTAAAAGCCTTCCTCTTAAGCATATAACTGATACTACCTCCCTTCTCTTGATCATGAACATCTTTAGGCTTGAGTTATAACACCAGCTTATGATTTTCTTGTCAGCCTCCTTCCTACTCAGCCCTCCATGTGTTGGAAAAGATGAGTGATTTCTTCTACCTCCTTTTCTTTCACAAACCAGTCGTTTTTATCCATCTCAAACACATCTACATCATCCTCTCCCTTCTTAGCCACATAAATCAATGGTCGTTCATCAACTTCATAGAACTCAGGTTCTGAATCATAATCTATGAGCTATTCATCTTCCTCTTCCTCATCAACCAACCCCTTTCCTTTCTTAGAGACTCCTTCAGCAGGTTTTGTTACTATTACTTCTTTCACCAACCAAATCCCTTTTAAGTCAAATTGCATATTAACAAAACAAGCCTCTATAATATCCTCCTCATCATCTCTTCCAACATCCTCTCTTGTAGCTTCACGATCTCCAGCATCAGTGGTTGCTGCACCAGATGTGCCCTCTCCTACCTTGGATGAAGTACCCACATTCAGAAATGGGTACTTTGATGTGTCAGTCAGATATCTACTCAGATTGAGTTAGTTGATCAGGTAGGCCGGCTGCACTTTCTTCTGCAGTGAAATCTCTTCAAACAACTTTTTCAGCAGTCGATTCTGGTCAACAAGCATCTTCTGCATACCTTCAATCACTTCATCCTTTTGTTTTTCTCTGATTTACTGGTTTGTGAGTTTGGTCTTGATCATACTCAATTCATTTGCCAATGAAGTATTAAATTGCGAATCATATCCTCATCAAGGTTTCCACTATCCTCTCTTCTTTTGGTGAATCCTTCATGTCTATGTTTGGATCGTCTCTCAGGTTCAACAGAATCAGCTTTCCTCTTTGACCTTCTTTCTTTTTCAACTCTAACTTCCTCAGCTTGTTCAGCAATGTCTTCCTCAAAGTCATAGTCTTTCTCCTTGGCATATCGCTTTCTTTCTTTGTGGCTTCTGCTTGCTGTACTCTAGTTTCTTCAGCCCGTTTATTTTCAGATTCATCCACCCGTTTAATATAGCTCTAGCGTTTTGGAGGATACATGTTTTCTCAAAGATGGGTGATCTTTTCACTGAAGTCGTGGCGAATGGCACAACAGTCAGCAAAGATACGGGGATTCATTTGTCAAAGCCTTCCGAGGCACAAGTCAAAGCAAAGATACTGAGATAGTTGGGACAAAAGTGCATTCTCACAGACTTCCGAAGCACAAGTCAAAGCCTCGGAAGAACAACTTCAATCTTTCAAAGCTGAGATTGTAGCTGCCGAAGGACTATTCTTTTATATGATAATCTAATAGTCACAGATGCAATCCTAGAACTTGCATCTGAGGTTAATAGGGAGGATTTTCTCACCCAACCCCTAGCTCAAACATCATCATTAACTCCAGCCCCCATTTCCACCACTCAACCTGAACCTTCCATCCAAGAACTCCCAAAGTCAAGCAATTCCGAAGATGTTAAGGGAAAGAGGAAGATGACTGAGAAGAGTTTCATCAGGAGGAAGCAAGGTTAGAAAAGCTCAAAATAAAAGGTAGACTCCCAACTGAGAAGTTGCTAGCTGCTAGCAGCAAAGCAGCTGCAGCCAACTAGGAGGCTGTCAACAACAGAAGAAGAGTGGAAATCATTGACAAACTCGTCAAATTAGGAGCTGTGAATGAAGATGTACTCTTGCTACCATTAGAGGAGTTAGTTGAGTTAGAAAAGGCAACTTTGCTACAAATCCAGCAAAAGGAAGAAGCAACAAGGGTGGCCTTAGAGGAAGAAAGGGAGAAGAAGAAAAGAGAAGCTGATCAACATCTTGGGAGGGAAAGGATAACTTTCCTAACCTCCACAGGTTTTTCTCTAAAAGAACTATCTCCACATGACAATGATACGATCTTATGGCCCTTCAACAAAGAGCAAGATCAAATGGAGAAGGAGAGAAAGAATGCTGCTAAGGAAAAGCTGAGGTTGAAGAAGAAGAAGGAAGAGGATGTAGGACTCGCCGCTGCCAGAAAGATAGGTGAAAAGTCGTGGATGATAGACTATCTCCGGGCTCATGGCTTTTCTGGCAGGTAGGTGGGTCCTATGTCTAAGAAGACCCTTCAGTGACATGTCAGTGACATAAAGGCTGACATTCGCTCGGGGAAGAGGAAGGAGATGTATAGAAGGGAACAGAGGATGATCTTCAAACCAACCACTCAAGCCCAACCTCAAACCCAACCACAACCTGAACCAACTCCTTTTCCCTTCCCCATCAAAACTGATCCAACCTCTAAACCTTACACCCCTGAACCTACACCATCAACCTTACCAACTTCCTCACCTCAACCACCTAAACTACCCATCCTCCACCCCAAAACACTTGCCAGAACCCTAACACCACAACCTACCCAACAACCTCCTAAACCATCCCCTCAGCCTTCCAAACATCTCTCCTTAGAGGAGTTCAAGGCAATAAAGACAAAGCTCATCAACTATACAACCCTGAGCGACATCTCTTGTGAGGAGGATTCTATCAAACTGACTTATATTGATGGATCCTCATATTCCCTCACTAAAGATCAATTTCTTGATCTGTCCAGAGGAACATTGGACCAAGCTGCACAACTCCTTGTCCTCAACTCAGATACTCTGAATGAGGAAGAAAAGAAGCTAAGGAGAAGGCTGGTGACTCTGCTGGATACGAAGAAAGGAGACAAGGTACAAAGTCAACCCCTTATGCCTAGGAAGAAGATTATCCAGTGGACGTTTAAAGAATCTTCTCACAACTTTGTTGTTGAGAGATAGAGCGGAGAGCCAAACAGGCTAAATGCATCATCTCTACTACACTTAAGCAGATTTGATATTGTTAAGTTAGCAGAGAAGCCACTCTCCAACCCCTCCAACTCTGAAGTAGCTGTTCACATCAGAAATCACTTGAGCAGTCTTCATCTGGCTGAGCTAACTGCTAAGACCAAGATTGAAGAAGAGTTGAAACTGAGAGAGGATGAGAAAAGGAAAGAATCAACAACCAAAGGCAAAGCCTTTCTTCAAATGGTTGAGGGTCCCGAACTTGAATCCATAGTTAGATAGGAGTATGACTATAACTCCCGTCAACTAACTCTCTTCAGGGGGGGGCACAACAAAGGGTACATGTCATTCAGAGTGATAGACTGGATCTCCTATCCACTAATGACTTTTACAAACTTCTCAGCTCCACTTCAGGGAAGAACAAGGAAACAGACAAACATCATCTGTCCTTGGTGCTGAAGGTTTTGAGAAGTAGAAATAAGTGAGGTTTTGGTAGCATCAGCTTAGGGGAAGTTTGTTGGATCTAGAAAGGCTGGTGTAACCAAAACCAAATCACTTAGATTATTTTTAGGTTAACTGATAAAGGACTTCTGAAGCTAAGTGTGGAACTTTCGAAGGAAATGGAGTTCTTCTGAAGACAAAGTGCAAGATCATCTTCCGAAGGAAAACTCCAACTTCCAAAGACAAAGTATTCACTTCCAAAGTTCAAGACTTAGAAGAAAAGATAAGAAGTCAACTTCCGAAGTATGAAGATATGAAGAATTCCTCAAGCCTCGAAAGTATAGTAGCTTCTTCCGAAGTATAAGTGGCTTCGGAAGAACATCTTCCAAAGCTAACTAACCTTCGGAAGACACTACTATGAACCAGTGGAAAAAAGTATGGTCTCCCTGACACTCCGCTACAGACCTCTGAGATACTGCATGGCATTTTCTCAAAAGCCATGTAGTTGACCATACTTTATTCCACTATTTACCTTTATCAGTTAGTACAGTTGCCAACTTTAGTTGGTGACAAAAGGTAAGTCATGTCCATGTCATGACTACCATATCTTAGATAATACTTTATCTAAGATACCTTAACTTTAGCATTGTAGTATATGCTTTAGTCGTGGGTTTCCAGCTGGTATCAAAGTATATCCGGCTGTAGGATCTAGTATATATAGTTTCTCATTGTAACTCTTGTATGCTTGTAAGAGTCTTGTAATACTTTGAGAGGAGAAGTATATATAGAAGTACCTTGAAAATTATTTATTTGTGTTCTTTGCTACTTAATATATTATTTTCAACTCTTAGAAGAGATTCTACTTCATCTGATCCGAGTGTGTTACAAGTGAGTATTCAGAGAAAAACTAAGTGTTTAAGTGACAAAACCCGATCCTGCGATTGGTATCAGAGCTATTAAGGCTCTTGATTGTGAGATCTTACCATCCTAATCAACCTGCTTTTCACTCCTCCTTAAACCACACTCAAAATGGCCCTCAACAAGTCTGATGTAGAGATGGGGACTATGACTAAAGCACCCATCATCACCCCTGAAAAATTCAGATCATGGAGCAGACGCATGGAAGGCTTCATCAGGTATCAAGACAGCAAGATGTGGCAATCTATTGTCAATGGTCCGTACAAACCAAAGGTGACAGCAGCAGGTAGAAACAGTGCCATGATAGAGAAAGCCGTTGAAGACTACTCTGCTAAGGACCGGAAGAAGCTGGACATTGACAACAGTGCCATCACTGTTCTAATGACTGCAATACCCAACTCCATCATGGTGGGGTTTGAGCATTGCAAGTCAGCTAAAGAACTATTTGATGCGCTTGCTCATATGTACTCCAGCTCCAATGACTCCAAAAAGGACTCACTGAAGCAGCAGTTCGAGAACTTCACCTATATTACTGGAGAGACCCTCAACCAGCAATACTTCAGGTACATGGACCTTATTTTCTCCCTTCAGTCTGTGGGAATTGCCCTTGAACTAAGAGATCTCACAAGAAAGTTCATGAGTGCACTCCCTAATGCGTGGACGTTCTACTGTGTCTCTATCAAGAGGACAGAAAATCTGAACGCCCTCACCATGCTGAACTTTATGGCATCCTTGATGGATACCGTTTAGAGATGGAGAGCAAGAGAGGGCATCGGACAAGCAGACCCTTGAGTCTTCCTGCTAGCAACGCTTTAATGGTTGCTGAAGGCTCAGGACCCACCCAACCTCAACAGTACCTGACATACACCCAGCAGCCATTCTGTTCTTCTGGGCCATACATTACATTCCCTGAGACTCCAAGGTCTTAACAGGCTTAGCAAAGTTCCTTTAAGGACACTTATGCCTTTGTCTTAGGAAATGGGCACTCTAGTGACTATCAGTACTGCTTTGATGATCTAGAGTATTTCAGTCTAGATGATGTGGAATATGTGGACATAGTCCAACAAATGGCTCTGTTAACCCATAGAGCAAAGAAGTTCTACAAGAGAACTGGAAGGCAATTTCCCCAGAACCCAACCAACAACAAATTTGGGTTTGACAAGACCAAGGCCAAATGTTACAACTGTAACCAACTTGGTCACTTTGCAAGGGAATGCAAGGCTCCCAAGTCAAATCCGGGAACCCCACAGGCCTCCACACATCCCTCTACACCAAAGGCCATTGGAAAGTCAACTGAGACAGCTGCTATGGCTCAAGGAGTTGACTGGAGCTTTATGGTACAGGATGTGACTCCTGCTCAAGCACTCATGGCTGGAACAGATGACAATAAGGTATATGAACATCTCTGTACTCCTTCCTGTATTGCTAAGGTTAAGTTATATCAGGACTACAATATGGAGATTAAATACGATATTGTGTCTTTAAATGTTTTAAAATCTGATTTTAAAAGGGCTGAATCTGACTATCAAAGGAAAATTGAGGAGTTAGAGAAAACTGTGTCCTTATTAAAACATGAACACACAAACTATAAAACTCAAATCAAGGATTTAATATCCAAATTATCTGAGGCTCAAGCCCAGCTTGTCACAGCTGAGGCTCAAGCCAGGAAGTATGTAATTTCTGAGCAAAACTTCCAAGCCATTCTTGCTTCATCCTCTTACTCAAAACTTTGTTACCAAAATAAAGGTGGGTTGGGAACCAATGAAATTGCTCCACCACATTCTTATGATTCTATAAGACAAGAGCAAGAGGTTCCATCTACTGACCTACCTTCTCATTAGTCAAAGAGTGATGCAACCATGGAGACCATCACAGGGAAGAACCAGGTAATCATACCCACTCTTACCGGTGATGATCAACCCTTGACCACCAAAGCCAGAAGTAGCAAAGCTAAGGCAGCCAGAAAAACTACAAAGAAAGTGGCTGAGTCAAAGCTAAAGATAGACCCAAAGCAAAAGGGTGTATTCATCTCAGCCGGATTCCAGGTGGTGTGACATCCGGTAATTTTCCGTTACCAAACTCCGTTAAGTTCCGTTACACGTGTCATGGGCACACACTAGTTGTCGTTGAACGTTGGTGACTCAATAATAATAATCTATGATAACCAATGATAATCTAATTAATAATGTTGATTGTTAGTTGTGATTGTGTGATTCATTAATTTATAGAATTTCAAATAATTGTTTCGTGAATTTTACGCGATAACGTGACTACGTGTAATATATATATATATATTTCGAGTGTTGTGTGACTTGTTGTAAATGTTTAGGATTATTATCGTTGGTTAATAATACTTATAAATTATAGTCTAGATTATTTAAAAAGTATTAGAAAGATAGTTTTTATAAAATAAATTAGAGGGGTTATTTTGTAAATACCTTTTAACCAAATATTACCAAAATTAACCCAACCCTAAACCCCTAATCCCCATTTTCGGCCGCAACCCCTCCAAGAATCCCCACCCTTTGCGAATTCAACCAAAAACACACACAAACAATCGATTTTGATCAAGTTCCAAGTGTTCCATAGTGCTAGCAAGTCCAATTCTTGATTCTACAAGTTTAAAGGTATGTTTTGTCATGTTGTTCATAGATTTTGATTCAAGATGAACCCTAATTCAAAAGTTGATGATGATAATATGAAATTGATGATTTTTAGATGGTTATATGATGTTAGTTAGGTTGTATGAATGCTAGATTATGTTAATTCTGCAAGAAATCTGTGGTTTGATCATCTAGTTCATACATTGCCATAAGAGGATACTTTTTGTTCTTGGAATTCATGATTTGATGATGCTAAGATGTTAGATGTAATGCTTTGATGTTATTTTAATTGAATTGTGCAAGAAAATCCATGAAATTGAGATGTTGATCATGACTTACTAAAAGTAGAAACTTTTGTGTATGATGTTTGGGAATTTGGATGTTTTGGAGATGATTAACATGTTAGAATGAATGCTATGAATTTGATTAGGTATATAATTGTTGAAATTGTGATTGAATTGGATGCTAGATCACTTTTGGGTGTTTCTTCCCAAAAGGGAAACTTTATTTTTGTAGAACTTTGGATGTGATGAATTGGGCAAGCTTGTGATGTTAAGATCATGTTAGAATGATTGTGGATGATGTTTGTTGTGATAGAATGTGTAATTGAGTTGTATGGATGCTTGGTTGATCATGTAAGAAGTATAAGTTTTGATGATCATACATGATGATGGATTATGGTTAATGATTAGGAGATCATGTTTGGGATTGGAATTGATGTTCACTGTGTATGTTGGTTAGAATGAACTAAATGAATTAATGTGATTATGATTGTCATACACGCGTGCGAATTTGAGGCGCCTACTTAGTAGGATTGGCAGGGTTTAGGATGTGAAGTCATGAGTGGCTTCACATGGCATGTGGTGCATGATTATTCTTCGCGTATGAATTACTTGTTGTGATGTGTTTATATATATATTAAGCATGTTGATTGTTTGAGATTTGCATAAGTGTATGATGATCTAATATGGAATGACGACTTAGGTAGAACCTAGGTTGATAATGTGATACGCATGGATAAATTGCATGATACTCTTGTATGTTAAGTTATCATATATGATTAAACTATATGTCAACTAATATGTCACCAACGGGTCAAACGGGTCAACTAGGTTAACCTAGGACTATTAAGTTTCTCTGTGTACACGTACTTATGTACTTGTGTGTTCTAGGTAACCTTTAAAAGGTTGTCTTTGCACCTATCACCATTCTCTTTATTCATTTTCATTACACACCAGGTGAGTTAATGCCCCTTTATTTTATAAACCTTCTTCTGTGGGAGGTAGCATACTCGTACTCAAACCCTGTTTTATCATTATTATAAGTTGTGTATATTTTAACATAGTTCTTAATACCATGGAAAGTCCTCACACTTTCGGATCGTTAATAATGGTAACTAGCGGGGAATCTTGGGTAGTACTACAGGGTCTGACGAGCCCCACCCGTGAGACTAGAGGTCAAGCGGGTGCAATATTGTCCTATACACAAACATTGGTCATGACCTGGTAAGTCGTGACGGGAGGCAACAAACGCAACACAGTCAGCTTCGATCGCGAAATCACTATTGTTAATACATGTGAATATAGACTAGTTATATATTTCAATGCACTTCTTATGTTATACAATTGTTAATATTTATGATAAACGCAAACTCTTGAACTCACCAACCATTGTGTTGACAATTGAGTATGCTATTCTCAGGTCGTTAACTTCGCTTGCCATTAGGAGCACTACACGGGTCCAGCATGCATTCTAAGACTCTATTTTAAAGACATCTTTGTTGGTTTTTATTTATGAGTGTTTAATCATTTGGGTTGGCGCGTGTTTTGCCATATTATGCATTTTTATACTTTGGGTTTGTCTTATTTACAAAACGCTTCCGCGTAGTCTTAAAGTTTGAACTTTGGTTGGTTTTATTTTAAATGTGGCATATAGAGTCCTTCTGAGTAACTATTGACTATGATCCTGGTTTGTTCACACGCCTCGCGATAAAACTCCGCACGTGGATTTTGAGGGTGTGACAGGTGGTAGGTAACTCTGATTCAGGAAAGGGGTATAGTACCAGCACTCCCATCCTACCAAAGGATCAGAAGTTAAAGGGAAAGGTTGCTAATGAAGAGAAAAAGAACAAGAAACAACAATCCTCAAGTTCCAGAAGATTAACATTGCATGCATAATATGTGGTCTGCAAAACCACATGGCCAAAGATTGTTACTACAATCCTGCTAGCACACACTATGCAAACAATGTTAAAAGAGAAGGAGTCAGGGAAAGTTTCTCATTTAGACCTTATCAAATGGTTCAAGTGATGAAAAAGGGAAAGCTTGTTTCCGAAGCAAGGTTGCTTTTGGAAGAAAGTCCTTCTTCCGAAGTTAAAGCTGACAGGACTCAAAAGAACAAAAGAGTCCCCTTGAAACCATCCCAAAAGAAGACTACTTTGGAAGAAAAGGTGGTTAAGGTTTCTTCCAAACAGAAATAAGCTTCGAAAGAATGCCAAGCTGCATAAGCTTCAACAAGCTCATCCTCTATGATCAACCAAGGATGGAATAGAAGATCAACGAAGATGTTGCAGCCCAAACCTCTTCTTCAAAGACATCCATTGAACCCCCATGCATAAACTTTGGTTCAATTATGTCATTATCATTGGAAGAACCCAAGACCAACAAGGCTTGGGTTTCCAATCAAAACTAACCATCTCATCTTATGTGCAGGGACATCCATATGACAAGAATAACAATGCATGGATCATGGTTAATGGATGCTCCAGGCACATGACAGGGAACAGATCTATCCTTCAACAATTCCAACATTTTGATGGAGGTCCTGTCCAGTTTCGAGGTGAGGGAGGAGGATATATTTCTGGTAGAGGAAGTATATCCAACGGAAAATTAAAAGTTGACAAAGTTCACTTTATCAAACAGCTTGAAGACAACATGTTAAGTGTTTCTCAGTTTTGTGATCAAAAGCATCAAATGCTCTTCACAGAACATGATTGCATTATCCTCAAACCCGGGATGACAATTCCTCTGGAATTGGTGCTTCTTAGATCTCCTAGGAAAGGGGATATGTACAAGCTTGATATGAACAATGCTTCTCCAATATGTGAAGTGTCATGCTTTCTTTCCAACGCTGATGGTGATGAGTCAACACTATGGCATAAACGAATGTGTCATGTAAATTTTAAAACAATGAATAAATTGGCTAAAAATAACTTGGTGCGTGGTTTGCCTAAAAAGGAATTTTTTTTGCAAAGATAACTGTGTTGCATGCCTGAAAGGGAAGCAACATAGGACATCTCATAAATCTAAAGTTTTTAACTCTATCACCACTCCATTACACTTATTGCACATGGATCTATTTGGTCCCACAAGTATAATTAGCATTAGAAGGAAATCATACTACCTTGTGATGTTGATGATTTTACAAGATTTATATGGGTATTCTTTTTAAGAATTAAAGATGAAACTGTTGGGACTTTGAAATATTTTATTCTTAAAATAGAAAATCAAATTAATCACAAGGTTAAAATAATTAGAAGTGATCAAGGGACTGAGTTTAAGAATCAAGTTCTCGACTCATTCTATAACTCAAAAGGGGTTGCCAGACAATATAGTGCTCCTAGAACTCCTCAACAAAATGATGTTGCTGAGAGGAGGAACATGACACTTATTGAGGTTGCTCGGACCATGTTAGCTGATTCAAAGCTGCCTCTAACATTCTGGGCAGAGGCAGTCAGCACTGCATGCTATGTGCAGAACAGGGTTCTTATAGTTAAGCCACATGGAAAAACCCCTTATGAGCTATGGAACAAGAGGCCACCGTTCATTAGCTTTCTAAAGTCCTTTGGCAGCAGGTGTACCATACCTAACACAAAAGACAATTTGGCAAAATTTGCTGAAAAGTTGGATGATGCTATCTTTGTTGGATATTCCTCTAACTCTAAAGCTTATAGAGTTTATAACATCAAAAATCAACAATTTATGGAATCTTTCAACATTGTAGTTAATGAGCACACTCCTTGTGTTAGGGGAATGGCCCTGATCATATCGTTGATTTAGAATTCTTTCCAAAGTATTCTAAACCATCTTGTGAGAATGTTTCAGCTGGAACAGGTGCTCAAAGTGATTCTGATGAAGACCAACTATTTGAGCAACCCAGGACTATTCCAAGTTCTCCAAGAGCCGCAACAAACCAAGCTCCCACTATTGGCAGATCTGACAGTATGATTATCTCTAGGGATAGTGGAGCTTCAACCAGTGATTCACCTGTTGACCCTTAAACTTCATCAGGTGGCACTGCACAACACCAAGTTGGTGGAAGTAGCATCTTGAAGGAACAGACAACTGTTAATGTTCCTTCACAGCCAACAAACGATGATGATGTTTCTCATTCATTCAATCAGTTCTCATTGAATGAGTTTGAAACAGCAGCTGGACAAAGTGTTCAAGCTCTTGAGCAAAAACTGTCCAATCTGGATCTATCTTTGCAATTGGAGGTAATTCCTAGACTTAGGAGTCATAACACTCATCCAACTAAAACATCATAGGGGATTTCTCTAAAGGTGTGAGAACTAGAGGACAAACTCACAATGGGAATGTCTGCTTGTACTCATGCTTTTTATCCTAGATGGAACCCAAGAAGGTAGAAGATGCCTTGAAAGATAGTAGCTGGGTTGAATCAATGCAAGAGGAGCTACTTCAATTCATGAGACAAAAGGTTTGGAACCTATGTCCGCTACCATCTGGTCAAGTACCTATAGGAACAAAATAGGTTTTCAGAAGCAAGAGAGATGATAGAGGATTGATCATCAAGAACAAGGCAAGACTGGTGGTTCAAGGATACATTCAAGAGGAAGGAATCGATTATACTGATGTCTTTGCACCTATTGCAAGACTTGAAGCAGTTAGGATCTTCCTTGCTTATGCTGCATCCAAGAATTTTATTGTCTACCAGCTTGATGTCAAGTGTGCCTTTCTATATGGGGATATAGATAGGGAAGTCTATGTATGCCAACCTCCAGGATTTTAAACCCATAGCACCCCAACTATGTGTGCAAATTGGATAAAGCCCTATATAGGCTGCACCAAGCACCTAGGTTATGGTATGAGACATTGTCTCAGTTTCTCCTGAAGAATGGTTACAATAGAGGTACCATTGACAAGACTCTTTTCATAAGGAAGTCTGGAAAAGACATCTTGCTCGTTCAAGTCTATGTTAATGACATCATATTTGGTTCCTCAAATGACCAAATGTGTATTGAGAGCATTATGAAGAAGAAGTATGAGATGAGTTCCATGGGAAAATGGACTTTTTCTTTGGAATTCAGGTGAAGCAAATGAAGGAAGGGTTTTTCATCAATCAATCTAAGTATGTCAATGACATCTTAGAAAGATTTGATATGAAAGATTGTAAGCCAGCCAAAACACCCATAACCAGAACCATAATCTCTGTCCTGACTCTGAAGGGGAGGATACTGATCAACATTAGTATAGGGAAATTATTGGTTCTTTGATGTATCTTACAGCAAGTTGACCTGATATCATGTTTGCAACTTGCATTTGTACAAGATATCAGGCTTCTCCAAAGGTGTCTCATCTAGTTGCTGCCAAGGAATTCTCAGATACCTCAAAGAAGCACCTAAACTAGGTCTCTGGTATCCAAGGAACAACAATTTCAATCTCTATGGCTACTCTGACAGTGACTATGGTGGCTGCAATATCAACAAGAAATCAACATCAGGTGGAAGTCAATTTCTTGGTGGAAGGATCATCTCATGGCAATGCAAGAAGCAATCCTGTGTTTTAACATCAACTGCTAAAGCTGAATACATTGCTGCTGCTAGTTGCTGTGCTCAGCTGATGTGGATTTAGAACTAGATGATAGATTATGGATTCAACTTAATGAGCACTCCTATCCACATTGACAATATTAGTGCTATCTCCATTACTGAAAATCCAATGAAGCACTCAAAGACAAAGCACATTGATATCAGTACCATTTATTCACGAGAAAAATCTGATTAAGCTAATCAAAGTTGACTCAAATGAACAATATGCTGACTTGTTCACCAAAGCTTTTGATGAATAAAGATTCAAGTATCTCATTAAAACTATTGGGATGATAAACATTGATTAGTCTATCTCATTTGAAAACCTTTTAATGTGTTTTGTCAAAACAATCTAAGCCCTGTTACAAAAGGTCCTTCTCTGAAATTTTCACTATGTATAACTTCTTCAGAAGAGAAATTAACCCTTGGAAGATGTTTCATATCTTCCGAAGCAAATTTCCTCCCAGGATAATTTTCTTCTCGGAATAGTTTTTAGTCTCGGAAGAAGCGATTGATTTCATATCAAATCTACTTCCGAAGCTTATAAAACTCTCCATTCGGAAAGTAATTTTTTACTCTCAGAAGTAAGAACTTTACCTTTGGAAGTAAAATTGCCTTCGGAAGAAGATTACCTTTGGAAATGCTTTATACTTAGAAGAAAGACTTTACTGTGTAACGGAAATCTTTTGGGCCCCACTCTGTAAAAAGTAAAGATTTTGTTAATGATGTCGGATTATTTAAATGGACTAAACCTTACCGCCCCTGTCACATCATCCACTGAAACATCCTGTCACCTTATCCAAACCCTCTAAACCGCCATTTCACCCATTTAAATAACCCCGACTAATCACTTTCATCTTTTGACCAAATTTACTGCCCTAAAAGCTTTCTTCGTCGCCAAATTCACCCAATTCCGAACTCATCTTCCTGCAACTTTCTCAAATGGCAGTTAACCCTCAGCACAACCAAGTCGCACTCCTTGTTTCTTCAAGGGATGCTGACTTCTCTGATATCATTTCCTTCTTTACCCAATCGTCTTATTACACTGCTCTGACTGTTAACCCTATCGTTTACTCAAATCACATGGCTGAATTTTGGGCCAATAGTCAGATTGAAACCCTAAATGGGGTTCGGGTAATAAGGTCGAGCATTTGGGGCCAGGAGTTGGTCATTTCTGAACAACTCCTCAGGGAGCATCTAGAGCTTCATGATGAGGGCGCTCCTGCAGAGTATCCCAAGACATATTTGGACAACACCTATATCCAAATAGGATATGGTGGAGATGTAAGCAGGTCTACTGTCTACAAGTTTAACTTTTCTTACAACTAGAAATTCCTGCTGCATGTTGTTCTCCATTGCTTGTCAAACAAGTCTGGGGGATGGGATTAGATCCCATATAAACTAGGGTGCCTAGTTCATAGATTGGTAAAAAGCCTCCGCTTTAATTACTCAAGGTTTATGCTGACTAATCTTATGGGGAACCTCCAGCGAGACACATTCTTCATGTATCCCAGGTTCCTTTAGCACATAATCAACTGTGAGTTGGACCAGAGTCAGCTTGTCTGTGCAGCTACTCTGACTGTCCCTCAAATGAGGTCGACCATTTTCAAGACTTTGAAGAGAGTGTCCACCAATTTCACTGGAAGACATACTTCTCTTCTTCCAGGTATGATTGAGCCAATGGCTCTTGGTGACATCCCTATTAACCCCACAGGTGATGAACCCACACCAACAACTACCCTCATATTGCCAAATTTACCTTCTCACCCCATCACTATCACATACCAAAGACACCCCAAACGAACCCTTGTTCAATCTACTCTGATTGAACAAGCTCCTCCTGTTCAATCCAAAAAGACTAGAGTAGAACAATGGGCTCCCACTCAGTCTGAGGTCTCACCTCTTTCACAACTGACCTTAATATGGGTATTGAGTCTCCTCAGTCTCAAACCCATGAGCCCAAAACCCAAGCCGTAAACCCTCAGGGTGAGTCTTTATACTCCCTTGAGCAGCCAAAAAGGGACAGCCCCACCATAGGCTCAATGCCAATAGACATTGACCAAGGTATCGGGTCATTGGCTTAACCTCTATATCCTTTACTGACCTATTAATAGGAACTGATGAAGAGATTATGTCTCTTCAGGGCAATGAAGTTGATCCACAACACCCTTTCAATGATCAATAGAGCCTAGAGATACCTCTTATCTCTAGCCCCCATCAGCAAGCCTTTACTGAAGTGAGTCCCACTAATGTGGAGGGGACTCATGTAGATTCAGCTGCCACTACTGAAGGAGCCTCAATGGACCTTTAGGACTGTGGTAACATCACTGAGACTAAATCTACGGCAACCATGCCATTTGATGACTTTTAAAGAGACATCACTGAGCAAGGGAAACCAGGGTGCCAAGAAACCACATCTGGTGGTGAGGATGAACATACTAGGTATGTTACCTCATCTCCCCATGATTCTTCAAAAGAAGATGAGGGAAGCCTGCAACTCACCATTCAAGACCTACTTTCTAAAGTCTCAATCCTTGAATCTAAGGTTAGGACTTTAGAGGATAGGTCTGCCACTCAGCAACTTGAGATTGAAAATCTCAAGGCCAAACTAGTTGAGAAACAGATTGAGAGGTCTGTTAGGCATGTACCAATTCAGGTCTCATTGACCTCTTCCTCTAGCTCATCAAGCTCTCAAGATGATTCTACCAAAAAGGGGGAGAGTGTTCAGGGACAAAGACAAGAGGAACCACAGAGTCAAGCTCTCACTTTCCTAAGTTCAAGATACCCCATTCAACAAGCTTCAGTTTTTCCTGAGCCTAATCCAGTTGTAATTCAAGTGGACCAAAGGATGCTCCAAGGTCTCAACAGGTTCTTCAACAAGTTCCTGATGAAATCTTTTATTAAACAGCCAAGTCCTGACTTGTTTGTGATTTACTTTGGAGCTCAAGAGCTTCAGAGGCTGAATGCACCTTCTACTACTATTGAGGGAGTTGATCAACCTAAGGTCCAAGTGGAACCTGAGATAAATTTCGAAGGAGAAACAAGGACTGATGGCCCAACAACTGAGATAGTTGGGACAGAGAGTGCATTCTCAAAGACTTCCGAAGCACAAGTCAAAGCCTCGGAAGAACAACTTCAATGTTCCAAAGCTGAGGTTGTAGCTGCACAATTCTAGAACTTGCATATGAGGTTAATAGAAAAGATTTTCCCACTCAACCCCTAGCTCAAACATCATCATTGACTCTAGCTCCCATTACCACCACTCAACCTGAACCTTCCATCCAAGAACCCCCAAAGTCTAGCACTTCCAAAGATGTCAAAGGAAAGAGGAAGATGACTGAGGAAGAGCTTCAAGAGGAAACAAGGTTAGAGAAGCTCAAGAGAAAAGGTAGACTTCCAACTAGGAAGTTGCTAGCTGCACGTAGCAAAGCAGCTGCAGCCAACCAGGAGGCTGTCAACAATAGAAGAAGAGTGGAAATCATTGACAGACTTGCCAAATTAGAAGCTGTGAATGAAGATGTACTCCTGCTACCATTAGAGGAGTTAGCTGAGTTAGAAAAGGCAACTTTGCTGCATATTCAACAAAAGGAAGAAGCAGCAAGGTTGGCCTTATAGGAAGAGATAGAGAAGGAGAAAAGAGAAGTTGATCAGCAGCTTAGGAGGGAAAGGATAACTTTCTTAACCTCTAGAGGTTTCTCTCTAGAAGAACTATCTCCACATGACAATGATACAATCTTATGGCTCTTCAACAAAGAGCAAGATCAAATAGAGAAGGAGAGAAAGAAAGCTGCTAAGGAAAAGCTGACGTTGAAGAAGAAGAAGGAAGAAGAAGCACGACTCGCTGCTGCCAGAAAGATAGGTGAAAAGGCCCGGATGAAAAACTATCTTCGGGCTCATGGCTGGCAGGCAGGTGGGTCCAATGCCTGGGAAACTCTCCAGCGACATGTCAGTGACATAAAGGCTGACATTCACTTGGGGAAGAGGAAGGAGATGTATAGAAGGGGACAGGAGATGATCTTCAAACCAACCACTCAACCCCAACCTCAAATCCAACCACAACCTGAACCAATTCCTTTTCCATTCCCCATTAAGATTGAACCAACCTCTTAGCCCTACACCCCTGAACCTACACCATCAACCTTACCAACTTCCTCACCTTAACCACCTAAACTACCCATCCTCCAACCCAAAACACTTTCTAGAACCCAAACACCACAACCTACCCAACAACCTCCCAAACCATCCCCTTAGCCTTCCAAACATCTCTCCTTAGAGGAGTTCAAGGCAATCAAGACAAAGCTCATCAATTGTTCAACCCTGAGCGACATCTCTTGTGAGGAGGAGTCTGTCAAACTGACCTATGTTGATGGATCCTCATGTTCCCTCACTAGAAATTAATTTCTTGATCTGCCCAGAGGAACATTGGACCAAGCCGCAAAGCTCCTTGGCCTCAACTCAGATTCTCCGAATGAAGAGGAAAACAAGCTGAGGAGAAGGCTGGTGACTCTACTTGATACAAAGAAAGGAGACAAAGTGCCAAGTCAATCCCTTGAGCCTAGAAAAGGATTATCCAGTGGAGGTTCGAAGAGTCTTCTCACAACTTTGTTGTTGAGAGAGAAAGCGGAGAGCTAAACAGGCTAAATGCCTCATCTCTCCTACACTTAAGCAGATTTGATATTGCTAAGTTAGCAGAGAAGCCACTCTCCAACCCCTCCAACTCTGAGGTAGCTGCTCATATTAGAAACCATCTGAGCAGTCTTCATCTGGCCGAGCTAACTGCTAGGACCAAGATTAAAGAAGAGTTGAAACTGAGAGAAAACAAGGAAATGAAAGGATCAGCAACCAAATGCAAAGCCTTTCTTCAAATGGTTGAGGGTCCTAAACTTGAATCCATAGTTAGATGGGAGTATGACTATAACTCTCATCAACTAACTCTTTTTAGGGAGCCATAACAAAGGGTACATGTCATTTAGAGTGATAGAATGGATCTCCTATCCACTAATGACTTGTACAAACTTCTCAGCACCACTTCAGGGAAGAACAAGGAAACAGATAAGCATCTTTTGTCCCTAGTGCTGAAGGTTTTAAGAAGCAGAATTAAGTGAGGTTTTGATAGCATCAGCCTAGGGGGAGTTTGTTGGATCTAGAAAGGCTGGTGCAACCAAAACTAAATCACTTAGACTATTTTTGGGTGCAACTAATCGCTGAAAAATGGGACAATAAAACAAAATAAAGCTAATTACATACAAAAGTAAGCTAAGATAAGACCTATTACAAGCAAACATAAACATTCTAATATAAGCTGAGTCCAACCTATGCATGATCTTCAATACTCCCCCTAGGTTGGAACTCACCGCCTTCACTTGTCTTGATTTATCTCGTCAGCTCCAGTTTCTCCCGCTGCCTTTGATTTGTCTTCTACAGCTCGTGCAGCGACCTCCTTAGGCGCTTCAGCAAACGATTCACCTTGGTCTCTTCCTGCTTCATTAGCCCCTTCGGGATGAGCACTAGCTTGCCCAAACTGTCTAGCCAAATCCTGTATGTCCATATTTAGATCATCTTGGGCCCTCACTCTCTCTACAAGCCTCTTGACCTCTGCCCTCACACCTCTGATCTTATTTGCCATAGTCATAAACAGATTGGCTTCCTTCCTTGTCTTATCACCCGCACCTGCTTTGATATGATTCTCGCATAGAACCAGCAGGTCTTCATCACAAAAGCTAAAAAGCTCCATCGGATCAAAGACTTTGAAATCACCACCATTCTTCACTCTGATTACCGCCTCGCCCATATTGTTATCATAAACCACTTTTCAAAATTTTGTAGTTGTGGGGGGAGGGGATCTGCCAATCTGACCCTATTCACGATCTTTGGGGGTTTCACTCTTAGTACAATATTTCTATTTCCAGTCTCCCAATCCTTGTCCTTTTTCGATCATCTTCTCTCTACTTTCATAAATCCAAAGGACTCAAAATTGTTGTTTAGACCATTTTTTATCTCCTTCTACAATAATGAGGCTCTTTCACTAAGATGGGCATTCAGTAATGGCAATGCTGCCAGCCTCCTCAAATCCCATTTTGGCAAGGTCGTGAATGCCTTCCTCTTCTTCATGTAAGAAATACCACCCCCTCTCCTCTTGATCATGAACATCTTGAGGTTGGAGTTATAACACCAGCTAATGATTCCCGTATCAGCCTCCTTCTTGCTCAACCCTTCCAAGTTTTGGAATAGGAGAGTCAGCTCTTCAAGCTCTTTTTCTTTAACAAAACATTCTTCTTTAGCCATTTCGAAAACATCTCCATCTACTTCTCCCTTTTTGGCTACATATACTAGTGTCAACCTCATAAAACTCTGGTTCAGAATCATAGTCAACCAGCTGCTCATCATCTTCCTCTTCATCAATTAGCCCTTTGCCTTTTTCAGCTCCCCTTTCAACTGATTTCTCCCTTACTACCTCCTCACCAACCAAGTCCTTGTCTATATCAAACCCCATATTCACAAACCCAGCTTCTATTATCTCCACCACATTCTCCATAGATTCATTCTCTTTCTCTACTCCAGAACCTCCTACACCTTCAGTCGCTGCACCAGATGTGCCCTCTCCCGCCCTGGAGGATGTACCCATATTTAGAAATGGGTATTTGGAAATGTCAGTTAAATCATCAAACTCAGATTGAGTTAGTTGATTGGGCAGGCTGGCAACAACTTTTAACTCATTTATATGCTCAAACAGCTTCTTTATCAGCAAGCTTTGATCCATCAACATCTTCTTCATCCCTTCAATCACTTCATCCTTTTGACTCTCTCGTATCTCTTGATTAGTGAGTTTTGTTTTCATCATGCTCAGTTCATTAGCAAGAGAGATGTTGATGTTTCAAATCACATCCTCATCTAAACCACCTATTTGGTTCTCCTTTCAGACTCTCCTACATCAGCTTTCTTTTTTGACCTTCTCTCTTTCTCAACCCTTATCTCCTCAGCCCATTCATTCACCTCCTCTTCAAAGTCATAATCCTTTTCCTTCGCATATCTTTTTCTTTTCTTAGCAGCATCTGTCTGTTGTGCCCGGGTCTCCTCAGCTCTCTTATTTTCTAACTCGTCCACCCTCCTGATATAATTCCATCTTTCAGGTGGGTACATGTTTTCCCACAGATGGGTGATCTTTCCAATAAAGTAATGTCGAATGGTACAACAATCTGCGAAAATACAGGTGTTCATCTGCACCAACCTTTTAACCTTCTCGTGCCTTGGCACATCAGGAATTAGATCATCAAAGATCATCTGCAGAAATCTAGGATACAACAGCCACTTATCCTTCTTCAGCGCCATCACATTTTCTGCCGTACATGCAAATATCAGCCTAGCAATGTTTCCTTTCTCTCATTTACAACAACACAAACACATGGCTTTTTCCACAGTCTACTTCAGCCCATCTGATCCACCTTTACGGTGATCTAAACACATCATAAAGACGTGGGCTATGTATCCCCATTCCTTTGAAAGGAAGGACTTCTTGATCTCTTTTCGTGTGCCAAAAGCTGGTCCCTCATATCCCATACTCTTAAACGCCGCAAACACCTCAGCATCAATCATAGAAACTTCCTCTCCTGAATCTTCATCTAGTCTTAGGATCCTCGAGATAGTCTCAGCTGTAATAGACACCTCATGCTCCAAAACTTTAGCAGTAATCCTCTTGTGTATTTCCTCTAGTATCATACTCAACTGATCTCCAAAAATCTCTAATGTGAAGATCATAGATGGTAGGAGAATGAGAGATAGCATAAGCAATAGGAGATCCTTGCAACCACCGAATGCAGTCTCTAAAGCTGGTTGCTTTAGGAAGTGTATCGTCTAAGATGGCTGTGATTTTCTCTTACCAAATTTTAGATTTCCTATTTAAACCTGAAAAAACAAATGAAATGCATTAGAATTAATGATTAAATGCTAATGTGAAATAAGAATAAGAAAAGAATAAAGAACAAACAAAAATTAAATTAATTTCACTGGCCGAAACTACAATTTCGCAGAATGAGTTATAGTTACGGCAGGCGAAAGTATAGTTTCGCCAGCAAGGGCACATTAATTTCGGTAGAACAGTGAAATAGATTCAACAAGCCGAAACTATAGTTTCGGCACAGCGAAACTGAAGTTTAGTCAGCGAAACTGTCAAGTTTGCTCAGACAGAAAGCATAACCTCACAGTTTCGCTAAAAACCATGAACTTTCGTTCAATTTCGCTGGACTATCGGTACTTTCGCAGTAAGAACTGCGAAGGTACCGAAGAGTCTTGATCAAATTGACTCACAAAGTTGTAGATTTAATGAAATTAAGTAATGGTTCTGAGTTCGAAACTCACTTGCGAACAAGAATCAACAATCAATCAGTAACAAAATCACAAAAATGTCAAAATCCCATTTGGAGGTCACGGAACAACCCTAGGGAGACTAAACGTTCGATTGTGCGAAAATGAGGAAGAAATTTCGCAAAATGAGTTAAATAGCAAATAGTTTCGCATACAGCGAAATTGGAGTTTCGCTAAGCGAAGCTACAATTTCGCCAGGCGAAGCTGTAATTTCGCTAGGCGAAACTCTAGTCGAAATTGACTTCGCACAGAGTGAGAGTACCGAACGAAACTGCAATTTCGCCCTGCGAAACTGTCTGCGAAAGTATAATTTCGATGAACTTTAAAAGCTTAGAAAAATTATTAATTATTATATTATATTTTATTAAAACCGAGAACTAAATCAATCATGAGATCACATCCTCAGGATATACTTTAGCACAAATATGAATTTAATCATCAACAAGCAATGAGATCACACTGATAACTGTATCTAATCACGGACTTTGAATGAACTTGAAATTCTCAAACATATCAATAACGATTGCTGATACGTTCCACTTAAACCCATGCCCTATCTTTTTCAACAAGCAGAAGATGATTCGTTAAGGTTCGATTAAATGCTTCAGAATGCTAGGACCCCACAATCATTTGGCAAAAACCCTCACCCAACCTCAGGATTTCTTGATTTTTGTTACGATCTTTATAGAACAAGGCTTGTGCATTAGTGTGTAAGTGATTAGCAACAGAATATTGCATTTTGTGATGAATTGGTCATTAAGATGATTTGACACAACTTAGATTAAAATGATAAGTGCTCCAGGTCTATACTCACGTATAACAAAAGAGATGAGCATTTAATCATGTGTCGGTGAGAGCTCGAGGTCAGTACCATCGTACAGCAAAGGAAATCATCACTCCAGGTCAGTACTTTCATATAGCAGAGGAGATTAGCACAAATACAAGACACATAAATACACCAATCATGGCTCAAAGATATGGCTTATATGATTTGTATCATGGTGGGTGAATGATCAATTCTCAATCCAATTTTTGTCGGGACTTAGTTTTCGTGCAGGCCAAAATGACTGCGTAAATCCAGACATCCTTAAGCATATATTTTAATTTAAATCATTATGCTGCTGTCTACTTTATTCTTCGGGCTGAGTCTACCAAGCATATCATTAAAGAACCTGTTTGTTTTTCTGTTATTTGCAATTAAAAAATAAGATGTAAATCAGATAACAACATTAGTTACGATCATTTCTCATTTTAGACGCCAGTCATGCAATTAGTTACGATCATTTCTCATTTTAGACGCCAGTCATGCAATTAGTTACGATCATTTCTCATTTTAGACGCCAGTCATGCACCAACAAGCATATCCAGAAGATATACAATCACTTTTCGTCATCTCGACTCAAGTTCTCAATTCTCTTTTTATTTTTAATTACTTACTCTCCCTCTAAATTTCTACACCTAAGAAAGATGTGGAAATTTATTATTATTATTATATTTTTTTATTATTTAAGAAAAAGAGTTTTAAAAAGATATTAGACCTAACATAGAGATCAATTCATAAGTGAAGTTTATCAAATGTTTTTGTGAAAAGATCTGCTTTTTGGTTTTTGGTGTCAATAGGAATAATATCAATGAAACTCTTTTCCTGAGCATCAAGAATTGCATGAATCCGTGTCTCAATGTGCTTGGTTCGGGAACGATGAATAGGATTCTTGGCGATCCCAATGGCTGCTTCGTTGTCACAGAACAACGGTCTATAGAGAAAGTTGATCCCATAGTCAATCATCTGATGCTGGATCCAGAGTACTTGTGAACAACAAATGGAGGCAGCAATGTATTCAGCTTCTCCCGTAGAGAGAGAAACAGTGGTCTATTTCTTGCTTTGCCATGAAACCAGAAAATTTCCCAAGTATTGACACCCACCAGCAACCGATTTTCGGTTTAACCTGCAGCCATTAGAATCAATATCAGAATATGTATGTAAGTCGAAATTCCCACCATAAGGATACCAAAGACCCAAACTGTAAGGACCCGTTCCCGGGACGCTTACAGCTAGCCAATCATCGCACATAAAACATATAATTACATTAACTTAAATAAAACGTTGCAGCAGAAACATTAAACATCATTCCATTTCATCATAAAAACTTTTGCAACATAATACATCGTTGTCCAATTACAAAATATTTGTTCCATTACATTACAAAAGCATCATAAATATGGATGTCATCCAAAAGAGGTGAGTAGCCACCCCATGCCATCCTCAGCAACCTTACCTGCCAACTGGAAACACATAAAAGTCAGCGTTGTTGAGTGAGTTCTAGTTTTATAATAAAACATACTTTTCTTTCGTTTAAAACCGTTCATTTCTTTCTTTCAAATCATATCAGGCTTTTAGAACGTGACCACACATCGTACGTACACATAGATAATATTTATTATCTTCATCATTCGTTCATTAACTCTCATTCGTTCACACTTTCTTACTTTCATTCATACGTTCATCATTACTTCTTTCATTTGCCCTTTCCTTCTTTATCACATTATCTTTCTATCACAATCTGGATCAGTGTCATCAGTTATGCCCCAAACAAACGGGGTACTGGGCCGAAGTTCATAAATGACTTCCACACTGCACATAGCCTGGCACCAACACCGGGGTAAGCGACAAAGATCCCATCCGTATACTACACCCCCAACATTATGCATAACTCGGGTACTGGGCCGAAGATCATAAATGACTTCCATACTGCACTTAGCCTAGCACCAGCACCGAGGTGAGTAATCACTACTCCACCCCCAACGATATGCATAACTCAAGTACTGGGCCGAAGATCATAAATGACTTCCACACTGTACATAGCCTGGCACCAGCACCGAGGTGAGTAATCACTATACACCATGTACCACATCGTTGGTTAGTCACAAAGACTGGAACCCCTGTGTGTATCCTTAAGGGTTAGCTAAACCATACGCAGTTGAGCTTACGACATTTTAGAGCCGTGCACCTCTGTACATTTTGCTTGCAAGTTTTCTATACTTTCATTCATTCATTAATGCATGCATTCATTCATCATGTTCCTCTTTTCATTATCTTCCACTTTACGTTACATAATACTTTCATTTCATTTATTAACATAACACGTAAACCCACAGGAAAGATAAACATACATCATAATAAGGAACCTCAACCTACACAATCAATATCATCATATTGGGCATCATCATACATACAAAACGTACATCATGCATAATCATACAACATCATACATCATCATCATCATGCCCAACAAAACCTCTATGGACTCTAAAGTCAACTTACACGAACCTCCGGGAACCTCCCTAGCAAAACCCACATCTGCACTTTCCCTCGAAAGTCATAAAATAAACCGTCATTCCTCCAGGCGTATGAGCCCTACTTGGGCGTATGGACACTCTCCAGTCGCATGGCCTTCCAGGCGAATGGACATCAGGCGAATGGACTCTATGCGAACGGACCTATGGGCGAATGAACACCTATGCGTATGGACTCTCAGTCGCATAGCTTCTATGCGCATGGCCTTCATTCGCATGACTTCAGGCGCATGGGCTTCAGTCGCATACCCTTCGTGCGAATGAACCTCAGTCGCATGGCCTCCAGGCGCATGGACCTCATTCTCATGCCAATCGTGCGTATGAACCTCAGTCGCATGGCCTCCAGGCGTATGGACCTCAGTCGCATACCCTTCAATCGCATGCCTTACAGGCACATGAACTTCAGTCGCATGACGTTCATGCGTATGCACCTCAGTCGCATGGCAATCGTGCGCATGGACCTCAGTCGCACGCCAATCGGCCGTATGGCCTCCAATCGCATTCCAGTCGGTCGCCTAGCCCTAGCTGATGCAGAATGCAGTTCATCCCGAACGCAAACTGCCATTTTCGGCCTCAAAGCTCTCCCAAACTCGATTTTAGCCCAAATCAACCATCCTAAACCTTAGAAACACCTACCACAACTCCATTCAAGCACACACAAGCCTGAAATCAAACCTCACCCGCATCAAACGCATACACATACACATACAAACGGGTTCCACCCCCAACTTTTCAAAATCGGGTTTTAGATGTGTTCCAGCCCCAGAATCGTTTGAAAACATGTAAAAGAGGGGTCCTAGAACTCACACAAATGACACCGACGAGAAGAGCTTCGATTCAACCCGCTACACATCGATTTTTATGCTTGAATCCACCCGAACCAAGCTTGGAACCACTTTCTCTCCCTCTCTTCTCTCTTGGCTGAAATATGGTGAGTGTGGGGGAGGGTGTGGGATGCCTTCCCCCTTTTATACTCCCACTCTTTCAATCTTTCTCCCGTTTGGCAAGTTTGGTCCCCCGACTTTGGACTTTATTATTTTTTTCTTCTTTCGTCGGCTTCAACGAAAATTTTCGGGTGTTACAAGTCCACCCCCCTTATTTAGGTTTCATCCCTGAAACCTGTTATTCCTCAAAAAAATGTGGGTAATGCTGTCTCATCTCTTCTTCCGTCTCCCATGTAGACTTGGATCCTTTCCTGTGCTCCCACTGTACACGCACAAGATGAACCACTTTATTCCTCAGCCTCTTCTCTTTGCGATCGATGATCGCCACTCGTTTCTCCACATAATTGAGCCGTTCATCTACTTCGATATCGTCCAATTAAACAATCATATCCTCGTCCGCCAAACACTTCCTCAGATGAGATACATGGAACGTCGGATGAATTCCACTTAACTCATCTGGTAACTCTAACCTATAGGCCACCTCTCCTACTCGAGCAATGATTCGGAAAGACCCTATGTATCTCTGGCTCAACTTTCCCCGCTTTCAGATCCGAATGATACCCTTCCAAGGTGAGACTTTCAACATAACTCTATCACCCACCTGGAACTCGATCGGTCTATGCTCTTATCGGCATACCACTTGTGTCTATCTTTGGCTGCCTTCATAAAGGCTTTGATCCTCTTTAGCTTCTTAGTCGTAGCCTCGATCACCTCAACCATCATCGTGACCCCGTCAAGCGCTGTCAACCGTATCATCTCCTTGCGACACACAACGTTCGCCTCGAAGTCCACTAACCAACCCATCCCAAAAACCAAATCGAAGGGCGTATCTACATTCTTATTACCAGCAGGCAATATAGCACATATAGTAGCAGAAATAAAACTTTTACTAGCACCAGAATCAAATAACACAGAAGCTAAAGTTTGGTTTACTAGAAACGTACCTGACACAACATCAGGGTCCGTTCTAGCCTCCCTCTGCATCATCATGAATGCTCTGGCACTTGCTCTCTGACCTGCCCCCTAGCCTCCTTCACTCCCGAACCTTCAGCCCTCGGCTTCTTGCAATCCTTGCTCATGTGGCCTTCCTCACCACAAGAATAACACCTCCTCACACCGCAGTTCTTCGCCATAGTCCGGTCCTTCCACAACGGAAATAGACATTAGTCCCCAATCTACATTCCCTAGGGTGTTTTTGTCCACACTTATCACACCTGTTTGACCCCGCACCGGGTGTGACCTCACGCCGGTCATCCACCCATGCACCTTTGTTACTTGAAGCGGCTCCGCCACGTCCAAATCGCTTCCCGTTCCAATCCCGGTCACCCTCTCCTTTCTTGCTAACTTCTATCACCACCACAGTTCTTTCATCGTATAATCTCCCAGCCAAATCAACCGCCGACCTAAACGTGCTTGGTCGGGCAGCGATCATGTGCCTGCGGATGTTCGCTAGCAAGCCCTGCATATACCTCTTGATCTTTCGTGATAGAGGTGTCACCTGATTAGGCACCAGCCGTGCCATTTCATTGAACTTGGTGGTGTATTGCTGATGTGTCATGGTTCCCGCCACCAGCTGCAGGAACTCTCTTTCAACTTTGTCCATCTCACGGTGAGGACATAACTCCTCAATCACCAGCCTTTTCAACTCTGACCATCTCATCCTTCCGATAGCCCTACTTCCCTCGACTTGAACAATATTATCCAACCAACACAGAGCTGAGTCCACAAAAGAGTGGGCAGCAAACTTTACTTTCTGATCCTCCGGGCATTCGCTGATGTTCAAAACAGCTTCCATTTCTCTCACCCATCGGTGAGCAGCAGCAGCAGTGCCATTTCCATCGAAAGTATGGGGCTTGCATCGTTGAAACGCCCCATAGTTACATCCTCGTGCCGCCTCCGGCACAGGCTCTTCTTCTTCCTCTTCTTCATCATTAAAGAGAACCGTTTTAGGCTCCGGTTGCTCCCGTCCTCCCGAGGACCAGTTCCTCTCTTTCCTTTCTCCTTCCTTTACAGCCTTAATCACTTCGGTCACCACAGACGGTAGGATCGTCTGCATGACATGATGAACCTCCTCTACAACTACCTCTTTCATTGAGGTCCTCAAATTTGCACTCTCATCACCAGCCTCTGGATAAGGGGTCTCAGGTTCTTCATGAGCCACCTCTTCGGCCCTAGGCCTTCCTCTTGTGACCCGTGGTTCAGCACCACGTCCACCACCACCTCCATCGCGAGAAGCTTTAGACGATCTACCACCGGCCATCCTCTAAACACACTGAAAGATTCAAACACTAACACGGTCATTCAAGGGAACAGCTCAGTTTATGTCAAGTATAATACGTCCCTAATTACAGTGGCCAGTTGTGATTAGCCACTTACTTTACTCTTCATACCTGAGCATTACCTATCCTAACTACATCAATATCTAAATCTACATACAACACATAAACCACATAACATGCGCATGTAATTCCGGTTAACATTAAGAAAATACCTGATGGCACGCAGCTACTCAGACTTGCATCCCTTCCCTTTCCGTCCCATTTTAAGTTTAAGTTAAAGTTTATTTTGAAATTTACCCATTTCACTTAAACTTTGGCTTTGATACCAACTTGTAGGGCCCCGTTCCCGGGACGCTTATAGCTGGCCAATCATCGCACATAAAACATATAATTACATTAACTTAAACGTTGCAGCGGAAACATTAAACATCATTCCATTTCATCATAAAAACTTTTGCAACATAATACATCATTGTCCAATTACAAAATATTTGTTCCATTACATTACAAAAGCATCATAAATATGGATGCCATCCAAAAGAGCTGAGTAGCCGCCCCGTGCCATCCTCAGCAACCTTTACCTGCCAACTGGAAACACATAAAAGTCAGCGTCGCTGAGTGTGTTCTTGTTTTATAATAAAACATACTTTTCTTTCGTTTAAAACCGTTCATTTCTTTCTTTCAAATCATATCAGGCTTTTAGAACGTGACCACACATCGTACGTACACATAGATAATATTTATTATCTTCATCATTCGTTCATTAACTCTCATTCGTTCACACTTTCTTACTTTCATTCATATGTTCATCATTACTTCTTTCATTTTCCCTTTCCTTCTTTATCACATTATCTTTCTATAATAATCTGGATCAGTGTCATCAGCTATGCCCTAAACAAATGGGGTACTGGGCCGAAGTTCATAAATGACTTCCACACTGCACATAGCCTGGCATCAGCACCGGGGTAAGCGTCCCATCCGTATACTACACCCCCAACATTATGCATAACTCAGGTACTGGCCGAAGATCATAAATGACTTCCACACTACACATACCCTGGCACCAGCACCAAGGTGAGTAATCACTACTCCACCCCCAACGATATGCATAACTCGAGTACTAGGCCGAAGATTATAAATGACTTCCACACTGCACATAGCCTGGCACCAGCACCGAGGTGAGTAATCACTATACACCATGCACCACATCGTTGGTCAGTCACAAAGACTGGAACCCCTGTGTGTATCCTTAAGGGTTAGCTAAACCATACGCAGTTGAGCTTACGGCATTTTAGAGTCGTGCACCTCTGTAAATTTTGCTTGCAAGCCTTTCTATACACGTTCATTCATTAATGCATGCATTCATTTATCATGTTCCTCTTTTCATTATCTTCCACTTTACGTTACATAATACTTTCATTTCATTCATTAACATAACACGTAAAGCCACGAGAAAGATAAACATATATCATAATAAGGAACATCAACATACACAGTCAATATCATCATACAGGGCATCATCATACATACAAAACGTACATCATGCATAATCATACAACATGATACATCATCATAATCATGCCCAACATAACCTCTATGGACTCAAAAGTCAACTTACACGAACCTCCGAGAACCTCCCTAGTCAAAACCCACATCTGCACTTTCCCTCGAAAGTCATAAAATAAACCGTCGGGTCCTTGGGGCGTATGAGCCCTACTTGGGCGTATGGACACCATCGCATGGCCTTCCAGGCGACTGAACACTTAGGCGAATGGACTCTATGCGAATGGACTCTATGCGAATGGACCTATGGGCGAATGAACACCTATGCGTATGGACTCTCAGTCGCATAGCTTCTATGCGCATGGCCTTCATTCGCATGACTTCAGGCGCATGGGCTTCAGTCGCATACCCTTCGTGCGAATGAACCTCAGTCGCATGGCCTCCAGGCGCATGGACCTCAGTCGCACGCCAATCGTGCGTATGAACCTCAGTCGCATGGCCTTCAGGCACATGAACTTCAGCCGCATGACGTTCATGCGTATGGACCTCAGTCGCATGGAAATCGTGCGCATGGACCTCAGTCGCATGCCAATCGGCCGTATGGCCTCCAATCGCACTCTAGTCGGTCGCCTAGCCTTAGCTGATGCAGAATGCAGTTCATCTTGAACGCAAACTGCCATTTTCGGCCTCCAAGCTCTCCCAAACTCGATTTTAGCCCAAATCAACCATCCTAAACCTTAGAAACACCTACCACAACTCCATTCAAGCACACACAAGCCCGAAATCAAACCCCACCCGCATCAAACGCATACACATACACATACAAACGGGTTCAACACCCAACTTTTCAAAAACGGGTTTTAGATATGTTCCAACCCCAAAATCATTTGAAAACATGTAAAAGAGGGGTCCTAGAACTCACACAAATGACACCAACGAGAAGAGTTTCAATTCAACCCGCTACACTTCGATTTTTACGCTTGAATCCACCCGAACCAAGCTTGGAACCAATTTCTCTCCCTCTCTTCTCTCTTGGCTGAAATATGGTGTGTGTGGGGGAGGGTGTGGGATGCCTTCCCCCTTTTATACTCCCACTCTTTCAATCTTTCTCTCGTTTGGCAAGTTTGATCCCTCGACTTTGGACTTTATTATTTTTTTTCTTCTTTTGTCGGCTCCAACAAAAATTTCCGGGTGTTACACAAACAAAAAGAGCCTTTAAGATAAAGAAAGATTCATTTTTTTTTGCTTTTTCATGAGACTCTTTTGGAGCAAATTGGTATCGAGCACAATATCCTACAGCAAAGGTGATGCCGGGACGACTTGCTGTCAGATACATAACGGAACCGATCATAGATCTGTAAAGATGAGGATCAACAGGTTTCCCGTTTTCGTCAGGAGTGAGACAAGTTTGAGCAATAAATAGAGTCATTTAAGGGGAAGCATCATCCATCTTGAATTTCTTCAGCATCTTTTAAATGTACTTTTCTTGATGAATGAGAATGCCTTCTGGCTTTTGTTCGACTTGAAGCCCAAGGAAAAAGCAAATCTCCCCCATCATGCTCATTTCAAAATGACCACGCATATATCCTCAAAATCCCGATATAATTTTGGATTGGTGGAGCCAAAGATAATATCATCGACATAGACTTGTACGATTAGCATCTCACCATCCACTTCCTTCTTGAATAATGTCATATCATGAGAGAATCCATTGCTTAAGAGATATTGTGTTAGAGTCTCATACCAGATTCGAGGGGCCTGATGAAGACCATAAAGAGACTTGTCAAGTTTATAAACTTTGTCAGGAAAATCGGGATCCTCAAAACCAGGTGGTTGACACACGTATATCTCCTCGTAAATGTCTCCATACAGGAAGGCACATTTGACATCAATCTGATAGACTTTGAACTGTTTACGAGCGGCATGAGCTAGAAAAATTCTGATGACTTCAAGAAGGGCAAAAGGAGCAAAAACTTTGGTATAGTCAATCCCTTCTTCTTGAGCAAATCCTTGCATCACCAATCTTGATTTGTTCCGCACCATAATGCCACAGTCATCGGGTTGTTCTTAAAAACCCATTTCGTGCCAATTGGGCATTTGTTTGGTGGAAGATCAACCAGAGTCCACACTTTGAGCTTTCTGAATTGTTGTAGCTCTAATTGCATTGATTCAACCCATCAAGGGTTCTGGAGAGCTGCATGAACGTTTTTCAGAACGATTTGGGATATAAATTAAGAGAAGAGACAGCTTTGATTTCTAATTTTGATTGCAGTAGAAATGAGATGTTGGATTGTTCAATATCAAATACAAACAATGAGAAACAAAGATGATGAAGATTGAGAGCAACCACAAATGATTCAAAATAAAGCAATGATGATCAACATAATCAATAATAACAAAGCACAATGATATATCAGTGAATAAACTGCTTACTGTACACACTTGCAACAAGAATAAACGATTAGGGTTTTTGCAAGCTTAACCACAATGAAAATGATCATAACTATATATAGCAGTCTTAGTTCGCAGACAGTTTCGTTGTCAGCGAAACTGTTCTGCCGAAACTATAGTTTCGCCAATAATAGTTTCGCTGAGAAAACTAAACAGCTGACTGTCGCTCACAGTTTTGTTGGACCGCAAAACAAAATAAAGCTAATTACATACAAAAGTTAGCTAACATAAGACCTATTACAAGCAAATATAAACATTATAATCTAAGGTGACTCCAACCTATGCATGATCTTCAATACTCCTCCTAGGTTGGAACTCATCGCCTTCACTGATCTTGATTTATCTCGTCAGCTCCTGTTTCCCCTGCTGCCTTTGATTTGTCTTCTACAGCTCCTGCAGCGACCTCCTTAGGGGCTTCAACAAACGATTCACCTTGGTCTCTTCTTGCTTCAATAGCCCTTAGCTTGCCCAAACTGTCTGGCCAAATCCTGTTTGTCCATGTTTAGATCATATTGGGCCCTCACTCTCTCTGCAAGCCTCTTGACCTCTGCCCTCACACCTCTGATCTTATTTGCCACAGTCATACATAGAGTGGCTTCCTTCCTTGTCTCATCACCCGCACCTGCTTTGATATGATTCTCGCACAGAACCAGCAGGTCTTCATCACAAAAGCTAAAAAGCTCCATTGGATCAAAGACTTTGAATTCACCACCATTCTTCACTCTGATTACAGCCTCCCCCGTATTGTTGTCATAAAACAACTTTTCAAAATTCTGTAGTTGTGGGGGAGGGGATCTGCCAATCTGACCCTATTCACGGTCTTTGGGGGTTTCACCCTTAGTACAATCTTTCCCTTTCCAGTCCCCCAATCCTTGTCCTTCTTCGATCGTCTTCTCTCTGCTTTCATAAATCCAAAGGACTCAAAATTGTCGCTTAGACCATTTTTTATCTCCATCTCCAATAATGAAGCTCTTTCACTAAGATGGGCATTCAGTAATGGCAATGCTGCTTGCCTTCTCAAATCCTATTTTGGCAAGGTCGTGAATGCCTTCCTCTTCTTCATGTAAGAAATACCACCCCTCTCTTCTTGATCATGAACATATTGAGGTTTGAGTTATAACACCAGCTAATGATTCTCTTATCAGCTTCCCTCTTGCTCAAACCTTCCAAGTTTTGGAATAGGGGAGTCAGCTCTTCAGGCTCTTTTTCTCTAACGAACCATTCTTCTTTAGCCATTTCGAAAACATCTCCATCTACTTCTCCCTTTTTGGCTACATATACCAGTGGCCTCTCATCAACCTCATAAAACTCTGGTTTAGAATCATAGTCAACCAGCTGCTCATCATCTTCCTCTTCATCAATTAGCCCTTTGCCTTTTTCAGCTCCCTTTTCAACTGATTTGTCCCTTACTACCTCCTCACCAACCAAGTCCTTGTCTATATCAAACCCCAGATTAACAAACCCAGCTTCTATTATCTCCTCCACATTCTCCATAGATTCATTCTCTTTCTCTACTCCAGAACCTCCTACACCTTCGGTCGCTGCACCAGATGTGCCCTCTCCCGCCCTGGAGGATGTACCCACATTCAGAAATGGGTATTTGGAAACATTAGTTAAATCATCTAACTCAGATTGAGTTAGTTGATTAGGCAGGCCGACAGCAGCTTTTAACTCATTTATCTGCTCAAACAGCTTCTTCATCAGCAAGCTTTTATCCATCAACATCTTCTTCATCCTTCAATCACTTCATCCTTTTGACTCTCTCGTATCTCTTGATTAGTGAGTTTTGTTTTCATCATGCCCAGTTCATTAGCAAGAGAGCTGTTGATGTTTCGAATCACATCCTTATCTAAACCACTTCTTTCTTCTCTCCTTGAGGTTTTTGTAAATTCTTGGTGTCTTTGTTTGGTTCTTCTTTTAGACTCTCCTACATCAGCTTTCTTTTTCGACCTTCTCTCTTTCTCAACCCTTATCTCCTCAGCCCTTTCATTCACCTCCTCTTCGAAGTCATAATCCTTTTCCTTCGCATATCTTTTTCTTTTCTTAGCAGCATATGTATGTTGTGCCCGGGTCTCCTCAGCTCTCTTATTTTCTGACTCGTCCACCCTCCTGATATAATTCCATCTTTCAGGTGGGTACATGTTTTCCCACAAATGGGTGATCTTTCCACTAAAGTCATGTCGAATGGCACAGCAATCTGCGAAAATACGGGTGTTCATCTGCACCAACCTTTTAACCTCCCCGTGTCTTGGCACATCAGGAATTAGATCATCAAAGATCATCTGCAGAAATCTAGGATATAGCAGCCACTTATCCTTCTTCAGCGCCATCACATTTGCTACAATACATGCAAATATCAGCCAAACAATGTTTGCTTTCTCTCCTTTACAACATAACAATATGGCTTTTGCCCAGTCTACGTTCAGCCCATCTAATCCACCTTTACGGTGATCTAAACACGTAATAAAAACGTGGGCTATGTATCTCCATTCCTTTGAAAGGCAGGACTACTTGATCTCTTTCGTATGCCAAAAGCTGGTCCCTCATATCCCATACTCCTAAACGCTGCAAACACCTCAGCATCAGTCATAGAAACTTCCTCTCCTGAATCTTCATCTAGTCTTAGGATCCTCAAGATAGTCTCAGCTGTAATAGACACCTCATGCTCCAAAACTTTAGCAGTAATCCTCTGTGTGTTTCCTCTAGTATCATACTTAGCTGATCTCCAAAAATCTCTAATGTGAAGATCATAGATGGTAGTAGAATGAGAGATAGCATAAGCAATAGGAGATCCTTGCAACCACCGAATGCAGTCTCTAAAGCCAGCTGCTTTAGGATGTATATCGTCTAAGATAGCTGTGATGTTGTTTCTCTCATCAAATTTTAGATTTGCTATTTAATCCTGAAAAACAAATGAAATGCATTAGAATTAATGATTAAATGCTAATGTAAAATATAAATAAGAAAAGAATAAAGAATAAACAAAAATTAAATTAATTTCGCTGGCCGAAACTACAGTTTCGCAGAATGAGTTATAGTTTCAGCAGGCGAAAGTATAGTTTCGCCAGCAAGGGCACATTAATTTCGGCAGAACAGTGAAGTAGATCGACAAGCCGAAACTATAGAATCGGCACAGCGAAACTGAAGTTTAGTCAGGGAAACTGTTAAGTTCTCTCAGACAACATAACCTCACAGTTTCGCTAAAAACCATGAACTTTCGTTCAGTTTCGCTGGACTATCGGTACTTTCGCAGTAAGAACTGCGAAGGTACCGAAGAGTCTTGATCAAATAGACTCACAATATTGCAGATTTAACGAGATTAAGTTATGGTTCTGAGTTCGAAACTCACTTGCAAACAAGAATCAACAGTCAATCGATAACAAAATCACAAAAATGTCAAAATCGCATTTGGAGGTCACGGAACAACCCTAGGGAGTCTAAACATTCGATTGTGCTAAAATGAGGAAGAAATTTCGCAAAATGAGTTAAATAGCAAATAGTTTCGCAGACAGCGAAACTGGTGTTTCGCTAAGCGAAGCTACAATTTCGCCAGGCGAAGCTCTAATTTCGCCATGCGAAACTCTAGTCGAAATTGACTTCGCACAGAGTGAGAGTACCGAATGAAACTACAATTTCGCCCCGCGAAACTGTCTGCGAAAGTAAAATTTCGCTGAACTTTAAAAGCTTAGAAAAATTGTTATAATTATTATATTATATTTTATTAAAACCGAGAATTGAATCAATCATGAGATCACATCCTCAGGATATACTTTAGCACAAAGATGAATTTATTTATCGGCAACCAATGAGATCACACTAATAACTGTATCTAATCACGGACTTTGAATGAACTTGAAATTCTCAAACATATCAATAACGATTGGTGATATGTTTGTCCACTTAAACCCATGCCCTCTCTTTTTCAACAAGCAGAAGATGATTCGTTAAGGTTCGATTAAATGCTTCAGAATGCTAGGACCCCACAATAATTTGGAAAAAACCCTCACCCAACCTCAGGATTTCTTGAATTTTGTTATGATCTTTATAGAACAAGGCTTGTGCATTAGTGTGTAAGTGATTATCAACAGAATATGGCATTCTGTGATGAATTCTGTTGATACATATGTACCTAGTTTACGATCTTAATGTAATATGTCTGTCATGTCCTAAATGTAAATGAATTGTATAAGTTGAATGAAACAGAATATGTGATTGATGATCTTGGTGTTAAATGTTTCAGTGTTTGTTTTAATGTTTATTATTTATTAACGCATATTGAACTAACTATATAGGTTTGTGGTTGTTTGAATAGATCTTAGTCAAGTAATGATTGAGAAACATATTCAAACTTAGTCGTATGAAGTTTTCATGCGAATGGACCATGCTAGTGGACCATACGCATGAATACTTCATGCTAATGACCAGTCGCACGACTGAACCAGGAGACTGGATCAATCGCACGACTGAGACATACGGATGACTCAGTCGCACGACTGAACCTTCAGTCTGTGATTGACTCAGTCGCATGCTTTAGTCGCATGACTGAACCATGCTAATGGTTCTGTTGTATGATTGATTAACCCTAACCTATAAATACCACTTAATTCGTGGAAAAACGTAACACTTTCAAAATTTCGACTCCTATTCATACCCTAGCCGTCCAGAGACCTTAGTGACCATGTTCCAAATTCATAGATCCCATTAAATAGTATTGCAATCGTTCTTAACGTTTAGATTCATTCTAAGATCGATTCTACGTGCGTTCTCACCGATTGGATCACCAATCAAATAGGATTCCGCACTATTTGAGTTGGTATACACGTAAATCAGTTAGTACTCCGTCCGTACACGGTCCTAACAAGTGGTATCAGAGCTTTGGCTCTTGATTTGCGTGTGATTCAATCGATTTTGATATAAAAATCACGTTATTCACACAAAAAACTCAATCTTTTGAGTCAAACAGTGTTTTTCGACGTCTCCAGGTCAAAAAGTTAACATTTTTCGGTATACGGCAATTAGGGTTCGTAAGAAATTCGTGTTTTTGAGTCCAAGTGTTCAAAACCTTCGTTTTGCAAAAACAGCAGCCTTCAGTTGCACGATTGACTCAATCGCATGATTGAAACCATTCGCACCTCCCATACGCATGATTGAACTCAGTCGCCTTGTTCGTTCGTACGACTGACCAGCTTCATTCGCATAGATTCCAACCGCACTCTTCTTACGCACGACTGAATCCAATCGCACGATTGAATTCATCCGCACACTTCATTCGCACAATTGACTCACTCGTATAAGTTCAATCGCACGAGTGGTCCATTCGCACAAGTGAAGTACTTGATCTCAAAAGTTTAAAGTTAACGAGATGGAAGAACAATACTCAGGGTTCACTGCAGGTAGAGACACACGGATCCAGAACCTCTTACTTCTGGAGAATGAACTGGAATCATAATAAACCACCTAAGCTTATAACGTTAGACGATTACCCACAGTGGAAGCAACGTTTCAAGATCTACCTCAATGGAGTTGATCCCAACCTTTGGGAATCAATTAAAACGGGATATGACATGCCGGTTGGTGCAGATGGGGTAAAATTGACCTTTGGAGGGATGACTGACAGCCAGAAGACGAAGTATAATGCAGAGAAGAAGGTTTATGCCATGTTAACTCAGTCTATTCCAAAGGATATATTCCATCAGTTTTCTGAGAATAAACAAGCAAAAAAACTTTGGATAGCCATGGAAAAACGCTATGACGGAAATGCTTCGTTAGAAGCTCTAAAGGCAAAAGCTTTAAAGAAGGAGTTTGACAACTTCTCTTCAATGAGTAAAGAAAGTCTGGATGATGTAATCAACAGGTTCTATCATCTCATGAGTGAGCTGCATATTCATGGAATTACAACGTCAATGGAAGACAAGGTATCAAGCTTGGCAGATGGCTTACCAGAGAAGTGGGATTCGTTTGTATCTAGTTTGAGGCAAAACAGTATATTGGGAAAATTAGATATAAACGACTTCATCCTGAAATTGAGAGAGGAGGAACTTAGGATGAAATACAGGTCACAGAAAGGAACATATGACCAAAACCCTTCACTTTACAATGCCTCTTCCACAACAGCCAGTTCAGGAGCACCCCTTCAGACTGCATTTGTTTCAAGTTCATCTGCTCCTTCACCAACCATATCTTTAGGGTCTGACACGTCTGGATCATCTAGTACCCATTATATTGCACCTGACGCTAATGCTACCAAGTTAAAGACCGGGGATCTCGGGAATATCATTATGGAGGTGGCTAAAGAACACATAGATTTATTGGCGGCTGTGGTACACTCATATGATTCTACGTGCGTTCTCACTGATTGGATCGCCAATCAAATAGGATTCCGCACTATTTGAGTTGGTATACACGTAAATCAGTTAGTACTCCGTCCGTACACTGTCCTAACAAATTCATCATTTGGATGATTTGACACAATATAGACTAAAATGATGAGAGCTCCAGGTCTATACTCACGTATAACAAAGGAGATGACCATTTAATCATATGCCGATGAGAGCTCCAGGTCAGTACTATCGTACAGCAAAGGAGATCATCACTCCAGGTCAGTACTTCCGTACAGCAGAGGAGATTAGCACATACACAATACACATAAATACACCAATCATGGCTCAAAGATATGGCTTATATTATTTGTATCATGGTGGATGAAAGATTAATTCTCAATCCAATTTTTGTCGGGACTCAGTTTTCGTGCAGGCCAAATGATTGCGTAAATCCAGACATCCTTAAGCATATATTTTAATTTAAATCATTATGCTGATGTCTACTTTATTCTTCAGACTGAGTCTACCAAGCATATCATTAAATAAACTGTTTTTTTTCTATTATTTGCAATAAAAAATATGATGAAAATCAGATAACAGCATTAGTTATGATCATTTCTTATTTTAGACGCTAGTCATGCACCAACAAGCATATCCAGAAGATATACAATCATTTCTCGTCATCTCGATTCAAGTTCTCAAATCTCTTTTTATTTTGAATTCCTTACTCTCCACCTAAATTTCTACACCTAAGAAAGATGTGGAAATTTATTATTATTATTATTTATTTATTTATTTTATAAACATATATATATATATATATATATATATATATATATATATATATATATATATATATATATATATATATAATTTAAGAAAAAGAGTTTTAAAAAGATATTAGACCTAACATAGAGATCAATTCATAAAAACGAGGTTTATCAAATATTTTTGTGAAAAGATTTGCTTTTGGGTTTTTGGTGTCAATAGAAATAATATCAATGAAACCATTTTCCTGAGCATCACGAATTGCATGAATCTATGCCTAAATGTGCTTGGTTCGGGAATGATGAATAGGATTCTTGGCGATCCCAATGGTTGCTTCGTTGTCACAGAACAACGGTGTATGGAGAAAGTTTATCCCATGGTCAATCATCTGATGCTGGATCCAGAGTACTTGTGAACAGCAACTGGAGGTAGCAATGTATTCTGCTTCTCCCGTAGAGAGAGAAACAGTGGTCTGTTTCTTGCTTTGCCATGAAACCAGACAATTTCCCAAGTATTGACACCCACCAGTAACCGATTTTCTGTTTAACCTGCAGCCATTAGAATCACTATCAGAATATGCATTAAGTCAAAATTCCCACCGTAAGGATACCAAAGACCCAAACGAGAAGAGCCTTTAAGATAACGAAAGGTTCGTTTTACTACTTTTTCGTGAGACTCTTTCAGAGCAAATTGGTATCGAGCACATTATCCTACAGCATAGGTGATGTTGTGACGACTTGCTGTCAGATACATAAGGGAACCGATCATAGATCTGTAGAGATGAGGATCAACAGGTTTCCCGTTCTCATCAGGAGTGAGACAAGTTTGAGCAGTAAATGGAGTCATTTCAGGGGAAGCATTATCCATCTTGAATTTCTTCAGCATTTCTTTAATGTACTTTTCTTGATGAATGAGAATTCCTTATGGCTTTTGTTCGACTTGAAGCCCAAGGAAAAAGCACATCTCCCCCATCATGTTCAAAACTACCACGCATTACCTCCTCAAAATCCAGACCTAATTTTGAATTGGTGAAACCAAAGATAATATCATCGACATAGACTTGTACGATTAGCATCTCACCATCCACTTCCTTCTTGAATAAAGTCATATCGATGGTGCCACGAGAGAATCCATTGCTTAAGAAATATTGTGTTAGAGTCTCATACCAGATTTGAGGGGCCTGATGAAGACCATAAAGAGACTTGTCAAGTTTATAAACTTTGTCAGGAAAATCGGGATCCTCAAAACCAGGTGGTTGACAGACGTATATCTCCTCGTCAATGTCTCCATATAGGAAGGCATATTTGACATCCATCTTATAGACTTTGAACTGTTTATGAGCGGTATGAGCTAGAAAAATTCTTATGGCTTCAAGACGGGCGACAGGGGAAAAATCTTCGGTATAGTCAATCCCTTCTTCTTGAGCAAATCCTTTTGTTCCGCACCACAATGCCACGGTCATCGGGTTTGTTCTTAAAAACCCATTTCGTGCGAATTGGCTATTTGTTTGGTGGAAGATCAACCAAAGTCCACACTTTGAGCTTTCTGAATTATTGTAGCTCTAATTGCATTGATTCAACCCAACAAGGGTCCTGGAGAGCTGCATGAACGTTTTTCAGAACGATTTGGGATATAAAACAAGAGAAGAGACAAATGTTAATCAAACCAGATTGACTTCGCGTCCTTACTCCATCGGTGATAGATCCAATGATGTTATCATGAGGATGATCTTTCAAGGTTTTGAAATTAGGGGGTATATGTAGGATGTTTGGAGAAGGTGGGCTGATAGAGTGTGGATGAGTAGATGAAGGTGAAAGGGATGGTACTTGCTGTGATGAGGTAGATGTTGGTGATGAAGGAAGGGATGCAGAAACAGGTGGAGGTGGAAGATCAAATGATGATGAAGACGATGTAATATCAACTGACGTGGCATCATTTGCAGATGAGGTGGAATGGTCTTGAGGAATGACAGGTAATGGAGTTAGAGGAATGATATTTGTTTGAACATTGTAGATAGACGCATCATCGTCAAAGACAGGAAGATTAAAGGAGTTAAACACCGTATCGGAGTCAAAGAACCATGCTGGTTCAGATCGAACATCAGAGTTATTAGATTCCTACCAATCAACATAGAACGACTCTTGAACAATACGTGTTCTCTTGTTATATACCCGATAAACCTTCTGAGAGGAAGAATAGCCGACGAAGTAACATTCATCAGACACGGCACCGAATTTCGTCTTCTGAGATTGAGTGTTCAATAGAGTGCAGGAGCAACCAAATGGTCGAAAGAAGTCAATTAAAGGCTTTCTCTTATGAAAAAGTTCATAAGGAGTTTTCATTTTGTCCTTGACAATCAACACCCTGTTTAGAACGTATGAAGCACAGTTTACCGCCTCCGCCCAAAAGATAATGGGTAGGGAAGATTCAGTCAACATCGTACGAGCGACTTCAATAAGGGTGCGATTCTTTCGTTCAGCTACTCCGTTCTGTTGAGGGGTCCTTGCAGCACTGAATTGTCTTAAAATTCCCTTAGCAGCACAGAGCGATTCAAAGATCTCATTTCTAAATTTTGTACCGTTGTCACTTCTGATTGCCATAACTTTTCTCTTGCTTATAGATTCGATTGACATAATTAGCTTCTGCAGCTCCTCAGCAGCCTCTCCTTTGTGAGCAAGAAATCTCACCCAAGAGTTGGACAAATCATCTGTTATAACAAGACAGAAAGATTTTTTAGCAATTGATTTAACACTGATTGGGCCAAACAAATCAGTGTGTAATAACTCGAGGGGATTAGATATGCTATTTTCAACTTTTGGCTTATGTGGTTTCTTATGTCATTTACCCTTGGCACATGCCATACATTTTTCGACCACAGAAAAATCTTTTAAAGGTAGTCCCTTAACGAGATTGTTTTTAACCAATTTGTTTATATTTTTTAAATTGACATGACCCAATCTGCGGTGCCATAAAAAAGACTCAGAAGTGGAGGCTTTGGAAAGAAGATAGGTGACGGTAGATGTTGACTCCCTTGAACCCATGTCAAGAAGATATGTATCACTCTTTCTCGGAGCCCTCATTAGAACCATCTCATCTGGAATATCAATCTCAGATTTTAAATAGCGACATTCATTGGACTTGAACAAGACCGGAATGTCCTTATCATAATCTGAGAGACACTCAACAGATTAAACGCAAGCTCGGGTACATAATTGACTTTCTCTAAAGTTAGGGACCCATTAGAAACTTCTCCTTGACCGATCATTTTCCCTCCCTTTTTGTCGCCAGTGAATGCGACATATCCTCCATTTATTATTCGATAATTGGTCGGTAAGTCCTTGAGCCCCGTCATATGTCTGGAGCATCCACTATCTACATGCCATACACTGTTAACGACCTTCGTGGATGACTCCTACAAACATATCAAAGAACAGATTAACCAGGTGAAATGGGGACCCAAGTTTGAACAACTTTGGGTTTAGGAAAAACAGATTTTTTACAGAAGAAGTTATTAACTAATTTTGTCAATCTATTTCCAAATGAATTCCTATTAACATGTCTATAATGTAGTTCTGAACAATTCTTAACTATATGATCATCTTTACCACATCTAAAACAGTGTGGTTTTAATCTAGGTCTGTTATGTAACGGGGTAGGGATAGGATCAATATGTATTTCCTCATCACATTCAAACAGTTTAGAATCTACATCATTGTATGTCTCATACATGTCTCGAGGTCTGTTTTTATTTGAAAAGGAATAGTTATTTACAAAAGAAGATGAATTGTCATCAGAAGTACATGTAGTACTTGTACCACTTGTACTAGCATCAGATGATGACAATATCCTTTCGTTTGAAAAAGAGTTATTCATTGGAATAAAAGATGGAATAGGATGAGAAAAGAATTTTTTAAAGCAATTAGTCTGATTTTTCTTGATGTTCGTTTTGCTGGAATTATTTACACTATTAACACGATCAGAAACACGAGCATCATCACAATCTTCAGAAGTTAAAGATGAAATAGAAACATCACGAGAACATGATGAGACAGAGTCTATTACAGATTCACTAGAAACAAAAACAAAATTTAAACTAAATTTATGATCTAAAACAGGATGTTGAAACTCAAGTGTACTAAGACTAGTGCATCCAAGCCCGCTAGTCGGTCCATAATCGTAGTCCTCATGAACATGAAGGATGAGGAACAGGCAAAGGAGAATAGCAGTAAGTACTTGGAGGAGGATAAACCTTAGCATTTTCATATCCCAATCCTGTTTTAATCCTAGCCCCCCCGTTGAGATTTACATAGATCATCTTGTTTCATTCCCGATATCGTTCATTTATTTAGCTTTGACTGAAGTTTGCTTGTCTCGAATTTAACAAGAGCAACCCTTTCAGTCAAAGTGTTAATCTCAACATTTCTTTCCAAAACAATTCGTTTTAAGTGATCATTCTCTTTCAAAGCCTCGTTTAGTTTAACAATATATTTAGATTCATTTATTGTAAGTTCCTCATTAATTCTTTTTAAATCTTTCTCATATCAATTAATAGACGATTAGCTTTATAAACCCTAAATAATCTGATTTTACATGCTGAAGAACACATATCGTGAATTACCTCATACGGAAGCCCCATCACCACCTTTTCTGCTGCTAAGGCCTTCTCGCATTGGCACACCGGAGTACTTGACTTGCTTTCCTCAATAGTGATAACAGCATCATCCTTTCGTTTCCTAGCTCAGTGGATGGACTTCCTTCCTTCCTCAGTTCTTCAGATTTACATTCCTTCACCTCTCATCTTCCTTTCCTTTTCCTTCACAGACAGTTCAGCTTCAACTTTAAGTTCCTTGAATGGGTCAAATTCATCCTCACAGTTTACCTTACCCTTTCCTTTAACAATTTTAGCCACCAGTGCTTGATTAATCTCATCTCTCATCTCTTCAACCTCAAGACCAATTAAAATTAGAAATCAAAGTTGTCTCTTTCTTGTGACTCATATCCTCTTTACTCCCACTAGATGCCAGTCGTGGAACTCCAGAGTTACTCGGGTCAGTGAGAATTGGCAATGGACATTCACATTTGAAATGTCCCAATTGTTTGAAGTTAAAACACCTTAGCTTAGATTTATTAAAACCCCGTTTGGTGTTAGAGCTTTGACCTCCGAAGTTCTTTCTTCCAGTGTGTTCCATGAATCTCCGAGCTCTCAGTGTCAACATTGCCATTTGCTATTGAATATCAGTCTCTTCAAGATCATCAGGGTCTAATTGATACATATCCTCCATCGTTATCCCCTTGCCTTTCAACTCCCCTGCCACTAAGGCTTCATAGCTCTGAAAAAACATAATGATAGGATCAAATGTACCAATCTGTGATGATGCATGAACACAATTCAAAGAAATACAAACAAATTAATCAAATCAAGCAAGATATCAACAAAATTCATAGTTTCATTAAAATCAAGCAAAGACAATTACAAAGTAAGTAAGCAGTTAAAAATCTGTTGTTCGTCACTCTCTAACTGCTACAAGTCTAAGCTATTTATAATGAAACACAAGGAACTATCAAAATTACAAAACTAGTCCCTATACTATTACAAATAGGAAAAAGACACATAAAGACAACATGTTAATCTTTCTAGAGAACTAACAATACTCCCCCTAAGATTTACATGGTCTTCGGTCTTCAAAATCTTAAATCTTGTTTTCTTTTTATCTTTTCTTCAGCTTTATCTTTTATCTTTTATTTCATTTTCAGCTTTTATCTTCTATCTTCTATCTTCAGCACTCAAAGAAATCTTCAAGTTCTTCCTTGATCTTGAACATTAGCTTCTTTTTATACATCTCCTGTTTTTTCAAAGCATTAGCAATTGCAGACTTAAATTTGCTAGCAAGAATGCCTTGTTCTGGTTTTGCTTCATTCGTCTTTATCTCCATTTTGCTCATTCTTTCCAATGTATCTTTTGATAGACATGTGATATCAATAATAGCATATAACTCAATAGGATTTCAATTTTCCTTTGAGTATATTTCTAATACTCCTTTTCTTAAAATTCTCATGAACTCAATGTGTAACACCCGGTTATTTATTATTTTGAAGCTGACGAAGGAATAAAAAGAAATAAAGTCCAAAGTCGAGTGACCAAACTCGCCAACAAAAGAAAGTCGGGTGAATGGGAGTATATAACGGAGAGGGCAGCCCTTACCCTCTTCCCCACACTCACAAATCAGCCAAGAAGAGAGAAAGAAGAGAGAAAGAAGAAGAAAAGAGGAAAAGTGTCGGCTCGGGTTAGTTCAGGTCGCTAAAATCGTCGAGGAGTGAGTAAAATCGAAGCCCTTGTCGTTGTGCTCGTTGTGTGAGTTCTAGGACCCCACTTTTACTTGTTTTCAAAAGATTTTGGGGCTGGAAAGCATCAAAAACCTGTTTTTGTATGTGTATGTGTTTGACCCATTTGGGTGTGTTGCGTGTGATGTGTTTAGAGTATGTTTCTGGGCTTGTGTGTGCTTGTATGGTGTTGTGGTATGCATTCCTAAGGTCTAAGATGGTTGATTTAGGCGTAGAATGGGTTTGGATGAGCTTGGAGGCCGATAATGGCAGATTGGGTTCGGGATGAACTCCATTCTGCATCAGCTAGGGCTATGCGACCGAATGGAGGCCATTGTAAGATTCGATCTGCCCAAAACACATATATAATTGATGTGGCTACTGTGATATGATCCAAGTCGGGTCATACCCAATAACAGGCTAGACAAACACCTGCAATATTTGTTTATTGATTTGATCAACTAAATAAATATCAACACTATATATATATCTAGAAAAATGGCTTTCTAAATGAAAGATGCACTTGAGAAATGAATAAATAACATGGGTTTATTTATTTAGAGAGAGTACTATATATTGTTATTTAATAGGTTAAGTAACATTATTAAGTTAATATAACATGTTTTGTCATTTGTCTAAAATACAAGTTTGTTTAAAAAAGATTTAATTAAACTTGTTACAATTAAGTTGGTTGGATGTTTTCAAAAGGGAAGCCCCTCATTGGACCCCAACCTCTCGGCCTAAATGGCTGAAAAGGGACCACCATTTGTTGGTGGTTTACTTAATTGATAGACAAAATAAAACATATATGCAAGAAGCTCTCCAACTTCTCAAGTAGACAAAGAGTTTTTCTCTCCCTTTTCTCTGATTTTTCGAATAGAAGAAGGCAGAAAGAAGCTCAAAAACTCGGCTGGAACAAGGTGTTCAAGGCTGTGAAAAGTGTTGAGGATCCTAGCTTCCAAAGGTGTTTGTTGGTGGCTTGGGGTATAGCTTTCTTGAGGTCTTCTTGGTTGAAGATTCAGCCATAAAGTTCATCCTTAGCACCTCCATAAACTCGTTTTCTAGTAGCTTGAAAAGGTTGTCTTCTAAACATCCTATGGTTGTCCTCTTGTATGCACTTCGTATTTGGATCCATGGTTTGGGTTTTGCTTATTAAAAGAGTTTAATAATCAACATATCAACAAGTTTTAAAACTCTTAATCCGCTGCGTTTTTCATATAAACAAGCTTATATGGACTTTGATAAACTTGTTAAATCCCTTCAATGGCATCAAGAGCCACTTATACGAGTGCATACATGTATTGTTCATACTTTTCACGGTTTTATGGTGTGTTTCACCATATGGCCGTAGCCTTTAGGGCTGTTGGTTGCCCCTTTTGTTTTCTTTTAAGATTATACTTTACATGCATGTGGTAATCTTAGAAAACTTACTCACTTTGTTGATTAATTGTTTTGCTTGGACAAAACTGAAAGTTTTCGGTTTGATTAATCTTGGCCGAAAACTTTAGGGTAATAAAGGGGAACCAATTTTACTTTTAATACTTGCATATTTGGATGTGTATATGGATGTTCATAACCTAGCCAATACCTTGTATTTGGATGAGTTTTGTGTTGTAATGTTGTTTGATTATTCAATTGGGTTGTAATAATTATTTATTTGGGTTTGTAATCTATTTATTATTTATGTTGGTTTGTAATAATAAGTAGATTAGTTGTATTTCTTTTACTAGTAAAAATGTATTAGGATATATTTTGTAAAAGAAGTTCAAGAAGACTTTGGTTTTTTGGTTTGGGCCATTTTAGGCCCAAATGGGCCTCATAGCCCAAGATTGGTTTTAAGCCCAATAACCAAAGCCCAAAGCATGAAGGCCCAAGGAAGCTAGGAGCTGAAGTTGGAGCCCAAAAGAAAGCCCAAATAAAGCAAAATGGTGACAACACAAAATGGACACTTGATGCATTAGGATGCGGGATCAAGTGGGAGCACACCATCTCAATGCCTTGTGTCATGTTTATGCTTTGTTATTGACCCTCTTGGCACACTTGTTTTGGCCAACAAGTGTTGCCAAATCCATTGGCTATGGTTATGAACTTGTGGTTGTTTTATTATGCATGTATGGTTGATTTATGTTCATCTTATTTTATTATGGAATTGGATAGTTAACAACACGAAATCAACAACTCGCATAAAATTGGTTCCTTAGAAATCAATAAGTAATAAAATGGGTTTTACCAAATGAATATTGTTTTCATAATTAATTGGGCTATTAAAAGGAATTTTGAAATAAGTTTTCAAACAAACTACCATGCATTTGAATGCATGCAAATGCAAGGTATGAAAATTGTTTTCCAAACTAGAATTTTGTGAAACACAAATCCCTTTTAAAACAAGTCAACACACATCCTATTATAAAACACTCGAATCATTTGAGAATTCAATATGGGATAAAGGTCACCTAACCACATTAAAGGGAACTTATGGTTTTGAGGTGGGTTTGCCATATTTATGGGATAAAGGTCACCTAACCACTAATATTAGCAAATCCACACGTGTGTCTAAGTAGGACGACTTAATTTGGAAATCATGCATTAGGATCACCGAAGCATGACGTACAAAGGGTGTTGATGGGATAAACATGCCAAACAAACATAAGATGTTTAACCAATCCCATACACTAGAAATTGTAATGGGTTACAATTGTCAAACGTTGACTACCTTGTTAATTTAAATAAAGGGATAAAGGTCACCTAACCGATATTTAAATGTAACGTTGGATTCTAAATTTTTTAATGTTAATTGTTTATGAGACAAAAAGGGTATTAATGATCAAAAACATTGATATTAAAAGTACTAAAAATTGAACTTTGTAAAATTGTAGATGGCTAACAACAACAACGCAATCCCGACCGTCCATAACCTATCACTAAGAACCATCCTTGAAAAGGAACGTCTAAACCATGGGAACTTCATGGATTGGTACCGAAATTTGAGAATCGTTCTCAAACAAGAAAAGAAGTCCTATGTGTTAACGATCCCATTCCCGATCAACCCAATGAAAATGACGTTGAGGCCTTTGCCGAGTGGGTCAAGTACACCGAAGACTCTGTGCAAGTCTCATGTCTCATGCTAGCGAGTATGACACCTGATTTGCAAAAGGACTTTGAGAACCACAATGCCTATGACATGATCACCCAGTTGAGGGAAATGTTCCAACAACAATCAAGGGTGGAGCACTTCGAAACGGTTCGAGCACTTCATGCATGTCGAATGGACGAGACCCAATCGGTATCATCTTACGTTCTCAAGATGAAGAGCCACATTGATCGCCTTGAAAGGATTAACTGTCGTGTGTCCAACGAGTTGGCAACGGATTTGATCCTCAACTCCCTATCCAAGAAGTTTGATAGCTTCGTTATGAACTATAACATGAATGGATGGGACAAGAGCATTGGTGAGCTTCATTCAATGCTCAAACGGACGAGGCAGGCATGGGTAGAAAGGTTCTACCGGTCCTTATGATCAATGAAGGTGGTAGTAGGAAAAGGCACCTCCACGACCCTAGGGCAAATGTTGCAAAAGGGAAGGGGCACGTCAAAGGGAAGGGTAAGGGTAAGCAAAAGTGGAACCGCCCAAACCGAAAGAAAAGAAGCAAAAGGTTGCTCAAGATGACCCGTGTTTTGAGTGTGGTGAAGTAGGCCATTGGAAACGCAATTGTCAGGTCTATCTCAAAGCGTTGAGATCGAAGAGGGACGCGGGGCAAACTACAGGTACAATGTTTATGATACATGTTGAGCTAAATGTTATTTCTTCTAACACATGGGTATTAGATACTAGATGTGGAACTCATATTTGCAATTTGTTGCAGGGGTTCAAAAGAAGTGAGCATTATGCAAAAGGGGAAATAAGTCTCTTCATGGGCAATGGTGCAAAGGTTCACGTGGAAGCCCAAGGAGACTACATTTTGAAGCTTCCAAGTGGTTTGGAAGTTATTTTAAAAAATTTTTGTATGCTCCTAGTTTAACTAGGAACATTATTTTTGTTTCCCGTTTAAGACAATGTGATTATGATTTCAAGTTTGTTGACAATGATATTCATGTTTCTTTAAATCATGTGTTTTATTTTAAGGCTATACCTTGTAATGGTATTGATAAATTGGTTCATAATAACACAACATATGATAGCTCAATGTACCAAGCAACCACCAAAAGGCTCAAATTAGATTTAAATGATTCCTATCTTTGGCATTGTCGCCTTGGTCACATTAACAAGAATCGTATGCAAAAACTCCAAAAGAATGGTCTTTTAAAAACTAATGAAAATGTTTCATTTGATGTATGCGAGTCTTGTTTACAAGGTAAAATGACAAAGGCCCCCTTTTGTGGGACTAACGAAAGGGCAAAGGATTTATTAGGGATCATACATTCGGATGTATGTGGACCTTTTAAACCAACAACTAGGAATGGTGAAGGATACTTCATTACTTTTACCGATGACTATAGTCGTTATGGGTATGTGTACTTGTTAAGACACAAACATGAATCTTTTGAAATGTTCAAAATCTTCAAGAATGAAGTAGAAAATCAACTCAACAAAACGGTCAAGATTCTTCGTACAGATAGAGGAGGTGAATACCTGAGTAGTGAATTTCAAGAGTATCTTAGAAGTTGTGGGATTGTCTCACAACTTACTCCACCTGGAACACCACAACATAATGGTGTGTCTGAAAGGAGGAATCGAACTCTATTGGATATGGTTCGATCTATGATGGCCAGAAGTACACTACCTCTATCATTTTGGGGTTTCGTATTGCTCTCCGCGGCCCGTATTTTAAATATGGCCCCAACCAAGAAAGTGGAAAGGACACCTTTCGAAGTATGGTATGGAAGGGTTCCATCATTATCATATTTGAAAGTTTGGGGGTGTGAGGCTTACCCTAAGCAATACGCTCAAAACAAACTGGAAGCCCGATCCACAAAGTGTATCTTCATTGGATATCCTAGAGATTGTATTGGATATTATTTCTATGATCCAACAGAGCTGAAAGTATTTATTGCTCGAAAGGCAGAGTTCTTGGAGACTAAGTTTCTTTCGGAAGAGACTAGTGGAAGAGCAGTGGAACTTGAAGAGGTTCAAGATTCACAAGATGATACACAATTGGTTGATACTAGCAATCAACATGAGGATGTTGAGAATGATCATATGGATGATCAAGATACACAAAACGTTCGCAGATCTGGTAGAACTAGTATTCCTCCTGAGAGATATGGATTTTTCATGGATGGATGCTATGTGGTAGATTCGGATGAACCAACCACATACCATGATGCAATGTCAAAACCTGATTTTGACAAATGGCAAGAAGCCATGAATGTTGAGATGCAATCCATGTATGATAACCAAGTTTGGGAATTGGTTACATCACCTCTTAAGTCCAAGATAGTTGGAAGTAAGTGGGTTTTCAAGAAGAAAACCGATATGCATGGAAACTTGGATACTTATAAAGCTAGACTTTTAGCGAAAGGTTTCACTCAAACTCAAGGAGTTGATTATGATGAAACTTTCTCGCCTGTGGCAATGCTAAAGTCTATTAGGATATTGTTTGCCATAGCAGCATATTATGACTATGAGATTTGGCAAATGGATGTCAAAACTGCTTTCCTTAATGGATATCTTGAGGAAGATGTCCATATGAAACAGCCTAAAGGTTTTGTCGATCCAAAACATCCTAACAAGGTATGCAAGTTAAAGAAATCAATCTATGGATTGAAACAAGCGTCAAGAAGTTGGAATCACCGTTTTGATGATGAAGTAAAGAAATTTGGCTTCATCAAAAACGCTGATGAAGCTTGTGTGTATAAGAAAGCTAGTGGGAGCATTATTACTTTCCTTGTATTATATGTCGATGACATTCTACTTTTTGGGAACGACATTCCAACCTTGGAAGGTGTAAAAACCTGGCTTGGAAGCTGTTTTTCCATTAAGGATCTTGGTGAAGCCACCTATATTTTGGGAATAAAGATCTATAGGTATAGATCAAGGCGGTTGATAGGTTTAAACCAAAGTGCATACATTGAAAAGATCTTGAAAAGGTTCAAGATGGAGAATTCTAAGAAAGGTTTGGTACCTATTTAAAAGGGGACTATATTGAGCTCATCTCAATGTCCTAGTTCAAAGGTTGAACAAGAAAGAATGAATGGAGTCCCATATGCATCTGCTATAGGATCCATCATGTATGCAATGATATGTACTAGGCCAGACTTGTCATGTGCTTTAAACATGACAAGTAGATATCAACAGAATCCTGGTAATAGTCATTGGATGGCTGTTAAGAGTATTTTGAAATACCTTAGAAATACTAAGGACATGTTCTTAATATATGGATCTGGTGAGGAGGAACTCGTTGTAAAGGGTTACACGGATGCGAGTTTCCAAACTGATCGAGATGATTCTCGATCACAGTCGGGATATGTCTTCATTATGAATGGAGGAGCGGTCTCTTGGAAAAGCTCAAAGCAAGATGTAGTGGCACTATCTACAACAGAATCAGAATACATCGCCGCTTCATTGGCAGCTCAAGAAGCTGCGTGGCTTAGGAAGTTCATTGCTGATCTAGGGGTCGTTGCTACCATTCAAGACCCCCTAGAGATCTTTTGTGACAACGAAGGTGCGATTGCTCAAATCAAGGAACCTCGTGCTCATCAAAAGACTCGACACATTGAACGGAGGTTCAACTACATAAGGGATGAAGTTGAAAAGGGAAAGATATGCATTCGCAAAGTTCACACCGATCAAAACATTGCGGATCCATTCACGAAGCTCCTAGATAGGTCAAAGCATGAAAGTCATACTTGTGCCTTAGGACTTCGATATTCTAGTGATTGGACTTGATCAAATTTTGTATTTGGATATTGGAACTTATGTTATTTGACTTAATTATATGATTATAATTTTCATTTGTTCATCTATTTTAGCATGTTTAAATCCGTGAATAAGCAAGTTATTCTAAACGTCCGTAGTCGATCATACTTGTGGGAACAACTATGAATGTAAGACTATAATGAACTTATATTGGTTGATATTCATAAGTACGAATATAGAGGAAAAGGTTGCTACCAAGGTTCATTGATATCTATGGGATATAGATATAGGACTGACCCGCTCTCTATTATTTCTGCATGGAATCTTTATGATTAGTCATAAGAGATATTGAGTAAAGGCGAATATCATTTTATCCTCAGACCTGAGATACATATAGGGTCTTGATATTCACCAAGTATTATACTTTGACTTAGTACTTTGCTGTTATGAAAAATTGGCAGTACATAAGGCTGAGTTCAGGTATGATATAAGGTGATTGTGAGAGACGTATGTAGTCAAGATGGAATTTGTTCCTCTTATTCGTTGAGAGTAAGATGTCTAAGGCCTGTTAAAGTTAAATCATCGGAGAATGACAATTCTATGTCTCTTGGATTTAATATGACATCTGTAACAAAAGGATAGATGATTGATTCACCTAAATCATATTCAAGTAAGGTACTTGAAAGGGATGATGTTATTGAATGGCACTTAGTCATATACATTAGGGGTAGCAAACCGTTGCTAGGCGTTATTTGCTGCTTGCATCAATTTCTATGAATTTTGTGCAAGTGGGAGATTGTAAGATTTGATCTGCCCAAAACACATATATAATTGATGTGGCTAGTGTGATATGATCCAAGTCGGGTCATACCCAATAACAGGCTAGACAAACACCTGCAATATTTGTTTATTGATTTGATCAACTAAATAAATATCAACACTATATATATATTTAGAAAAATGGCTTTCTAAATGAAAGATGCACTTGAGAAATGAATAAATAACATGGGTTTATTTATTTAGAGAGAGTACTATATATTGTTATTTAATAGGTTAAGTAACATTATTAAGTTAATATAACATGTTTTGTCATTTGTCTAAAATACAAGTTTGTTTAAAAAAGATTTAATTAAACTTGTTACAATTAAGTTGGTTGGATGTTTCAAAAGGGAAGCCCCTCATTGGACCCCAACCTCTCGGCCTAAATGGCTGAAAAGGGACCACCATTTGTTGGTGGTTTACTTAATTGATAGACAAAATAAAACATATATGCAAGAAGCTTTCCAACTTCTCAAGTAGACAAAGAGTTTTTCTCTCCCTTTTCTCTGATTTTTCGAATAGAAGAAGGCAGAAAGAAGCTCAAAAACTCGGCTGGAACAAGGTGTTCAAGGCTGTGAAAAGTGTTGAGGATCCTAGCTTCCAAAGGTGTTTGTTGGTGGCTTGGGGTATAGCTTTCTTGAGGTGTTCTTGGTTGAAGATTCAGCCATAAAGTTCATCCTTAGCACCTCCATAAACTCGTTTTCTAGTAGCTTGAAAAGGTTCTCTTCTAAACATCCTATGGTTGTCCTCTTGTATGCACTTCGTAGTTGGATCCATGGTTTGGGTTTTGCTTATTAAAAGAGTTTAATAATCAACATATCAACAAGTTTTAAAACTCTTAATCCGCTGCGTTTTTCATATAAACAAGCTTATATGGACTTTGATAAACTTGTTAAATCCCTTTAGCCATACGGCCGATTGAGAGGCGATTGAGGTTCATTCGCACGATTGGGATTCATTCGCACGATTGAGGGTTCATTCGCACGACTAAGGTTTCATTTGCACGAATTGGAGTCCAGTCGCATGGGGAGTCATACGACTGAGGGTCCAGTCGCATAGGTGTTTAGTCGTATGAGCCCATTCGCATGAGGTCAGTCGCATAGGTGCTCATTTGCATTAGTTCCATCCGCATGAGGTCCATACGCACGACTGGTTGTTCATTCGCATAAATATTCATCCGCATGAGTCCAATCGCATGATGTTCAGTCGCATGGAGGCCATGCGGCTGAAGGGTGTCCATACGCCCGAATAGGGCTGTTGCACTCAAGGGAAGGTGTAGTTCGACTTCTGACCTTCGGGGGAAAGTGCAGATGTAAGTTTTGACGTGAAGGTTCCCGTAAGAGCATGTAAGATGACTGTTATGACCTGAGAGAGTATGTTGGGCATGATGATGATGATGTTGCATGTTTATGCATGTTATGTATGTATGATGTTGTCCTGTATGATTATGATGACCGTGTATGATATGTTCCTTATTATGATGTATGTTTATCTTTCTTGTGGCTTTACGTGTCGTGTTAATGAATGAATGAAGTATTATGTAACGTAAAGTGAAAGATAATAAAAGATGAACATGAAGTAAGAATGCATGCATTAATGAATGATGAATGAACAAAGGAAAGGCTTGCAAGCACATATATGAGGCGAGCGACCCTGTTGTTGCAAGAGACTCGGATAGCATGCAATCGTTGAGATTGCCATGAGGTGAGCAACCCTGTTGTTGCGAAAGACTCGGATAGCGTGCTATCATTGATGTTGCCATGAGGTGAGCAACCCTGTTGTTGCAAGAGACTCGGATAGCATGCTATCGTTGATATTGGCAATGAGGTGAGTAACCCTATGGTTGCAACAGACTCGGATAGCGTGCAATCGTTGAAATTGCTAATGAGGTGAGCGACCCTGTCGTCGCAACAGACTCGGAAGCACGAACGTATGAAACGAACGGAAGTTAACGAATGTAATGAAATTTAATAATGATATTATCTGTGTATACGTATGATGAATGATCGCATGAGAAAAGCAATAGTTTTTAATGAAAGTAAAATATGTTTTATTATAAAACTAGACTCACTCAGCAACGCTGATTTTTTATGTGTTTTCCAGTTGGCAAGTAATGATTGCTGAGGATGGCACTGTGAGGCTACTCGGCTCTTTTGGGATGGCATTCTTTTAATTAATGTTTTTGCATTGTAATGCGAACAAACTATTTTGTAATGAATGTTGTATTAACTTGCAAAAGCATTTATATCGAAATGAAAGCTGATTTTAATGTTCTTTTGCGATGCTTATGAAATATGAATGTAATTATATGTTTTATGTGCGATGAATGACCAATTGTAGGCGTCTCGGGAACGGGGCCTTACTAGTTGGTATCAAAGCCAAAGTTTAAGCGAAATGGGTAAATTTTCAAAATAAACCTTAACTTAAACTGAGAATGGGACGAAAAGGGAATGGGATGCCAATCTGAGTAGCTGTGTGCCATCAGGTATTTTCGTAAAGTTAACCGGTTTTATGTGCTCATGGTATGTGGTTATGTGTTGTATGTAGATTTAAATACTGATGTAGTCAGGACAGGTAAAGCTTGGGGTATGAAGAGTAAAGTAAGTGGCTAATCACAACTGGCTACTATAATTAGGGACTTACTATACTTGACATAACTGAGCTGTTTCCTTGAATGACCGTGTTGGTGTTTGAATCTTTCAGTGTGATATAGAGAATGGCTGGTGGTAGATCCTCTAAAGCTTCTAGGGGTGGAGGCCATGGTGGGCCTAATACTGATCTGCGACCTAAAAGAGGAAGGCCTAGAGAGGAGAAGGTGGTTCCTGAAGAACCTGAGATCCCTCATCCGGAAGCTGGGGATGAGAGTGCAAACTTGAGGCCCTCGGTAAAGGAGGCTGTTGTTGAAGAAGTACATCAGGTCATGCAGACAATCTTACCGTCTGTGGTGACTGAAGTCATCAAGGCTGTGAAAGAGGAAGAAAGAAAGGAGAGAAATAGGGCCTCGGGGGAGCGGGAGCAACCGGAGCCTGAAACGATTTTCTCTGATAATGACGAAGAGGAAGAAGATGAGCTCGTGCAAGAGGTGGTACGAGGCTGTAACTACGGGGCGTTTATGAGATGCAAGCCCCCAACTTTTGATGGAAATGGCATTGCTGCTGCTGCTCACCAGTGGGTGAGGGAAATGGAGGTTGTTCTTGATATCAACGAATGCCGTGAAGACCTGAAGGTGAAGTTCGCTACCCACTCTTTTGTGGATTCGGCTCTGTGTTGGTGGGACAACATTGTCCAAGCCGAGGGTAGCAGGGCCATTGGGAGCATGAGATGGTCTAAGCTAAAAAAGTTGGTGATTGAGGAGTTTTGTCCTCATCGGGAAATGGACAAGGTCAAAAGGGAGTTCTTGCAACTAGAGGCGGGAACCATGACACACCAACAGTACACCACAAAATTCAACGAGATGGCACGTTTGGTGCCGGATCAGGTGACACCTCTATCCCGAAAGATCAAGAGGTATATTCAGGGTTTACCAGCGCATATTCGCAGGCACATGATCGTTGCCTGGCCACGTTTAGGTTGGCGGTGGATTTGGCGGGGAGACTGTATGTTGAGAGAACGATGGTGGTGACTGAAGGTGGCAGGAAGAGCGGTGGTGATCGAAACTGGCAGAGGAAGAGGTTTGGTCGGGATGATGCCTCGAGAGGTAATAAAAAGGCACGGGTGGATGACCGCCGTTTGGTCACGTCGAGTGTGGGATCGAGAAGGTGTGGCAAGTGTGGAAGGGAGCATAGTGGGGAGTGCAGGTTTGGGTCGAACTTGTGCTTCAAATGTGGGAAGGCGGGGCACATGGCAAAGGATTGTCGTATAGTCCGATGCTATAACTGTGGTGAAGAGGGTCACATGAGCAAGGATTGTAAGAGGCCGAGGGCTGAGGGTTCCGGGGCGAAGAGGACGGGAGGTGAAGGACCGAGGGCGAGCGCCAGGGCATTCACCATGACACAGGAGGAAGCTAGGACGGACCCTGATGTTGTGTCCGGTACGTTTTTAGTGAACCAAACTTTAGCTTCTGTGTTATTTGATTATGGTGCTAGTAAAAGTTTTATTTTTGCTGCTTTCTGTGCTAAGCTGCCTATTAATAGTAGACGTGTTGAAGTGCCCTTTGATGTAGAAACTGCCATAGGTAAGTCCACCAGAATTTCTGAAATGATAGAGGGTTGTGATGTGGAGCTAGAAGGTCATAAGTTTCCCGTTAAACCGTTCGTGATGGCCTTAGGTGGGTTCGATTTGGTTCTTGGGATGGATTGGCTAGCAAACTACGAGGCGAACATTGTGTGTCGCAAGAAGATGATTCGGTTGACAGCGCCTGACGGGAGTTCGGTGACGGTTTATGGTGATCGGGTCACGATGATTCTGAAAGTAATTTCGATGGCAGTGGCAAGAAAGTGTATGAGGCGTGGATGTAGTGCCTACTTGGCCTATGTAAAGGATGTGGATACGCCAACACCACAACTAGCCGATGTACCGGTTGTGTGTGACTTTCCAGGCGTGTTCCCAGAAGACTTATCAGGAGTGCCACCTGACAGAGAGATTGAATTTCAGATTGATCTGATACTGGGTGCCCAACCAGTTGCCAAGGCACCGTATCGGTTAGCTCCGACGGAGATGAAGGATTTGATGGAGCAATTGCAAGAGCTGCTTGATAAGGGGTTCATTAGACCGAGTATCTCTCCTTGGGGTGCCCCGGTCCTGTTTGTAACGAAGAAGGACGGTAGTATGAGGATGTGTATTGACTACCGTGAGCTGAACAAGTTGACGGTAAAGAACCGATACCCCTTACCGAGGATAGATGATTTGTTCGATCAGCTTAAGGGTGCCATTTGGTTTTCAAGGATAGATCTTCAATCTGGTTATCATCAGTTGAAGATGAAAGAGCAGGATATTCCTAAAACAGCTTTTCGCACGCGCTATGGTCACTACGAGTTTCTTGTCATGTCTTTTGGTTTGACCAATGCGCCAGCTGCTTTTATGGATCTGATGAACCGTGTGCGTCGGCCTGTGTTGGATAAATTAGTGATTTTGTTTATTGATGATATCCTGATTTATTCGAAGAGTGAGAGTGAGCATGCCAGTCATATTCGGGAGGTTCTGGAGACTTTGAGGAGGGAGAAGTTGTATGCTAAATTCTCCAAGTGCGCATTTTGGCTGCGTGAAGTTCAGTTCTTGGTCATGTGGTGAATCCTGATGGGATCATGGTGGACCCGACAAAGGTGGAGGCTGTTATGCAATGGAACTCACCGAAGATGCCATCCGAGATTCGTAGCTTCTTGGGTTTGGCGGGCTACTATAGAAGATTCATTCAAGACTTTTCCAAGATCGCTTCTCCACTGACTAAGTTGACCCGGAAAGATGTAAAGTTTGTATGGGGTCAGGCTCAAGAGAAGGCGTTTGAAGAAATGAAGGCAAGATTGACTCAAGCTCCTGTTCTGGCATTACCCGATGGAAGCGAAGATCTAGTGGTTTATTCTGATGCATCCTACTCGGGGTTGGGATGTGTGTTAATGCAGAAAGGAAAGGTTATAGCCTATGCATCCCGACAGTTGAAGGTTCATGAGGTCAATTATCCTACTCATGACTTGGAGCTGGCAGCCGTGGTCTTTGCGTTAAAGATTTGGAGGCACTATCTCTTCACGGATCACAAAAGCTTTTCGTACTTCTTCGAGCAGAAGGATCTGAACATGAGGCAGAGACGGTGGTTGGAACTTATAAAGGATTACGATTGTGAGATTCACTACCATCCGGGCAAGGCCAATGTGGTGGTTGATGCCCTTAGCCGGAAAGAGAGGCCCGAGCCGATTCGGGTGAAGGCATATCAACTGATCATGACCTCTGATGTAATGAAGCAAGTCAAGGGGTTTCAAGATGAGGCACTGAAAGAAGATCATCTTAACTCTGAAAGAATGATAGGTCTGGTTGGGGAATTGGGTGAAAACACACTCGGTGTTAGAACCCGATTTCGTCGTGTGTGGATTCCTCGTTTTGGGGATCTACGGGTGAAGATAATGGATGAAGCTCACAAGACTTGATACTCCATTCATCCTGGTGACACGAAAATGTACCATGATATGAAGAAAGATTATTGGTGGCCGGGTATGAAGCGCGACGTGGTGGAGTATGTGAGTAAGTGCCTTACTTGCTTACAGGTGAAGGCCGAGCATCAGAAGCCGTATGGGAAGATCCAACCTTTGGATATACCGGAATGGAAGTGGGAGCACATCACCATGGATTTTATTACAAAGTTGTCGCGTACCCTGAAGGGGTATGATGCCATATGGGTGGTAGTTGATCGTCTGACGAAGAGTGCTCACTTTCTTCCGATCCGCGAGTTATATTCATCTGAGAGGTTGGCTGATCTGTTCATCAAGGAAATTGTAACTCGTCATGGTGTGCCGGTGTCTATTGTGTCGGATCGCGACACTCGGTTTACATCTAAGTTTTGGAAGAAATTCCATGACGCTATGGGGACGAGGTTACATATTAGCACGGCTCATCATCCCCAGACTGATGGTCAGTCAGAAAGGACCATTCAGACACTGGAAGACATGCTTCGGGCATGTGTGATTGATTTTGGTGGAAGTTGGATGACCACCTACCGTTAGCCGAATTCTCATACAACAACAGCTATCATGCTAGCATTGGTATGCCACCATATGAGATGCTATACGGTAAGAGATGCAGAACACTCGTTTGTTGGGGTGATATTGGTAAGAAGGAATTGGGGAGCGTCGAGGTAATCGAGGCTACGAGTGAGAAGCTTGAGAAGCTTAAAGTCTTCATGAAGGCAGCCAAAGACAGACAGAAGTCGTATGCTGATAAACGACGCAGGCCGATTGAGTTCCAGGTGGGTGACCGAGTTATGTTGAAGGTCTCACCTTGGAAGGGTATCATCCGCTTTAGACAGCGGGGTATGTTAAGCCCAAGGTATATAGGCCCTTTCCGAATCATCGCTCGAGTATGAGAGGTGGCCTATAGACTGGAGTTACTGGATGAGTTAAGTGGGATACACCCGACATTCCATGTATCTCATCTAAGGAAGTGCTTAGCTTATGAAGACATGATTGTTCCGCTGGAGGATATCAAAGTAGACGAAAGGCTCAATTACGTGGAGCAACCAGTGGCGATCATTGATAGAAAAGAGAAAAGACTGAGAAATATAGTGGTTCCTCTTGTGCGCGTACAGTGGAAGCACAGGAAGGGATCCGAGTCAACGTGGGAGACTGAGGAAGAAATGAGACAACATTATCCACGTTTGTTCGAAGAATAACAGGTTTCGGGGACGAAACCTATTTAAGGGGGGTGGACTTGTAACACCCGGTTATTTATTATTTTGAAGCCGACGAAGGAAGAAAAAGAAATAAAGTCCAAAGTCGAGGGACCAAACTCGCCAACGAAAGAAAGTCGGGTGAGTGGGAGTATATAAGGGAGAGGGCAACCCTTACCCTCTCCCCCACACTCACAAATCAGCCAAGAAGAGAGAAAGAAGAGAGAAAGAAGAAGAAAAGAGGAAAAGTGTCGGTTCGGGTCGCCAAAATCGTCGAGGAGCGAGTCAAATCAAAGCTCTTGTCGTTATGCTCGTTGTGTGAGTTCTAGGACCCCACTTTTACTTGTTTTTCAACCGATTTTGGGGCTGGAAAGCATCAAAAACCCGTTTTTGTATGTGTATGTGTTTGACCCATTTGGGTGTGTTGCGTGTGATGTGTTTAGAGTATGTTTCCGGGCTTGTGTGTGCTTGTATGGTGTTGTGGTATGCATTCCTAAGCTCTAAGATGGTTGATTTAGGCTTAGAATGGGTTTGGATGAGCTTGGAGGCCGATAATGGCAGATTGGGTTCCGGATGAACTCCATTCTGCATCAGCTAGGGCTATGCGACCGAATGGAGGCCATACGGCTGATTGAGAGGCGATTGAGGTTCATTCGCACGATTGGAATTCATTCGCACGATTGAGGGTTCATTCGCACGACTAAGGTTTCATTCGCACGAATGGGAGTCTAGTCGCATAGGGAGTCATACGACTAAGGGTCCAGTCGCATAGGTGCTTAGTCGCATGAGTCCATTCACATGAGGTCAGTCGCAGAGGTGCTGATTCGCATTATTTCCATCCGCATGAGGTCCATACGCAAGACTGGGTGTTCATTCGCATAGATGTTCATCCGCTTGAGTCCAATCGCATGATGTTCAGTCGCATGGAGGCCATTCGACTGAAGGGTATCCATACGCCCGAATAGGGCTGTTGCACTCGAGGGAAGGTGTAGTTCGACTTCTGACTTTCGGGGGAAAGTGCAGATGTAAGTTTTGACGTGAAGGTTCCCGTAAGAGCATGTAAGATGACTGTTATGACCTTAGAGAGTATGTTAGGCATGATGATGGTGATGTTGCATGTTTATGCATGTTATGTATGTATGATGTTGCCCTGTATGATTATGATGACCGTGTATGATATGTTCCTTATTATGATGTATGTTTATCTTTCTTGTGGCTTTACGTGTCGTGTTAATGAATGAATGAAGTATTATGTAACGTAAAGTGAAAGATAATGAAAGAGGAACATGAAGTAAGAATGCATGCATTAACGAATGATGAATGAACGAATGAAAGGCTTGCAAGCACATATATGAGGTGAGCGACCCTGTTGTTGCAAGAGACTCGGATAGCATGCAATCGTTGAGATTGCCCGTGAGGTGAGCAACCATGTTGTTACGAGAGACTCGGATAGCATGCTATCGTTGATGTTGCGATGAGGTGAGCAACCCTGTTGTTGCAAGAGACTCGGATAGCGTGCTATCGTTGAGATTGGCAATGTGGTGAGCAACCCTATGGTTGCAACAGACTCGGATAGCGTGCAATCGTTGAGATTGCTAATGAGGTGAGCGACCCTGTCGTCGCAACAGACTCGGAAGAACGAACGTATGAAACGAACGGAAGTTAACGAATGTAATGAAAGATAATAATGATATTATCTGTGTATACGTATGATGAATGATCGCATGAGAAAAGCAATAGTTTTTAATGAAAGTAAAGTATGTTTTATTATAAAACTAGAACTCACTCAGCAACGCTGACTTTTTATGTGTTTTCTAGTTGGCAGGTAATGATTGCTGAGGATGGCACTGCGAGGCTACTCGGCTCTTTTGGGATGGCATTCTTTTAATTAATGTTTTTTCATTGTAATGCGAACAAACTTTTTTGTAATGAATGTTGTATTAACTTGCAAAAGCATTTATATCGAAATGAAAGCTGATTTTAATGTTCCGCTGCGATGCTTATGAAATATGAATGTAATTATATGTTTTATGTGCGATGAATGACCAACTGTAGGCGTCCCAAGAATGGGGCCTTACACAATGTCTTTGATATCCTTCTTAACAATGTTTGCATATGCAAGAGCTTTCCTTAATAATATTCTTTCCATTGCAGCATTCATTACATTGATAATGTAATCATATCCTCATCCCATTGTTCGAGATTTTGGACCAGTTTAAGCTCAAAAGTCTCAGAGTTATAGAACCATCTGAGAATTGGCTTTGACTTTTGATTACCATCAATCACCTTAAAACCAGAAGTTGTAACTTTTTCAAAATACTTATCATAAAATTCTATCAAGAATAAACCTTATTTGAATAATCTTTATTACAAACAATTTACCTTTGATGATAAATTTGGAAAACCCAAGAACATCTCGGCTTGGGTGGATATCTCAACTTAATTTTCTTGTTGTGCAGGTACGCCCAAGAAGACCAGTTAATACATGGTATGTGGATAGTGGGTGTAGCCGGCATATGACAGGCAATCCTACCTTGTTACAAGATTTTAAGTTAAAGGATGGAACACACGTCGCCTTTGGTGGTGATGCAGGAGGAAAAATAACAGTTGAATGAACAGTATCAAATGGGATAATAAGCTTTGACAAAGTCAGCTTTTGTTCACAGTTGAACTTTAATCTTTTATGTGTATCCCAAATATGTGATAAATCATACTCTGTTCTATTTGATGATTCATTCTGTTATGTTTTGAAGCAAGGTTTTTAGATAAGCAAAGATTGGGTAATTGTTACAACTGAAAGGGATATAGATGTATACAAGCTGGATATGTCTCATGTTGATCCTTCAACTGAAACAACATGCCTAATTGCTAAAGCATCAATGATGAAAGCCAGCCTTCGCATAGACGTCTCGGACATTCAAATTTCAAGAATATGAACAAGCTTGTATCAGGAAATCATGTCATTCGACTTCCATCAAAGAAGTTTGCAACGACTGATTACTGCTCAGCATGTTTGAAGGGACTAACAACAGATTTTTAACTGCTTACTTACTTTGTAATTGTCTTTGCTTGATTTTAATGAAACCATAAATTTTGTTGATATCTTGCTTGATTTGATTAATTTGTTTGTATTTCTTTGGATTGTGTTCATACATCATCACAGATTGGTACATTTGATCCTATCAAATTTCATCATTTGATACTTTAGCAATTAGGCATGCTGTTTCAGTTGAAGGATCAACTTGATACATATCCAGCTTGTATACATCTCTATTCCTTTCAGCTGTAACAATTACCCAATCTTTGCTTATCTGAAAACTTGGCTTCAAAACATAACAGAATGAATCATCAAATAGAACAGAGTATGATTTATCACATATTTTGGATACACTTAAAAGATTAAAGTTCAACTGTGAACAAAAGTTGACTTTGTCAAAGCTTATTATCCCATTTGATACTATTCCTTCTTCTGTTATTTTTCCTCCTGCATCACCACCAAAGGCGACGTGTGTTCCATCCTTTAACTTAAAATCTTGTAACAAGGCAGGATTGCCTGTCATATGCTGGCTACACCCACTATCCACATACCATGTATTAAGTGGTATTCTTGGGCATACCTGCACAACAAGAAAATTAAGTTGAGATATCCACCCAAGCTGAGATGGTCTTGGGTTTTCCAAAATTATCAACAAAGGTAAATTGTTTGTAATGAAGATTATTCAAATCAGGTTTATTCTTGATGAACTTACCAATCTTGTTTAGTCATTCTTACAGATCTTGGTATGACGTGTTCTTGCATATTTTGTTTAGATCTCACATAATTGTTCTTTAGAAAAGATCTCAAACCTAAATAAGGTTGATTAGTTAATTTTTTAAATCCATCAGCTTGATTTCTCATATATTGAGGATTAACATAACTTTTGCTCATGTTTGAATTTGCAAATCCTCTAGTATGTGATCTCTTTCTAAAATAACAATTTGCAGTATTATGAATCTTCTCATCACAATAAGTACAGTATTTGTTAAAATAACAATCTGTTGTGGAATGATTTCTCATGTCACATATGTGACAGTGCTTGTTGAACTAACACTCGGCAGTGTTGTGATTTTTCATATCACATATTTCACAGTAATTTTGTGAAGTTAAAAACAACTGTTTGTTAACTTTTGACATTGACACTATATTTGATTTTGGTGTCAAATAGTTAAACTGTTGTTTTTCATTTTTCACATTTTGATTTTGTGCCAAATTATTTTGCATCTGTTTAACATAAACTTCCTTCTTGAATTTATTAGAAACAAATCTTTTTGCTACAGCGGAAGTCTTAGAATCTGAACTTGATTTCAGATCAGAGAGAGATTTGTTCATAGTATTTACCTTGTTTTTTTGAAGAGAATTCATATTTTACAAACCGGCTGACACAAATTTTATCGGTTTAAGTTTTGTTGCCTGATTTGTTGCTTTGATCAACTTTTCTGAACTTTTGTTTTGTTCAGATTTTGTTTTTGATGATTTCTTTCTTCTTCTTTGATTCTTTGACTTAGAAGAACTTGGTTTACTTCCAGATTGAACATCATCAGAAGAAGATTCCTTTTCAGATTGAACTTGTTTTAGATTAATAGTGTTTGAATCTTCTGATGTTCCTACCTGTTGTTTATCTTTATCTTTGCTTTGAACTTTCACTTCTTCTAATACAAAATGAATTTGATCAGAAGTGTTTTGTTTTGTTTGTTTTGGTTCATAAGATTTTATCTTGATTGGATGACCATTTTTAATCTTTTCTTGATCATTTTCAACAAAAACTTGTCATTTTCCTTTTCTTCTTCTGAATTCTTGTTTTTGACCTGAAATGCTTTATGTTTAGCTTTATTCTCAGGAGAATGATCATGTGTATTACTGGTAAAGTGTTTGTAATAGATTCAGGCATAGGTTCATGAGTGAAACCTAACCCTGCCTTCTATTTATCTTTTCTCTCACTTACCAGTTTTTCTACAATCATTTTTGAACTTTTTACTTTAGCAAGACCCATTTGAGTAGCAGCATGTGCTATCTTGTCCTGTTCAAGATTTTTGGTCATCTCTTCCAATTGTTTAGAAACAATTTCTAATTCTTTTAGTGTTTTGTTCCATGAAGTTTGAAGAGAAATAATCTTTTGATCTGCTGTTTTATGATAAGATTTTAGTTTGTTATGCATTGACTCTTCTTGTTTTAGTTTCTCACAGATTTTATATGAGTAGTTTCTATAGTATTCAACATGTTCATAGCATGATTTTGTGCAGAGTTTTTCTCTCACTTCAGATGGGATTTCAGGGAATTTTGGAGATAAGGTTTCAGATTTTGAAGATGAAGTGTTAACCTTAGGTTGATCAGACTATGCCATTGGAGCTAGTTCATCTGTATCCTCCTTAGGATCCGATTTGTCACTCCAATCATAGTCATCTTCTTCATTCTCACCTTCCACCTTTGGATCATTATATTCTGACCAATCTTCTCCCTGGATTTCTGCAACAAGAGATAAACTTGATGTTAAATCATTAGTAAACTGTTCAGCATATGCACTCCAATCATAACCATCTTTAATGTTGACTACTAAAGCTTTCTTGGTTTCATCAGATGATTTTGTTTCATCTTTAAGCTCAGGCATAGAAAGACTTTGATAAGGCTTTTGAAAAGTCTTCTGAGCTGGTTGAAACCTTTGATTGCTAGAACTTGATTGAGCATTTCCTCCATTATTCCTTGGAGCTTTGCATTCTCTGGAGAAATGTCCATAACTGTTACAGTTAAAACACCTTGATTTTGACTTATCAAAACCAACAGTCTTGTTAGCACTTGGCTTGTACTTCCTGTTGACATATGTGTTTTTATGTCCTGTAAGCAATCATCACCATCTGCCAGTTTAAGTCCATCTCTTCAACATCTTCAGGATCCATTTCAAACAAATCCTGCAAAACAAAGTCTAATTGAGTTAAATGACTACCTTGATATGCTTGAAAACTAGCCATAAATGCAGTGAATGCAGTTTTAGACTCTTCATCCTCTAATACGATGTTTATCACATCTTTAACTTTGCTAGATTTAGCGGAGTTAGATGAAGAAGTCTCTGTTTGAAAATTAGATGTTTGAGACTGAGATTTAGGAGGAGATTGAGAATGAGACTGTGTTGTGTAAGCAGGAGCACTAGTAAATGATGAATTCGTGAAAAATCCTGCAACAAATAAATCTCCCTATTCTTCTGTAATTTTCCTACTTTTTGCCATGAATGCATTTTCAATAGTGTTTGCAGGAGAAGCAACAAACTGATACTGAGACATTGATGCTGCTCTATCATTATTCCTTGAGCTTTCATCAATCTCTACTGACTCTATCTTGGCAATGAGTATATCTAGATCCATAGGGAACTTCTCAGTATGCTTTAGTAAGGTTACTGTTTTTTCCATGATGAGGGTAAAGCATTGAGTAGTCTAAGATTTAGATCTTCAAGATCAGGCTTAATACCAGCTGTTTACATCTCAGTTGTAAGTTGAACAAATCTGTTCATCATCTGATTTATGGTTTCTCCAGACAAATGTTGAAACAATTCTAATTGCCTTTTCAACTTTGTTTCTTGAGATTTTGAATCTCCTTGCCTCCTTCACAAATGGTCTTTAAGGCTTTATATGTAACATCTCGTATTTTTAAGTAGTTAGCATTGTTTATACTTTTAAGGGTCTATATTGTTAATTATATAAATTTAAGGGCTACTTATGTTTACTTTTTAGGTTGTCTTTAACTCTTAAATTTGGAAGTTGAAAATTAGACTATTAAATTTAACATAATAATAATAATAGTAACAATACTAAAATACTAGTAATAATAACTAAAACAATAGTATTATTAATAATAATAATACTAACAATAATAATAATAATTTATAAAAATTATTATCTTGAAAATGTTTACAACTTGAACTTTAATTAAATTTAGGGGCTTATTTGCAAGTTTAGAAACTTTAATTAAGAAGTTTTTACATAAAATGATAAGAACTCAAACCTTTAGGGGCCATTTGTGTAATTAATGAAAACCTAAACCAAATACCCCCTTCAATTCGAAATTCCGGCAGCCGTCCGGCCATCGGCGGCCAAAGCTCCGGCGAAGGCCTTAAACCGGTTATAACCCCTCTTTTGATAAACCAAACCGTTCCAAATCGAGTCTGGAACTTGAGTCGAACCTGTAACCGTCGAAATCACGACCTGAAACGTTCATGTGCTAGTAAATCACTCAAAACCGAAAACACCAATCAATTTCTAACCGTTCAACGTACAATTGGTGATAATAACCCAATTAATTGAACATAAACCATCGGATAACTATTCCTAACCTATCATCACTTGCAATTTCATCCAAGAAACGTCCAAACACCATCTTCGATTACGCACAAGAATCGCGATCTGCTTGATACTCGAACACCACCTACCGAGCCTTCTAACTTGCAATTGATAGAGGGTTTTTCATCATTGGCATCATTATAGACTTACTGTGCAACGAATTTGATTAACAACATCGTTTGGGTAGCAAACAAGTGATACGTGGTCGCGATCGGTTCGTGTACTCGTTCTCCATCAAAATCACATCAATTCGGGTAATTTGACACATCCACACACTCGAAATCTTATAAACATCAAAAGCCCTAACATCAATTTCGTTATCACAATCATCTTGATGTTCAATTGGAATCAAACGATTCTAGGGTTTATAAGGATTTGGGGAAATTTATTTGAATAATGGTTTTGGTAATTAATTTACATTTTATGACAGGAATCGGGCTTTGGCCCGTTGGTTAACAACAAACACATATACATGGCAGGTCAGGGGTTCGAACCCTGCCCCTGCCATGTTTTTATTTTTGGCAGCTTCCTTATTATTATTTGTTTATTATTTAAATTAGAAAAAAAAACTATTAATATACTAATAAATCTAATTAAATATTATTTTGATTAAAACATTTCAGAAATTATTAAGTTAAATTTTAATATTTTAAAACTAATAACTCTTAACTTTAATTACTTGTTAAAAATTAAAAGATTATAAAAATATTACTAAGTTATTTATATGTTATAAATATAATATGGTCCAAACTTAGATCATTTCAAGACACTTCAAAATTACATATTTCAAATACTTTAAATGTTTAACTATAAAAATGGTTGCTTTAAAAATATATTTAAGTATTCCTCTTATCATTTAAGCATGTATATTATAATTAGTTAATAAAGTTACTCGTTAACTTTTATTTGGATACTTGAAATTTATTAAACGCTATAATTTGCCTTATTCTTATTTTAAGATTTTGTAACATAAAATGTTTTTGGTAAAAGCTCAAAACTTTATAAAATGATTTTAAATAATTTTAACGTCATTTAAATAAGTATTTAATCAATTCTCTTTGCCAAGTTTTAAATAATTAATTATTAAATTAATTATTTCTTTTCACAAATTAAACTTAATTTCTATTGAATCAATAACTTAAATTGTTGAGACATTTTTAATTATTTATGGACTTAATTGATTTATATTATTAAACCAAACATAAACGAGTCATTATTTTACTTAATCATTTAAACCCCCAAATCCCAATTGAAACCCTAGTTCGCATTAAAACGTTAATATTATTGTTAACCTTAAACTTGTAATATACATGTTAGGTGCCTTGTGATGGATACCTTGGTTCATCTTTTGACTTTGTATAACATCTTGTAATGCATATATCCATGTGAGTTTTCCATGTGAGTTTTCCTTGTCCCCTTTTTACTTTATTTCACACTATTTTGGGGTGAAACATGATACTTATACATCGTACACTTGTAAACGTTTGAGACTTGTAAAGCACATGCAATTCTACTTATTTTTGGTCATGGTTATTTGTGTTTTGTAAGTGTTTATATGAGATACATAGTTTGTTTACAATCATTAACTATTGCTAGCCTGGCGACGTCTTAGATCTTTGGGCCTGACAAGCCTATTTGGTGCTAAAGTCGAGGTATTGCCGACTCCTAGGGGCCGTACGCTTGTGCACTAGGGAACCAAATACACTTAGCCAATCTTTTATACTTGTAATCAAGTCGAGGTTTGGTTGTAACGATATGTGTTCTATAACCTTACTAGCTTATAACCTATGACATGAATTGCTACTTGTAACCTTTTTCATATTATGTATGAAAACCTTGGAAACTCACCAACTATTTATAGTTGACCTTTTATTTTTATCATGTTTCAGGAAAACCCCAAGTTTTGAAGTGAACATATGTTGCTGGCATATTCTAGGACTTGGACCTAGTTAATAAACAAAATGATTATGTTTGTTATTTCATGTTGAAACTTATTGAGACTTATGCTTGTAATGTAATTTTGAAACTTATGTATAATATATTTGGATTTAATAATAGCGTTATGTGGCTGTGAACAATCTTAACCCTCACATCTCGACGTTTCCGCCGTCAAGGTTGGGGTGTGACAGATTGGTATCAGAGCCCATAACTATAGGGATTTAGGTTATTAGAAATGGTGACCTAGACTATAGTTGCATGAACCTCATAGAAAGATTCTTATACCTTTGTGATTACATGTTGTTTGCATGCTACATAATGCTATGCCTTTTGTGCAACTTGATGCCTTAGCATAAGATTGCTTTATGTATGCTTAAACCTTAGTTACTTGTCTCCCTAAACTTAACTTTGACTCTTTGACTCTCCCCGACAAATGAACTTCCTAAACCTATTCTTAACGACACGTGGAATCTACACTTATCATCTGGGTTCAATTCCTTAGACTCTATGTCTAATCTATGAAAATCTCATCAAGGTTTTGATTTCATAAACCTAAGAAATTTGTGTGACTCATAGACACCTGTATTCTGGATTTCCTGGCAAAAGGCCTTCGGGCTAAGGCAAGCATATCGTATAAATCTCATTGTGAGACCAGTTATGCTTACCTGGGGATTTCTGGGATGAGTGATAAACTATGGTCAACATACACAAGTCTCTAAGGCAAATGGGTCAATTTACCTTGACGTGTCAACGATTCCAAATGGTAATGCGTTATCAAATGGAACCATCCTCTTTGTGTCTTAAAAGTCCTTGATTCTTTGATCTGGTTTATCACCAAAGTTGTAATATCTTCTCGTTCTTATCATACATAATGTCCCTGTTAATAATGAACCCATCTTACATTTCAACTTTTAAACATCGTTACACGTCGAGCGTATTATGTAGCTATTTCTATATCTTGACCAACGTGAACATGAATCTTAATATACCCAAAGATATTGGGAATCTAAAACCGAATGGTCATCAAAAAACTTTAAACCGCTACTTATGGTTCTCAAGTCTCCTTAAGGATGTGTCCCATAACTAAGAACATGCAATGCTATAGGTGGAATTCTTACGTCTCGAGATACTTTGTCTAGGCAAAGTGTAAATGGTGATTTGACTCGATCATTGAATCCATTTACTTGACTCGAAACCCTTGAGATGAGTGATCACTTATAAGTACGCATGTCCTTAATAAGGTTATGGTTGACCTCATGACTTGAGGAGTTCATGTATTTCTTTCAATTGTGAATCGAATGTTCACATCTCGTCGTGGTGTTGAATCACTCTTGTCATTGATTTAGTCTTCCTGATTTAAACCATTCAAGATTTGAACACCATCATAACTAATTCTGTTACCTCGAACTTTGACCTTAAACTTTGTAAGCATGATTTCTCTTTTGTTACATTAATGTAACTTGAAATTTTCTGAATTTTTAATGAATACTCTCTTCCTTTCGTTGATAAGTCGAATTTCATACCGTTTGCACCGTGGGAGATGCAAGAGTTGCAAGTCAACCTATGACTAAGAACACCCGTATCTCCTAAATGATTCTAACTCATCAAAACAGGGGTGATTCCCTTACTTTGATGATTCTCTATTCATTTCGATAAATGGTTTCCAATTGTGGTTTATAAAATTTCATCCTCTGGGTCGGAATGATTTCCTTATCCCGAGGATTGACTTCAATTATTTTCTTTGGAATGACATTTCACAAATGACATGATCTCACCAAAATAGGATTGAAATCCGTACTTTGGTGACAAATGTCAATTTTCGATTGTTTTCTTGCTATTATGAAATTCAATCATCAAGATAGGCGTGAATTCCATACCTTGATGATAATAACATCTTTATGAATTGTATTTGGTTCAAATGAGACGACTTCATCAAAGTAGGAGTGAATTCTGGATTTTGATGAAGAAGTTCATTTTGTTATATTTTGTTTTTGTAAAACTTCACCGTTAAGATAGGAGTGATTTCCCTTACCTTAATGGTGAGTTACCTCGTCTTATTTCTGTGGATCCTCAACAAGGAGTTGGGATCGAGCTTTTTGATTGGTAAGTTAGAGGTCATACCTTGAGAAGACACCCTCAAGCTAGGAGTGAAAACCACACCTTGATGACTATTCTCATCTCTTGATCTCCAACTTACTAAGGTTTTGATCAAGTGACAAGAAACATGTAGTAACTTGAAGGGTGAACCAATGTTAGTGTTTGAACCTATCGAGCCAAAGCATGATTTCTGAACTTGAAAAGAGACCCGATCACTCCAGGTTGATTTTGATTCCGAGCTTGGAGCGTTTAAATTCTTAAGTTGATTTCTTTCCCTTAATCATTATGTTTTGATTTGATCTAGCTATATCGAACCATTTATTCTCTGCATATCAACTTTCATTTTGAGATATCATCAACACATGATTGTGTGATGGTTGTCTTCTTAAACAATCTTTCCACTAAATCAAGACATTATCAACTTGTGGTTATGTCTTTCTAGTCATACGAATGTTCTCGACTGCACTCATGGGTTTGATGAACTGTGTATGTAAACTATACTTGGAAATTTGCTACCTTGCAAAATATAAGTACAATTCCTATTGTTCACGTCATTTCTTAAATCATCTTTAATCCTTAACCTTGAAAGTCATTGAAATTTTATCTTGGTTTTGAACAACAAGACTTGTTATTATCCACGTTGTGATGTGGATATAAAGGTTCATAAAATTTCGTAATTTGTAGTCATGGGTTTGGCATAGAAAGAAAAGACATAACTTGGTATATGTCCAAGTGTCTCACATTCATATAGGACAACACCTAACCTTCGTGTTCCTGTGAATCTCCTGTTTTATTTCTCATCACCGAATGTCTCTTATTTTGGATGTCATACTGAAAATTGGTGCATTATAGACCAATTGACTAATCCCATATTGACTCATGTGAGATAATGAGTCAATAAATTGACTTGTATCTAACTCAAGAATTCGTATACCGTGGTATAGCGTTAAAACATCGATCGTTATTTTGGATGACCGGTTCCTTTTCTGCTTTTAATAATGTTCCCAACCATCGTCGTGAACTTGTTTCAAAATCTTCGCATATCGTATAATTCTTAGACCAATGATTGGTCAAAAGAGAGATACATATTCATAAGATATGCGTTAAGACCGTTTCATATAGTGACGTTTGGGATTCTTAAACCCTGACGGTCAACTTTTCTTATCGTTGTTGGTCCTTTATTGATTTCTAGACATCAATTTACTACGAAATTATATTCTAGAAGTTGTGACATATAAATCCAAGGAACCACGGTAACTCGTTATCGTTTTTCAGCGTTTTATCTCAAAACGTCTCGCGTTTATTATGTTAAGAATCTTGTAAGATTCCATAAAGGGAAGCGTTCCATCTGAAATCAAACGTCAAACACTGTTCGTTGAACACTTACCTTTCATTATAATTTCTTTGTTTCATCTAAGTTCATTTTTAATTTCGGGACGAAATTTCTTAAAGTAGGGGAGACTGTAACATCTCGTATTTTTAAGTAGTTAGCATTGTTTATACTTTTAAGGGTCTATATTGTTAATTATATAAATTTAAGGGCTACTTATGTTTACTTTTTAGGTTGTCTTTAACTCTTAAATTTGGAAGTTGAAAATTAGACTATTAAATTTAACATAATAATAATAATAGTAACAATACTAAAATACTAGTAATAATAACTAAAACAATAGTATTATTAATAATAATAATACTAACAATAATAATAATAATTTATAAAAATTATTATCTTGAAAATGTTTACAACTTGAACTTTAATTAAATTTAGGGGCTTATTTGCAAGTTTAGAAACTTTAATTATGAAGTTTTTACATAAAATGATAAGAACTCAAACCTTTAGGGGCCATTTGTGTAATTAATGAAAACCTAAACCAAATACCCCCTTCAATTCGAAATTCCGGCAGCCGTCCGGCCATCGGCGGCCAAAGCTCCGGCGAAGGCCTTAAACCGGTTATAACCCCTCTTTTGATAAACCAAACCGTTCCAAATCGAGTCTGGAACTTGAGTCGAACCTGTAACCGTCGAAATCACGACCTGAAACGTTCATGTGCTAGTAAATCACTCAAAACCGAAAACACCAATCAATTTTTAACCGTTCAACGTACAATTGGTGATAATAACCCAATTAATTGAACATAAACCATCGGATAACTATTCCTAACCTATCATCACTTGCAATTTCATCCAAGAAACGTCCAAACACCATCTTCGATTACGCACAAGAATCGCGATCTGCTTGATACTCGAACACCACCTACCGAGCCTTCTAACTTGCAATTGATAGAGGGTTTTTCATCATTGGCATCATTATAGACTTACTGTGCAACGAATTTGATTAACAACATCGTTTGGGTAGCAAACAAGTGATACGTGGTCGCGATCGGTTCGTGTACTCGTTCTCCATCAAAATCACATCAATTCGGGTAATTTGACACATCCACACACTCGAAATCTTATAAACATCAAAAGCCCTAACATCAATTTCGTTATCACAATCATCTTGATGTTCAATTGGAATCAAACGATTCTAGGGTTTATAAGGATTTGGGGAAATTTATTTGAATAATGGTTTTAGTAATTAATTTACATTTTATGACAGGAATCGGGCTTTGGCCCGTTGGTTAACAACAAACACATATACATGGCAGGTCAGGGGTTCGAACCCTGCCCCTGCCATGTTTTTATTTTTGGCAGCTTCCTTATTATTATTTGTTTATTATTTAAATTAGAAAAAAAAAACTATTAATATACTAATAAATCTAATTAAATATTATTTTGATTAAAACATTTCAAAAATTATTAAGTTAAATTTTAATATTTTAAAACTAATAACTCTTAACTTTAATTACTTGTTAAAAATTAAAAGATTATAAAAATATTACTAAGTTATTTATATGTTATAAATATAATATGGTCCAAACTTAGATCATTTCAAGACACTTCAAAATTACATATTTCAAATACTTTAAATGTTTAACTATAAAAATGGTTGCTTTAAAAATATATTTAAGTATTCCTCTTATCATTTAAGCATGTATATTATAATTAGTTAATAAAGTTACTCGTTAACTTTTATTTGGATACTTGAAATTTATTAAACGCTATAATTTGCCTTATTCTTATTTTAAGATTTTGTAACATAAAATGTTTTTGGTAAAAGCTCAAAACTTTATAAAATAATTTTAAATAATTTTAACGTCATTTAAATAAGTATTTAATCAATTCTCTTTGCCAAGTTTTAAATAATTAATTATTAAATTAATTATTTCTTTTCACAAATTAAACTTAATTTCTATTGAATCAATAACTTAAATTGTTGAGATATTTTTAATTATTTATGGACTTAATTGATTTATATTATTAAACCAAACATAAACGAGTCATTATTTTACTTAATCATTTAAACCCCCAAATCCCAATTGAAACCCTAGTTCGCATTAAAACGTTAATATTATTGTTAACCTTAAACTTGTAATATACATGTTAGGTGCCTTGTGATGGATACCTTGGTTCATCTTTTGACTTTGTATAACATCTTGTAATGCATATATCCATGTGAGTTTTCCATGTGAGTTTTCCTTATCCCCTTTTTACTTTATTTCACACTATTTTGGGGTGAAACATGATACTTATACATCGTACACTTGTAAACGTTTGAGACTTGTAATGCACATGCAATTCTACTTATTTTTGGTCATGGTTATTTGTGTTTTGTAAGTGTTTATATGAGATACATAGTTTGTTTACAATCATTAACTATTGCTAGCCTGGCGACGTCTTAGATCTTTGGGCCTGACAAGCCTATTTGGTGCTAAAGTCGAGGTATTGCCGACTCCTAGGGGCCGTACGCTTGTGCACTAGGGAACCAAATACACTTAGCCAATCTTTTATACTTGTAATCAAGTCGAGGTTTGATTGTAACGATATGTGTTCTATAACCTTACTAGCTTATAACCTATGACATGAATTGCTACTTGTAACCTTTTTCATATTATGTATGAAAACCTTGGAAACTCACCAACTATTTATAGTTGACCTTTTATTTTTATCATGTTTCAGGAAAACCCCAAGTTTTGAAGTGAACATATGTTGCTGGCATATTCTAGGACTTGGACCTAGTTAATAAACAAAATGATTATGTTTGTTATTTCATGTTGAAACTTATTGAGACTTATGCTTGTAATGTAATTTTGAAACTTATGTATAATATATTTGGATTTAATAATAGCGTTATGTGGCTGTGAACAATCTTAACCCTCACATCTCGACGTTTCCGCCGTCAAGGTTGGGGTGTGACATTATACATGGTGTATCCAGTTTGATATCCATCAAGCCTTGCAAGAACTTCCAGAGGTAGTCCTTTACACATCAAGGAATATGCTTTGATATCATTCTTTACTCTTCTCAAATTATCTCCTTGAAGACCGTCTTCAGGATAGGGTTCTTGAGAATCTTTAGTATAAACAAACCCTCTGTCAGGCCCATCAGTGATTATAGGAATGTATGGTCCTTTCTTTATAGATTTCCAAAGATCAGTGTCAATGGAATTTAAATGATGTTTTAACCTAAGAGACCAATTTTTGAAATCAGCTCTATTTTTAAGTTTTGGAACTCTATTTTCAGAATCTTCTAATTTTACCATTCTTATATTTTTGTTGTTTTTCTTATATTTTGAATTAAGAAAAGAAATGAAAAAGTTTTTGAAAAATTTTCTTAAAAAAATTCTAAGTATCAAGGGTGATACGCCTGAACAGTAATCAAACTCCCAAACAGTTAATGCGCCTAAGTTGAGAGACGTCTAAGGGAATGCCTTAGAAAAATTTTTCAAAACGCTCAAGTTGATTCGTCTGAACAGTAGTAAAATGCCTAAACAGTTGTAATGCGCCTACACAGTTGTAATGCGCCTCAATAGTTATCAACCGTCTAAACAGTTCTAATACGCCTCAACAGAGATGATACGTCTGGACTTTTACTCTTCAACAGTAGTCAAACGTCTGAACAGAAAACATCTAAACAGTGTTAATACGACTAAATAGTAGTCAAACGCCTAACACTTAGATAATTTTTCAGCAAACCTCAACTCTAATGTGCAACATTCATCATGTTCATATGAATGTAACTGACTCAATCTTCTGAAATTCTTCAAAAGTTGATGAATTGGATTGAAACTTTCCAATTAGACATGTTTTATACCGATAATCATTCTTCTAACATCAATTTATTTCAATATCAACAACAAATCAATAAATTTTGTGATTTTCAGTTTGAAAAATAGTGAACTTTTCGAACACAAATTCAACAAATTATCTCGAATTTGATGAATTTAACTGCTGATTGTGGTTCAAAACATGTTTCTGATGATGAAACACATCTGAAATCCACAAATTTTCAATTGAATTGTCTATCAATCACAGATTCAGTGAACTTTTTGAGTTTGAAAGTTTGACAAACCTCAAAAATCACTCAACCAACAGCTCTGATACCATTTGATAGGATCAAATGTACCAATCTGTGATGATGTATGAACACAATTCAAAGAAATACAAACAAATTAATCAAATCAAGCAAGATATCAATAAAATTCATAGTTTCATTAAAATCTAGCAAAGACAATTACAAAGTAAGTAAGCAGTTAAAAATCTGTTGTTCGTCACTCTCTAACTGCTACAAGTTTAAGCTATTTATAATGAAACACAAGGAACTATCAAAATTACAAAACTAGTCCCTATACTATTACAAATAGTAAAAAGACACATAAAGACAACATGTTAATCTTTCTAGAGAACTAACACATACCAAAAAGAGCCATTATCTCGGATGGAACTGAAGCTTCAACACTTGCTTTTGAAGTAGACTGATCTCTCCTAACACTACCACTACCTCCTGAATAATTACCGGTATTCACTCCTCCTTGATTAGATGTCTGCATATGAGAGCTAGCAGCGGAAGACAGTAATGCAACATTTTGAGTGAAACCAGATGTAGGCATCATGATCTTGTTGAATTCCCTTATCTTTAAATCCAACTCAAAGGATTTAAGTTTATTGATGATGTCCATCAGCTTGTAATCAGTGAAACCTCTTTCATGCTTAAGCATTCTCACCTGAAGGCTCCACTAAGGTGGGAGAGAGTCTAGCAATCTGTTTACTTGCTCACTGTTAGAAAGTTTTTCATCGTATTTCTTTAATGTGCTTGAGACTGTCAGAAAATGATTTCTGAGATCTGTGAGACTCTCGTTCTTGTATCCCACAAAGGAGTTGAATTCCTTCTCGGCTTGAATGCTCTTATCGTTCACCAACTCATCATTGCCATCACAGAATTCACATAAAGCATCAAAGAGGGACTTAGCATTTTTATGCTCAGCGAATCGGTTGTAGATGTCTGGTGCGAGACAGAGAGTTAATGCTCCGAAATCTTTCTGGTCACGATCGATGAGCTTCAGATCCTTCTCAGTGAATGTAGACGAGTCTTTGTTTTGAGATACAACATCACCAATAGTGATAGTTGGTATGTGAGGACTAGTAATGATAGATTCCCATTGATTGTGGTCAGTGTAGAAGAAAAAGGCTTTGAGACATCTCTTTCAATCCTCAAAATTATCCTTGTTAATGAGTCTCGGAGGTCTATTGGGTGCTACACTTTCAAGATCAGCTAGGGTGAGTGAGGTTAACTTTGACATGGTAGTTTCGCCGGAAATGAAGTAAATTCGGCAAAAGGAGAAACAATTTCGCTGGAAAGAAATAGTTTCGCTGAAGAAAGGTAAGTTCGCCTACAGTTTCACTGAGAAAAACTAGTTTCGCTGAGTTGCCGTAATTTCGCCAGCAGATTCGCTAGCCAAATGTCTACAATTGCTTAGTTTCGCCGACAACTTCGCACGAAACAAGCTTGAACTTTCGTTCAATAATACTTTCAGCAGCAATTTCGCTTGTTAATCACTCACAAGCACTGTTGAACTTTCGTTCAATAAGGATATCACTAATAGTTTCACTGAAAGAACTTGTAGTTTCGCAGAATGAATAGGTAATTTCGCTGGACGAAGCTGAAAAGCTTTTTCAACACGAAATCAATCTAAAATCATCAAAAACTCAATGGATTTGAGATCTGATGATTAACAGAGCTTCCCCAACCAATAACCAGCAAAATTCAATCAAATTCTATATCAAATACATACAAATTTGATCTGAAATTGATGAAAACTTGATATTGAATAGAAACAACCAAAACCTCAACAAATCAAGAGCACTAAGGCTCTGATACCATATTGTTGGTCCATTTGATTGATTTACAGTACAAATGAGATGTTGGATTGTTCAATATCAAATACAAACAATGAGAAACAAAGATGATGAAGATTGAGAGCAACCACAAATGATTCAAAATAAAGCAATGATGATCAACATAATCAATAATAACAAAGCATAATGATATATCAATTAATAAACTGCTTACAATACACACTTGCAATATATATATATATATATATATATATATATATATATATATATATATATATATATATATATATATATATATATATGTGTGTGTGTAAATATATATATATATATATATATATATATATATATATATATATATATATATATATATATATATATGATGCTTCTTTTGAAAGGTGATGTAGATTTTAGGTATTTTTATTTTTTATTATAATTAACATCGTTTTCTAACTTTTCTTTTAAATATAATTACATATATTGAAAATCTTGACCAGTTTAAACAAACTGATAATGACTCGATTTGATTGTTTAATAATCCAGTTTAAACAAACTATACATTAAAACTTGATTATTATTTCATGACATTTTCACTTAGGAAAAAGTGGAATACTAGCTCGACCAATAACATGAAAACCAACAAACTAAATTATGTAAATTAAATAAAATACATTCATTGTCAAAATTACCTTTATTGTTTAGAGGAATACAAATAATATTTGGTAATGGATAAATAATCACAATCTTTATTAATAAAGTAAACTTGTGAACAAAAAGTATATTACAATATTCTCTTATATAAAGCAAACCTAACCTAATTCACATTTATCTCTACAACCTTTGCTTATGACACTTGTTTTCCAAACTAATAGAAGTGCAAGGGAAGCCTAACATTGAATCAACATTAACTATGAGTGTTGGTGGAGGCTTAAACTTTGATCCTTTGGGATTGACTTGGTAGTTAATGGGTTTGTCTGGTCGAAAGACTTTATATATATTTCATTTTAACAATGGTTAAGAGTATCGATCTCATTAATATTATTTATACTTTATATAGTTTTAGTTTTAATATTTGCACATGCTATTAACTATCAACTTTGTTTCCATCCAAACCTTCCTTGACATGGCCTCAACTTCTAACAGTTTGGCTAGGGTAGCCAAATATGGAATCAACGTTGAGTATAGGTGCTAGTTGACACTTAAACAATCCTTTCAGTACCTTTGGGTATTTGGAATCAACACTCATCACCCTTTTCTCCTAACTTAAGCTTTACCACTTTTAGATAAACGGATTTGCCACGGAACAAGATGTAGTATAAGTTAAAAGTATGCAATGACGTGTCATTTCATAACAGTGTTGATGTCATGAGAGTTTACAAGATAGGGTTTTCAAGTGGCGGTTAGTCCGCTGGGTCACTTTTTTGGTAATTCTTCGACTTGTGTTCGCCAAGATCTTGGATGAAATACCAACGTAAGTCAGGAGAACTATTGCTCAAGGTTACAAACAAAACCAGGGAAGGTCAAGTGATTATAAAAAGATTTCACGATCAATGGGGTAATATCTTGACGTGAATGCTAATGTATTTAGGTTTGCAAGACGCTTTTCATGGCCAGTGAGGTAATATCTTGACACGAATGCTATTATATTTAGGGTCGTAAGACACTTGAGATGCTCGGCGACTAGTGTACGTACACTCTCGGAAGCTCATTGTTGTGAGTCTAACTGTCCCTCTTCCTTAACTGCTTTTGGGACTGTATCCGAGCTTGTTAAAGTCATTTGCTTTAATATGAGTGAATGATGGTAAGTGAAATTGTCCTTGATGGGATGAAAAACCTGTTGCTCGTTACGGTCATGGGCAATAATAAGGTGAGTGGATGGATTCTAGACTAAATTACTTGTCACCGCGGGGCATATGTGATTAGTTTGTTCCATCTAGGTAGGAGGGGCCTCACTTGTACGTTTTGGTGTGAGGATGGACTCTATACTGTGTCACCAATAACTAGGGTTTCAAATATTCGGGATTGGTCGGGACTATAGGATCACTAGTGTTGTTTGGTACATGAGAGTTACTGGACAAGTTAAGGGTTGTCAATACAATAAGTTTCACAATAAGGAAAGTGTTGAGAACACTTAATATATCAAAAAAAGAACTAGGTTTATGTAGAGGATACTAAGAACACAATCAAGTAATGAGATAGAACAAAAGAATAAGAACAGATAAGTATGGTTTTCAAAAATGCTATATATTGCTCTTAAATTCTTTTACAAGTGTTACAAAGCATCATAAGAAATATAGGAACATGATATACTTTATACTATATCCTACAACCGGCTATACTTTGAAAGCCAGCTGGAAACACTAATCTAGACAACAAGATCAATGTACAGTCAAAAGACAGATTGCCTTTTGACTTGTGACTATGACATGCCATAGCTCACATCTTAATGTATTATAAAAAGGATAAAAAGTATAAAGTAGAAAGTTACAGACTCTCAACCTTAATCTACAGTTGCAAAAGCATAAACTTTTTCACCAACTTATACAAGTTGGTGAGTCTTCAGAGTTGCAGCAGAAAGTAAGTCAGATTTATGCAAAAGTTGATTAGAGAAAGCATGTCTTCTCTATCAATGGAAGAATTAGTCTTCACTTCATTGGCTTTGCAACACTTTGTCTTTAAAGCTTCAGAAGACTTCATCTTTGGCTTTAGAAGATTTAGTCTTTGGCTTCGGAATATTTTGCACTTAGAATAATTTTCTATGAAGAGTGTAAAACTTCCGAAGTAACTTCTACCTTGTACATAAGTGCATGCATGCAAGAATCTCTTTGGTTGCTTCGGCCTTTCTAATATAACCTTAACTCCCATTAGGCTGATGCTACCAAAACAAAGAAAGTTATTCAGATATTGACAGTCCTTATTAGGATCAAGACCATTCCTTTCTTCATCAATTAGTTGAGCAGCCTCTTCTTGCACTTTCTTAGGATGCTCTGACTCATCCTAAGGTGTGGAGGTGGATGCTTTAGACTTCTTCTTCTTGGGTACACTTTTCATGGTCATCTTTTTCCTCCTCTTTGATGTCCTTAATTGAGAGGACTGGTCTTTAGCACTAGGTTGTTCTATTATGTCTGTCTCTCTCATTTGGGTTCTCTTCCCTCACAAGTTCAGAAGGAGAGGGAGAAAAACCCTATTGTGGATTAGAAGATGAAGTTGGCTGAGATGCAGCCCTAGGTCCAGGTTGTGTTGTCTAAGTGGGTTCAACCTTGACTTCAACTTTAGGAGGAGCTTGACTTGGTGGAGAATGCAAGTCAACAAGCTCTCCCCTTTTAATCGCCTGCTTGATCACTCTAATATGCTCATCCATAATGAATAGAGACATTGGATGAAGCCTCCTTCCGGAGAATCCATACAGCTTCATGAAGCACATCATCCTCTGCCTATCAGCAGATTCTTTTAGCTCTTTTGGATGATGGCTCTTGGCTTTGCAGCCTCTTCACTCGTCTTTCTCTTAGCAACCTTTTGTTCTATGATTACGTTTTGCTCCAGATGCTTAAGATACTTGAATTCCACATAGTCATATGATAAGGGAAAGTGCATATGCCTGATAGAGGACTGTGGCACTCAGGTAGTTGATCATATTTTGTCTCTCAACTTCCTTGTCTACCTGATGTTGTTTAGTTACCACAGCCTCTGTCTTAGGGTTTTCTTGAAGTGGGGAGAGGGTAGAGGCATGCTTGTATAGCCTTTTATGCCTTCTTTCTTTTTGATCTTGAGGAGTAACTCTGTATCCTCTGCCTCCTTCCTCTCCTTTAACAGCTCCATCTCTGCCAGTTCATTCAGTTCTTCCAAGGGAAAAGAGATAAGTTCATCCACATCATAGTTCTTGGTCCCCAAGTAGTTTATCCTAGCTTTTCTCAACTCATCATTTTAAGTGTTTGGCTTGAGGGCAGCCCTGATAGTAGCTTCCATGAAGCCTGGGGACCTACTTAAACACTCTCCCCTTAGCTTCCTCTTCCTCTCTCTCTCTCTCCTCTTCCTCAATCTCCTCAGGAGTCAGTTTCTTTTTCCCTTTGTCACTCATAGGCTTGGTGACTCAGGGTGGAGAGAGCTTTGGTGTTTATTGCCTGATGTAGTAGTCAAGCTTTTGCCAGAGAGAGGCTGTGAAGCACCTTCACCAGCTGGTGCATTGTTAGTGCTCTAGAAAGATTAACATGTTGTCTTTATGTGTCTTTTTGATATTTGTAATAGTATACGGACTAGTTTTGTAATTTGTTAGTTCCTTTCTGTTTCATTATAAATAGCTTAGACTTGCATGTAGTATGTGAATAGATTGAAAACTAGATTGAACGAGCTTAGAGAGAAACTGCTTACTTACTTTGTAATTTGTCTTTGCTTGATATTAATGAAAACATGAATTTTGTTGATATCTTGCTTGATTTGATTACTTTGTTTGTATTTCATTGAATTGTGTTCATATATAATCACATATTGGTACATTTGATCCTATCAAATGGTATCAGAGATGTTGGTAAGCTGTTAGTGAGTGATTTTTGAAGTTTGTCGAACTTTCAAACTCAAAAATTCACTGAATCTGTGATTGATAGACAATTCAATTAAAAATTTGTGAATTTCAGATGTGTTTCATCATCAGAAACATGATTTGAATCACAATTAGCAGTTAAATTCATCAAATTCAAGTTAATTTGTTGAATTTGTGTTCGAAAAAGGTTACTATTTTTCGGACTGAAAATCACAAAATTGATTGATTTGGTGCTGCTATTGAAAGAAATTGATGTTAGAAGAATGATTATCGGTATAAATCATGTCTAATTGGAAAGTTTCAATACAATTCATCAACATTTGAAGAATTTGAGAAGATTTGAGTTAGTTACATTCATATGAACATGATGAATGTGGCGCATGAGTTGAGATTTGCTGAAAAAATTGTCTAAGTGTTAGGCGTTTGACTACTGTTTGGTCGCATTAACACTGTGTAGACGTTTTCAGTTCAGACGCTTGACTACTGTTGAAGAGTAAAAGTCCAGACGGTTGATAACTGTTGAGGCGCTTTACAACTGTGTAGGCGCATTTCAACTGTTCAGGCGTTTTACAACTGTTCGGACGCATCAACTTGGGTGTTTTGAAAATTTTTCTAAGCCATTCCCTTAGACGTCTCTCAACTTAGGCGCATCAACTGTTTGAGAGTTTAATCACTGTTCAGGCGTATCACCCTTGACACTTAGAATTTTTTTAAAGAAAATTTTTCAAAAACCTTTTATTTCTTTTCTTAATTCAAAATCTAAGAAAAACAACAAAAATATAAGAATGGTGAAATCAGAAGATTCTGAAAATAGAGTTTCAAAACTTAAAAATAGAGCTGATTTCAAAAATTGGTCTCTTAGGTTAAAACAGCATTTTAATTCCATTGACACTGATCTTTGGAAATCTATAGAGAAAGGATCATACATTCCTATAATCACTGATGGGCCTGATAGAGGGTTTTTTTATACTAAAGATTCTCTAGAACCCTATCCTGAAGATGGTCTTCAAGGAGATGATTTGAAAAGAGTAAAGAATGATATCAAAGCATATTCCTTGATGTGTAAAGGACTACCTCTGGAAGTTCTTGCAAGGCTTGATGCATATCAAACTGGATACACCTTATATAAAGCCTTAAAGACCATTTGTGAAGGAGGCAAGGAGATTCAAAATCTCAAGAAACAAAAGTTTAAAAGGCAATTAGAATTGTTTCAACATTTGTCTGGAGAAACCATAAATCAGATGATGAACAGATTTGTTCAACTTACAACTGAGATGTCAACAGCTGGTATTAAGCCTAATCTTGAAGATCTAAATCTTAGACTACTTAATGTTTTACCCTCATGATGGAAACAAACAGTAACATTACGAAAGCATACTGTGAAGTTCCCTATGGATCTAGATTTACTCATTGCCAAGATAGAGTCAGTAGAGATTGATGAAAGCTCAAGGAACAATGATAGAGCATCATCAATGTCTCAGTATCAGTTTGTTGCTTCTCTTGCAACCACTATTGAAAATGCATTCATGGCAAAAAGTGAGAAAATTAAAGAAGAAGAGGGAGATTTGTTTGTTGGAGCAGGATTTTTCACTGACTCATTATTTACTAGTGCTCCTGCTTATACAACTCAGTCTCATTCTCAAGCTCCTCCTAAATCTCAGTCTCAAACATCTAATGTTCAAACAGAGACTTCTTCATCTAACTCTGCTAAATCTAGCAAAGTTAAAGATATGATAAACATCCTATTAGAGGATGAAGAGTCTAAAACTGCATTCACTGCATTTATGGCTAGTTTTCAAGCATATCAAGGTAGCCATTTTACTTAATTAAACTTTGTTTTGCAGGATTTGTTTGAGATGGATCCTGAAGATGTTGAAGAGATGGACTTAAACTGGCAGATGATGATGATTGCTTACAGGACACAAAAACATTCATATGTCAACAGGAAGTACAAGCCAAGTGCTAACAAGACTATTGGGTTTGATAAGTCAAAATCTAGATGTTTTAACTGTAACAGTTATGGACACTTCTCTAGAGAATGCAAAGCTCTAAGGAATAATGGAGGAAATGCTCAATCAAGTTCTAGCAATCAAAGGTTTCAACCAGCTCAGAAGACTTTTCAAAAGCCTTATCAAAGTCTTCCTATGTCTGAGCTTAAAGATGAAACAAAATCATCTGATGAAACCAAGAAAGCTTTAGTAGTCAGCATTAAAGATGGTTATGATTGGAGTGCATATGCAGATCAGTTTACTAATGATTTAACATCAAGTTTATCTCTTGTTGCAGAAATCCAGGGAGAAGATTGGTCAGAAAACAATGATCCAAAGGTGGAAAGTGAGAATGAAGAAGATGACTATGATTGGAGTGACAAATCTGATCCTAAGGAGGATACAGATGAAGTAGCTCTAATGGCATAGTCTGATCAACCTAAGGTTGACACTTCATCTTCAAAATCTGAAACCATATCTCCAAAATTCCCTGAAATCCCATCTAAAGTGAGAGAAAAACTCTGTACAAAATCATGATATGAACATGTTGAATACTATAGAAACTACTCATATAAAATCTGTGAGAAGCTAAAACAAGAAGAGTCAATGCATAACAAACTAAAATCTGATCATAAAACAGCAGATCAAAAGATTATCTCTCTTCAAACTTCATGGATCAAAACTCTATAAGATTTAGAAATTGTTTCAAAACAATTGGAAGAGATGACCAAAAATCTTGAACAGGAGAAGATAGCACATGCTGCTACTCAAATGGATCTTGCTAAAGTAAAAAGTTCAAAAAAGATTGTAGAAAAACTGGTAAGTGAAAGAAAAGATAAACAGAAAGCAGGGTTAGGTTTCACTCATGAACCTATGCCTGAATCTATTCCAAACACTTTACCAGAGAACTTCAATACACATGATCATTCTCCTGAGAATAAAGCTAAACTTAAAGCTTTTCAGATCAAAACAAGAATTCAGAAGAAGAAAAGGAAAATGTACAAATTTTTATTGAAAATGATCAAGAAAAGATTAAAAATGGTCATCCAATCAAGATAAAATCCTATGAACCAAAACAAACAAAACAAAACACTTCTGATCAAATTCATGTTGTATTAGAAGAAGTGAAAGTTCAAATCAAAGAAAAAGATAAACAACAGGTAGGAACATCAGAAGATTCAAGCACTATTAATCTGAAACAGGTTCAATCTGAAAAGGGATCTTCTTTTGATGATGTTCAATCTGAAAGTAAACCAAGTTCTTCTTAGTCAAAGAATCAAAGAAGAGGAAAGAAATCATCAAAAACAAAATCTGAACAAAACAAAAATACAGAAATGTTGATCAAAGCAACAAGCCAGGCAACAAAACTTAAACCGATAAAATTTGTGTCAGCCGGTTTGTTAAATATGAATTCTCTATAAAACAACAAGGTAAATACTATGAACAAATCTCACTCTGATCTGAAATCAAGTTCAGATTCTAAGACTTCCGCTGTAGCAAAAAGATTTGTTCTTAATGCATTCAAGAAGGAAGTTCATGTTAAACAAATACAAAATAATTTGGCACAAAATCAAAATATGAAAAATGAAAGACAAAAATTTAACTATTTGACACCAAAATCAAACATCGTGTCAATGTCAAAAGTTAACAAATAGTTGTTTTTAACTCCACAAAAGTACTGTGAAATTTGTGATATGAAAAATCACAATACTCCTGAGTGCTATTTCAAGAAGTACTGTCACATATGTGACATGAGAAATCATTTCACAGCAGATTGTTATTTTAAAAAATATTGTACTTATTGTGATAAAAAGACTCACAATACTGCAAATTTTTATTTTAGAAATAGATCTCTTACTAGAGGATTTGCAAATTCAAACATGAGCAACGGTTATGTTAATCCTTAATATATATGAATTTCAAATATTAACTAATCAACCTTCTTTAGGTTTGAGATCTTTTCAAAAGAACAATTATGTGAGATCTAAACAAAAAGTGCAAGAACAATTCATACCAAGATCTGTAAGAATGACTAATAAAAACGTTAGTCATAAATACATTTCAAAAATTGATCAATCAAATGGTATGAATATTCTCAAAAATAACACAAACAATTTTCAAAACAATTTCCAAAACAAGGTTGGTAAATTCATCAAGAATAAACCTGATTTGAATAATCTTCATTACAAATAATTTACAATTGTTGATAAATTTGGAAAACCCAAGACTATCTCGGCTTGGGTAGATATCTCAACTTAATTTTCTTGTTGTGCAGGTACGCCCAAAAAGACCACTCAATACATGGTATGTGGATAGTGGGTGTAGCCGGCATATGACAGGCAATCCTGCCTTGTTACAAGATTTTAAGTTAAAGGATGGAACACATGTCGCCTTTGGTGGTGATGCTGGAGGAAATATAACAAGAGAAGGAACAATATCAAATGGGATAATAAGCTTTGACAAAGTCAACTTTTGTTCATAGTTGAACTTCAATCTTTTAAGTATCCCAAATATGTGATAAATCATACTCTGTTTTATTTGATGATTCATTCTGTTATGTTTTGAAGCCAGGTTTTAAGATAAGCAAAGATTGGTAATTGTTACAGCTGAATAGGATAGAGATGTATACAAGCTGGATATGTCTCAAGTTGATCCTTCAACTTAAACAACATGCCTAATTGCTAAAGCATCAAATGATGAAAGCCAGCTTTGGCATAGACGTCTCGGACATTCAAATTTCAAGAATATGGACAAGCTTGTAGCAGGAAATCATGTCATTGGACTTCCATCTAAGAAGTTTGCAACGACTGATCACTGCTCAGCATGTTTGAAGGGAATGTAACACAGAGCGTCTTATAAGTCCAAGCTCATAAACTCAACATCCAAACCTCTTCAAATGTTACACATGGACCTTTTTGGACCAACAAATGTCAAGAGTATCGGACGAAAATCATATTGTTTAGTTATCACTGATGACTATACAAGATTTTCATGGGTTTTCTTTTTGTATGCCAAATCTGAAACGGCTGATTTACCGAAAGAATTTATCATTAAAGTTGAAAATTAATTAGAAAATAAAGTGAAAATAATAATAAGAAGTGATAATGGAACAGAATTCAAAAATGCTAACATCGAAATGTTTTGTGCACAGAAAGGGATAGCTCATTAGTTCAGTGCTCCCAGAACCCCTCAACAAAATGGAGTTGCTGAAAGGAAGAATAGAACACTGATTGAAGCTGCTCGTTCTATGCTAGCTGATGCAAAAATTCCTATCACTTTTTGGGATGAAGCTATATCAACTGCGTGTTTCGTTCAGAACAGAATCTTAATTGTGAAAGATAAAATGAAAACTCCATATGAGTTAATGTTTGACAGGAAACCGAACATAAACTTTCTAAAATCATTTGGTTGTCCTCTTATGATTCTTAATTCAAATGATCAACTAGAAAAATTTGAAGCAAAATCTGATAATGGATTTTTCGTTGGATACTCATCTGTTTCAAAAGCCTATCGAGTGTACAACTCTAGGAAAAATATAATTCTTGAAACATTCAACGTTAAATTTCTGGAAAATTCTTTTCCATTAGTTTCAAATGGTCCTGCATGGTTATTTGATTTAGATTCATTATCAAACTCTCTTCAATCTAACTTGTTTAATCAATCAAATGGTCTTGATTCTACAGGTAAGAAGAACTCTAGAGGAGATCTTGGATCTTTCAGTGAGGATTCAGATTCTGATGACCCAGATGATTCTAGCTCAGACTACCCATTTTTATCATTTGTCAAGGACTCAACAATACAATTCGATGACAATAATCATGATAATACATCTTCAGATCATTCAGTTTCATTTGATTAGGAAGGGTCACAACATATTTCTAATGATGGTAATGAGTTTGTGCTACCTGAGTCTGGAACATCATCCATCTCTGGTGATGCAGTTGATACTGGTAACTTTGATTACTTTATTAACTCACCGACTCAAGTTCCAAACTTCAATCCACATTCTTCTACTTTGTTACATGAGCTTTCCAACTTCAATCAAACAAATCTGGATGTTAATGTTCAATGTGATGAGATTCCAACATCTCGTATTCACAAGAATCATCCAATTTCTCAGATATTGGTCCATTGAATGAGAGAACAACAAGGAGTAAACCAGAACAAGCAAACTTATGCTTATACTCTTGTTTTCTTTCTTAAATTGGTCATAAAAATGTTACCGAAGCATTAAAGGACAATGGTTGGATAGAAGCCATGCAAGAAGAATTACTTCAGTTTCAGAAACGAGAAGTGTGGAATTTTATGGATCTACCTGAAGGAGAAAATGCTATAGGCACGAAATGGTTGTTTAGAAATAAGACTGATGATCGTGGTGTTATAATAAGGAACAAAGCGAGACTTGTTGCACAAGGGTACACACAGGAAGAAGGAATAGATTATGATGAAGTGTTTGCACCAGTTGCAAGACTTGAATCCATTCGAGTTTTCCTGGCTTATGCTTCATTCATAAAATTTAAGGTATATCAAATGGATGTAAAGGGTGCATTTCTATATGGTCCTATCACTGATGATGTGTTCGCGAAGCAACCTCCAGGATTTGAGGATGCAGAATTTCCACATCAGTATATAAGCTGAGTAAAGCTTTATATGGACTTCATCAAGCCCCTAGAATTTGGTATGAGACATTATCACCACACTGAATCCAACATGGATACACAAGAGGGAAAATTGATCCAACTTTATTCATAAAGAAGGATAATGATGATCTCTTATGTGTACAAGTGTACGTTGATGATATCATATTTGGTTCTACAAGTCCAAAATTATGCAATGAATTTGAAGAAATCATGAAATCTCAGTTCCAAATGAGTTCTATGGGAGAGATTAATTTTTTCCTTGGACTTCAAGTCAAGCAAACTGACTATGGAATTTTCATCAATCAAGAGAAGTTTGTTGACAAGCTCTTGAAGAAATTTAAGTTGCAAGACTGTCAGTCCATACGAACTCCAGCAGATGTTAACACCAAGATTGAACCTGATCCAAAAGGAAAATCTATTGACCAACCGTTATACAGATCAATGATTGGTTCTTTGATGTATCTTATTGCATCAAGACCAGACATTATGTATGCAGTTTGTGTTTGTGCCAGGTATCAATCAGACCCAAAAGAATCTCACTTAATTGCTGTCAAAAGGATATCGAGGTATCTCAAAGGTAAACTAGCTTTAGGGCTTTGGTATCCTTACGAGGGTAACTTTGAACTACAAGGATACACAGATAGTGATTATGGTGGATGTTGTCAAGATAGAAAATCTACTTCGGGTGGGTGTCAATTTCTTGTTCCCGATTAGTCTCATCGCAATGTAAGAAACAAACAAATGTCTTTGTTTCAACTGCAGAAGCTGAGTACATTGCTACATCAGCAGGATGTTCTCAAATCCTCTGGTTGCAAAATCAACTACTGGATTATGGGTTCAATTTCTTAAAACACCAATTTACATTGATAACACTGCTGCTATGTTCATAGCAGCTAATCCTGTTCAACATTCAAAAACAAAACATATCGAAATTTGATATCATTTTCTCAGAGATAACTCTGAAAAAGGATTAATCATATTGAATCAAATTGCAACGGAAAAACAGTTGGCGGATCTATTTACTAAAACCTTCCTACCAGTACGGTTTGAGTATTTAGTAGAGTCAATTGGTCTTATTAATCATATGTGAACTCTCTAAATTAAAAGATCATCATAAGTGATCCTCTCAATGTTAATTGCCTGTTTGTATTTTGTGTGTGTGTGATTTTTTTTATTTTCTTAGAAAAACCAAATACAAAAGTTGTCACACCCTCAAAATCCACGTGCGGGGTTTTACCGCGAGGCGTGTGAACAAACCAGGATCACAGTCAGTAGTTACATAGAACGACTCTATATGCCACAAGTAAATAAAACACCCAAAGATTTAGTTTGAAACAGTGCGGAAGCGTTTTGAAAACAACTCAAACAACTAAAAGTATAAATATGGCAAAACATGTGCCAACCCAAAATAGTAAACCATAATCATTAAAATGCTAATGTCTTGAAAACCGAGTCTTAGTATGCAAGTGAACCGTGGAGTGCTCCTAGAGGCAAGCAGCTTAATGACCTGAGAAAAGCATACTAAAATGTCAACACATAGGTTGGTGAGTTCAAGAGTTTGAGTTCAGTAAACATATAAACAGTTGTGATATACAAAAGCAGTGTATTGTAATAGATAGCTAGTCTATTAACAGCAAATATTAATACATAGTGATTTCGCAATTGAAGCTGACTGTGATAGTTGTTGCCTCCTGTCACGACTTACCATGTCGTGACAATGTTCAATAGGACAAATTGCACCCGGTTGACCTCGAGTCACACAGGTGGGGCTCGTCAGACCCAGTAGTACTACCCAAGTTTCCCCGCTATTAAATATTAACAATTCGAAAGTGTGAGGACTTTTCCCATGATAAATAGCACTATATCAATATTATACACAACTTAAATATTAAAAGCGTTCGTAAAATACCAGTATGCTATCTCCCCCAAAAGAGATTAAATAAAGCGTGGGGCATGAACTCACCTGATGTATGCAAAGAGTACTTAGGGTTTATTTGAGAAACGGGAGGATAGCCAACCTTCAAAGGTTACCTAGATCATGTGAGTACATAAGTACGTGTAAATGAAAGACATGTGAAACCCTAAGCATACCAAAACCAAAGACTCAAGCTTTCAGAAAAATAGACACGTTTGACCTAGTTGCCCCTTTTGACCCGTTGGTGACATTATGAGTTATAATTCAAATAAAGCCAATAAGCACATATAACATACATGATTAACATTCAAAAAGTATCATACACATGCTACATTATCCATACATAACCCTTAAATCATACCCATGCCCTAAGCATTCAACATACACCATAATCATTTCTCACCAAATCCAAACATGATATCTTAGCAACTAATCAACATCAACTTCATACATGATCACCAAAATCCAAATATCATCCATGATTATCCAAAACATCCCATACAACTAATTCAACATGATTCATCACCTTAGAATTCATCCATGATCATACTAACATGCTCCTAATATCCCAAACATGTTCATATCATCATACATCAAACTTTACACAAATAAAGTTTCCCTTTTGGGAAAGAACATCCCAAAATCTATCAAACATCCAAAGCATACATGAATTCAACATAATTATACCATCTCAAGCTCCATACAATATCTAGACATGATTAACATCACCTAAACACCATAATCTAACCATCTTCATAAACAAAAGTTTCTACTTTTGGCAAGCTATGAACCAACAACATGCATTCAAAGATTTCTAGCATTCATAACAACAATCTAGTATCTATTCATCATCATGAACACATCCATAACATCAATTCATCACTAGATCATCATTACATGCAAAATAAAGTTACTATTATTAGTAAGTTATGAACATCAACACCAAATCATCAATTTCTTGCAAGATTCATGATTTCCTAACATTCATACACTCACTAATCATCACACATTCATCAACAATGATCATCCATACCAAATCATACCAAAATTCGAACTATTTGAACTTGAATCAAAATCCATGAAAACCACTAAGAACATGTAATTCGTAATAATCCACGTAATAACATGTAATCAACCTAACTAACATATAAACATCAACAATAGACATCAATTTCGACCCCATGAAGGCCAATTCACGAATTAGGGTTCGGCCATGAAGAACAACACACAATAACTCGAAAAAAACTAACCTTTAAGGCCAATTCGACTTGCAAATGATGCTTTCTATAGGTTGTATGCCTTGAAATCGAATCAAATTGATGTTTTGATGCTTGTTCTTGGCTGATTTTCGCAAAGGGAGGGTGTTTAGAGAGGTGTTGCGGCCGAATGGGTGGGATTAGGGTTGGGATTTGTTTTGTTTAGTTAAACTTTGCAAATTGACAACTTAGGCCCTTGTGTTTTGTATTTTATTAAAAAGGCACTCTTTTAAACACTTTTAAATGGTTTTTAACTACAATAATAAACATATAACTCATGGTAACAAATTATATGTTTCATCTTATAAAACACAAACATACGAATTGATACACACGTTTCCACGTTACGCGATTAATTCACAATTAACATATAAAAACATGCAAACACATAAACATAATACAATAATTACATAATCAATTAGATTATCAATAATTTGACATTATTTAATATTATTAGGTCACCAACGTTAAACGACAACTAGTGTGTGCTCACGACACGTGTATGCAAGACTTAACGAAACTAACGGAGTTTGGTAACGGAAATTTACCGGATGTCACAAAAGTATAAATCAAAACTACAAAAATAGAGTCTTTCTCTAATTGTTAGTTTATATTTTTTAGAAAAGAATATGTTTATGCAGTGAGAAATGATAGTACATTAGTGAGATCAGTTGCATACTTCACTCTTAATAAAGTCTGACATGATCAGATATGATGTGTAGACAATATCATGCTACTATACTGAAAAAGTAGATTTTTGAGATGACACTAAATCTTAATGCTTGTGTGTATTCATCTGAGTACTTTTGAGATGTTTTGGCTTATCAGATTGATTGCTTGTTAAGTTACACCACTCACACCTATTGGTAATGTGTTTAATCATGAGATCTATTACAAAGCATCATATCACTTCTCTGTTATGAGTCATCATAGACCTGAAGTGCTGAGATGTCCTTTGTTGTAAGTGATTACAGACCGGGATTCTTTCTTTGATGCAAACGATGCCAATGTGCACAAACTATTCAAATGAATAGTCAGAGCTGATCAAATGGTTATCCATGATCATTCTCTATTAATTTAAGTAACATGAACTCTGGTAATGCATATGTTTGAGGTAATAAGTTGAGTATGTGTTCTTTCTTGCATGTCATGATGATAGTTGAGCTCTCTCAGTCTCTGTATGATTTACATCATGTCATATCTAAATATACCCTAATCAATCCAATAATTGAAAAAGTAAGTGAGTTGATAATTTGTCAAAAACACTCATTTTCTGTTCTTAGATCTTGTGTCTCCTCTGCTGTGATATCGCTGACCTGGAACACACTTGATCAGGATTTATTCATTGTCTATGACTATTCTTATTTTTTTTATTTTAATGTGCTGATCTTCATTGATATGATCTCACTGCAGACATTAATTCTTTTGGTTATATTAGATTTTGATTCTGCTTTCATTTTGATTTTATGCATGTTCTGTGTGTGTGAAGGCAATGTAACAATGAGATGGCTGATCTTATTATGTTACCCTAGGAAACTTATAAATTTTTCAAACTTAAAAGTTTAGGGGGAGTAATAAATAGAAGAGTTGTTCTCAGAAAATCAAAATCAAAGTTAAAATGTTGAATTGAAAGGATGATGCTATATGTTCAAAGTGTATGTGAATTTGATATTGTAACTTTTGAAAATGATAATATGAACCATATTAATTTGCAAATGAAATGCTTCTTTCAAAAGTTGGAAAATAGATGATACTTGATTTTGTTTTGAGACTAAACTGAAGGGAAAGATAAACTAACAAGTAAAAAAATTAAAATTGTTAAAAATTAAAAATTGAGTGTGCAAAATGCAAAAAGTTCAAATTTGAGGGACTAAAAGGTAAATTTTGAAAAATTCAAAATTATGCTTAAAATGTTTAAATATTAGTATGAAATATTACTAATATGTTTAAACAGTGTGCATGTGAAGAATTTAGAAAACACTAGTGTAAGACTCATGAAAGTCAACTCATGCGCCTAAATAGTCTGCATACGTCTAAATAGGAGCATGGTGAACTTTCAGGAATTATACAAGTGTTTGGGCGTTTGTCACATTCCCATGCGCCTAAACAGTTGTAATAAGTCCATGGAAATATACAAGTGTTTGGGCGTTTGTCACATTCCCATGCGCCTAAATAGTTGTAATAAGTCCATGAGTTTAATCAAGTGTTGGGCGTTTTACACAAAACCATGCGCCTAAACAATGATAATGAGTCTGATTTTAACCAAGTGTTGGACGTTTGAAATGTCTCATGCGTCTACACAGTATTGAAATGTTTCAAGAGTTACAAGTGTTAGACGTTTCAGGAACTTCATGCGACTGAACAGTGCAAAAGCGCCTAAACAGTGCTTATGCGTCTGAACAGTTCTCATGCGTCTGAGTCAAAACGCACAAACAGTGCTCATGCGTCTCAGTATTTTGTGAATTTTAGGGTTTCATACGCACAAACAGTGCTCATGCATCTAAAATTTCACTTAATATAAATTGAACACTTACACTTGTTTCTCATTCACACTCAAAATTCTCCAAAAACAATTAACTGAACTATCAACTCGTCATCATTGAAGTCTCAGATTATTAGTGATTGCAACAAATCTTGTTGATTGTTAGATATTATTTGGATCTATAAACGTAAGTTTGTGATTCAAATCAGTAGATGTTGATTAAAACATGATGATTGGTATAGGCGTTTGACTGCTATTTGGGCGTTCGAACACTAAAATTCAAAGTTTAACTAATCAAATCTTAATCATATCTAAAATTGACTCTGGATTGTTGATATGTATCAGATTTTGAGCAATTTGATATAAAGTTCACCGACTGAAATTGTATATGATATTGATTATAGATCGATCAGTCTGTTCTTCGAAGGAAGAAGAAGAAGATGAACAGACAGATTCAAATTTTGAATAAGAATAAAAATAAAAATAAAAAATTTATTTTTTTTAATAAAAAGTAGATAATTCAGATTACAAATGCTTGATAATAAATTCAAAATGAATAAATTTATTATTTCACAAATTAAAATCATAAGTCAAAAGTCAAAATCATAAGTCAAATTTGAATTCTATATTACAAAATTCCAAATTTATATGTAAAAATGAAACTCATTAATCAAAATTTCAATGTTCTCATATTCTTTTTCTCTATGTTTTGCAGATGGCAGATCTGAAGTTTGAGCCTAAAAATAATGTTGCTGTATTCTTGATGAAAACAGAGAAGCTGTTGGTTATGAAGAGATTATTTGATTTCTGCTTAGATCAAAATATGTCTATGCAATGTGTGCAAGACCAATGATTAATGCAAGATTGATCAAAAGATTTTGGAGAACAGCAGAAGTAGAAAGAGATGAAGAAGGGAATAAAGTTCTAAGAGCTTTCATTACATCAGATAGAATGCTTGAAGTTTCTGAACAAGCAATTAGAACAGCTCTAAAACTTGGTGAAAATGACCCAGAAGACTTATCTGAGTATACTTTCAATGAATGTAGAGATGTATTTCTACAAATGGGTCATCCTGATCACTTCCCTAAGAAACAATTCTTCAGAGCAAGAGTATATAAACACTGGAAACTATTGTGTTATATATTTCAACATTGCATGTCTAAAAGAAGTGCTGGTTGGGATTCATTCCTAGTGGACATTGCATCTCCTATCATTGCTTTAGCCATAAACAGAAGATTTAACATGGCTTAGTGGATAATGAATGGATTCATATTTAATCTTGAAAAAGGAAAGAGAAACAAGTACTTGATGTATCTAAGATTTCTCCAATTGCTTATTAATGAAGAGAATCTAGATTTATATGTTGAAGGAGTTAAAGGAGATAAGCTGCAATTAGAGCATATGTCAGAAGCTGTGTATAAAAGACTTGCAATGATCACTGGTGCTCATAACATTCCAGTATTTGATTATATAAGGAATGTATCTATGGATGAAGTAGACATCAATCAACAACACTATCATTTATCTGAAGATGAACCAATAGATCCAAATGATCTTATTGAGGATGTTGTATATGATATGATTGATGATGATGATGAAGAAAGTGATGATAAAGCTTTTGAAAGCTCATCAGATGATAATGATGATGATAACAATGATGATGATAATAATGATGATGAAGATGGTAATGATGGTGCAACTAAAGCACATCAAGAAGAAACTGATAAAAGAAATGAGGATTATAATGTCAATGAATCTCAAAACTTAGCTGAAGAAACTATTGATGTTGATATTCATGCTGAATCTGTACATGTAGAAGATTCACAAAATCAAAATTTTGATTTTGATTTCATGAATGATATGTTATATGAACCAGTATTTCAAGCTGAAGTGAATGAAGAAGTTGAAGAAATTCCTGTTAGTACGACACACAATGTGTCAGTACAAATAGAGGAGATAGTAGATATTGATGAGATGGAGAACTTGAAAGAAGAAAATTTGATTAAAGAGAAAGAAATTAAAGAATTGAAAGTTGAGAATGAAAGATTGAAAGAGATGAATATATCTCTTGAAAAGGAAATTCAAAAGCTAAAGGATGAGAATTCGAAGTTGAATGAAAAAAATTTATTGAAAGATGAAAAGATTTTGAGCTATGCAAAAGATAAAGAAGATGTCATCAAATACTTTGAAGTTATGATAAAGGATTATAACATTCTTGAAGAGAAATTTAAGAAATTATCAGATGAAAATGAAAAACTGAAAGATGAATTAATGAAGGAAAAAGAATCTCAAAAGCCTATCTCACCAGATCAAATGATAAGTGCTGAGATGAGTGTTGAAGAGAATCTTGAGGTGCTCAAAGGAAAAAGTAAAATTGATGATGTAGCATATACAAGTTTGACTGAGTCATCTTCAAAATTACAAAGAATAGAAGAAAATGTTGAAGAGCAAAACGTTCAAGAACAGATTGAAGCCTTAGAAGACATCGAAGAAGTTTATAATGATGTCTGGTACGATGAAGTTTTAGATGAAGAAGATATAGATGAAGCTTAATTTGTATCACATTTCTCTTCACAAGAACCAACTCAAGTACAAGACGAAATTCCACAAGATTTTGAAGACAGATACAACTACCTTGTGAAGATGAAATACAATAGAGTATTTTTGGATGGACTGACTGTTTCTCAAATAAATGATGAATATGAGAAATGCATTACTGCAGAGTCAGTTGCTCCTGTTGATCCAAATGAGATTGTCATGGAACATGGTGAATGGAATAGAGCTAAAGAGAGTATTAATGTAGAAGAATTATCAAGCTCTGAGCTGCACCATCCTGATCCTGATGATATGAGTATTCCAGCTTTAAGGTCATGGTTGCAAGCTAGGAATTACCCGTGGAGAAAACTAAAAAGATTACAATCTGTATCCTTGAGGAATCTTGTTAGAAGTTTTCAAGAAACAAAAAAACAATCAAAGAAGATGATTATACTTGATATTGACAATCCTTAATATCTTGAGATTACAAAAAGAACAAGAATGTTGAAGCCTCGGGATGGCAATAAAAACAGATGCTCATGATAGCAGAAAAGATTTGATTGAAATGTTTTCTAATCCTGAAAGGCAAGCATATAAAGCAACTTCTGATCAAATGAAAATTTTTGATAATGCCAGATCAACTGGAGACTTGGTGAGAAATGTACTACAAAGAGGACAATCAGTTGCTGAGTTGTTAAATGCTATGATTGCTTCTGATTTCACAAACCAAGTAAAGATTATAGCATGGAAGTATGATAAAGTATTTGATGCATTTTTGATAAAAAGAGTAAATGCAGTTTGTGATGTATATCATTTTTACTCAAGCATCATTAAACTTCCAGTGCAAGATTTGAAAGAGCTAAACAGATTACCTCTGATCAATCCAGCTGATTCTAAATGAGGTAAGATGATGGTAGAATTATTAAGAAGAGGAATGGATAGATCAAGTAATTTTCTTCAAACAAGATGTGATCAAGAAGATAAAGAGTACTTTGTTACTTTAAAGAAGAATAAAAAGTTCAAAGGATTACAATCTGAAGAAGAACATTCAATGATTGAATTTTGTGACAAGTATTTTGAAAAGGTCACCACTCCTGGTCTAAAAGTGATTGATGGTAATCAAAACTCAAAGCCAATTCTCAGATGGTTTTATAACACTGAGACTTTTGAGCTTAAATTGGTCCGAAATCTCGAACGATAGGATGAGGATATGATTACTTTATTTGGTGCTTTTGAATTGAAGCTATTGCATCAAAGCTATATATCATTTTTGTCTGTGCAAAAGTTTGAAAGGTATCTGCAGAGATAGCAGAGCAAGATAAAAAGTATTTTAATTCTATCATCAATGTGATGAATGCTGAATGGAAAGAATATCATTGAGGAAAGCTCTTGCTTATGCAAACATTGTTAAGAAAGACATCAAAGACATTGAATTCATGAGAATTTCAAGGAAAGGAGTATTAGAAGTATACTCAAAGGAAAGTCAAAATCCTATTGAGTTATATGCTAATATTGATATTACATGTCTTTCAAAAGATACATTGGAAATAATGAGCAAAATGGAGATAAAGACAAATGAAGCAAAACCAGAACAAGGCATTCTTGCTAGCAAATTTAAGTCTGCTATTGCTAATGCTTTGAGAGAACAGGAGATGTACAAAAAGAAGCCAATGTTCAAGATCAAGGAAGAACCAGAAGATTTCTTTGAGTGATGAAGATAAAAGTTGAAGATAAAAGTTGAAGATGGAAGCTAAAGAAAAGATAAAAAAGACAAGATTGAAGATTTTTGAAGACCGAAGACCATGTAAATCTTAGGGGGAGTATTGTTAGTGCTCTAGAAAGATTAACATGTTGTCTTTATGTGTCTTTTTGATATTTGTAATAGTATAGGGACTAGTTTTGTAATTTGTTAGTTCCTTTCTGTTTCATTATAAATAGCTTAGACTTGCATGTAGTAAGTAACTAGATTGAACAAGCTTAGAGAGAAACTTCTTACTTACTTTGTAATTTGTCTTTGCTTTAAAACATGAATTTTGTTGATATCTTGCTTGATTTGATTACTTTGTTTATATTTCATTGAATTGTGTTCATATATCATCACAGATTGGTACATTTGATCCTATCATGCCTCACTAAAGGTAGACAATGTTGAAGTAGTTCCCGAAACAAGGTTCACATGGTCTGTCACTAGCCTTCAGTCAAGGTTTTCCGTTCGAAGCTAGTCTTAGGGTCCACCTCAACATCCAGTTGACCAATGACATTGCCTGTTAGCCTTGTCTTCTTCTTTTTCTGAACTCTTCAACTATCCTATCTTGAATCCTCTCAGCCAGTCTGTCAACTTGCTTGCTTTGACTTAGGTTGGCAAGTGACATATGGACTAAAAGAAGACTTTCATAGTAGTTCAGGGTATGAAAATTGAATACGTCCTACTGCCCATGAAATCTATGCAGTATCAGGGCTCTTCTATCAGCATCATACCTCCACCCTAATATTTCATTTTCTGCTTCAAAAGGTGGGGTAAGCATAGCCCTTGGTATACCCTGCTCAAATAAACTCTGTATGAGTGAGTCCATATAAACATGGATTGGAGGTTGCTGAGTATGGGTAATTGCAAGTGTGGGTGGTGAATCCTCAATGTTCATACTCCGAGAAGAACTCCTAGGTTCTATGATTGCTTGGACTTTCTCCCCCTTTTTGGTAGCATCACCCTCTTGAATAGGTGAGCTGGAGTATAAGTCTATCACATCTATCTATTCTTGTGTTTCTAGTTGAGTCCTCCTTAAAGGTCTCCTAACAAGTTTTTCCTTGAGATCGAAAATCTCAAGTTGCTGATCATTGACCCTTCTTTGCAAGGTAGTCACTTGAGATTCTAAGTGACTAACCTTGGAGACTAAATAGGTGCATGTTTTGGTCAGTTTTTGAACTTTTAGTCTCATGTTCCCCTCATCTTCATCAGAAGAATCACTAAGGGATGGGAGAATATGACCTATGTCTTCTTCCTCATCACCAGCATGTTGTTCTTGGCTACTGGATTTCCCCACTTACAACTTCAGTTGAAGTGTCAATGGGCTGGGTTGCCATGGTTGAGGTCTTAATGATGTAATTATTTGCAGAAGTGAGAGCCTCTTCCATATGTACCTCCTGAACAGATTCAGGGAGATCCACCTCAGTAGTAGGTCGATGATGTGGGCTAGACATGGGAGAGGCAGGAGTACTCATCTGTCTTTGAGTAGGGTTGGAGAAGAAAGACTCATGGTACTAACTGAATCCCATGTCTTCATCATCATAGAATTCTAGGTTGGAAATTTGTTGGTTCAGATCAAGAGGTTGGGGATGGGAGTTGTCCCCTGAAGGTTGTTCATTAGAGTTTTGAGACTCTGAGTGAAGGCTTAAGGTTGTTAGGGTTGTGAGCTCATTAGATTGAGCATGAGGAACCTTGGCATTGATTATTGGTGAGATGGGAGTGGTTTGCTCCTTAGGGGAAGTAGGAGCTCTAGTGTCCATATCCCCTTGCATGGATGGTGATATGGGGGCCTGCACAAGCTGAGTCGCTTGGATTTTCTTTGGTAAGTGATGGTTTATTGTGGTTGTGTGGGTTGTTATGAAGTAGAAGGTGTGGACTCAACACTAGATGTTGCTGCTAGGTTGCCACCTTGAGCAATGAGCTCTAACATTTTTGGTACAAGGGCTGTTTCTACCCCTGAGAAGCCCACAGTAGGCTTTCTCATTGCCTTCGAGATGTCGGGTTTCATCTGTCCTAATTTTAGAATCTTACCTTTTCCCCTCAACTGTGAGCCCAATTCACAATTAAGAATGTGTTGGACATACCTAGGGAACATGTAGTATTTTAAGGAGTCCAAGTTAGCATGTAAATTATTATACACAAATTATGAGTACCTGAACTTGACCTCTTAAACCATCCCATGGACTATGAAGGTGAGATCTTTAGGAATCTGGTCCCATCCTCCATGCTTGTTAGATAAATTGTGAATGACCACATGGAAAATGTATTTCCATTGAGCAGAGACCTTCCTTTTTCTGAAGGTTTGGACTGAGAAGTCTTCTTGCTAACCCATCTGTCAAAGGACTTGTTTACAACAGATTTGGGGAAAGACAAGTCACCTTTTACATCATCCAGCTGAAGATGAGTGTTTATTGATGCTGGAGTGATAAAGATTGTCCTCCGCTGTACTATGGCAGACAATGCCTTCTCCCCATCCATGGTGACCTCTTGGCAAGTTCTCTTGAAGTCCAATAACTAATCGACATAGAGTGGAGGATCTATGGTGAGGGAGGTGAAGTTGTTGAATTGAGTAAGTAAGTGGCATACCTCTACGAAACCTGGATCTTTCTCAGAGTCCAACAGAGCAACTTGATTATGCTGCCTATGGAGGTACAAGGAGAAATCGGGCTGGTTTTGTCGGTCAGGGTTGGCCATTTGATGTAGCTTTGGTGTGAAGAAAGATAAGAACAAGGTCGGTTTGTAGGTGACTTTATGTTAGAAAATTTGCAGATAAAGAAGATAGTGAAAGAGGGGAGAACCGTTGAGTATAAATATATATATATATGAAATGGATTTGAGACAAAGTTATTGCAAAAGGATAAATTTTGAAATCTGAATGTCGGTCCCACCTTTGAAAAAGGTGCCCAAAGAGGTAGTTTTCTTGGAAGTCGAAATTCTTCCGAAGGTATTTTATGTTCGGAAGTTTTATAAAAACTTCCGAAGCAAATTTTATCTTTAGAAGATATTCCTTAGCTTATAAAAATTTTCTTCGAAAGAAAAAATACTTAGAGTATTATCTCTTCTGAGATATATTTGGTTTTGGAAGATATTTAAAGCTTGGAAGTTTTATTCTCAAAGTAATAAATCTTTTGAGACTTAATTGCTTTTTGAAGAAAATTATTCCTCAAACACATTTAAGTAGTTAATGTTCTCCCGAAGACAATATCAATGTTTTCTGAGAAAAATATGTTTAAATTTCCAGAATTCTAAGGAGTATCATTTGAAAAAGGTGTCTTTCAAAGTAAATTGGCCTTATATAGATGATAATGTATACAACTTAGGACACACATGTTTTTAGAATAGTCTTAAATTAAGTATTTAAGAAAATCTACTCAAAGTTAATCATCCGAATAGCTGATACAAAATATTTAAATCTCTGTTCATCAAAAGCCTTTGTGAACAGATCAACATATTATTCATTGTGTTAACTTTTACTAGTTTTATCAATCCCTTTTCAAAATTATCTCTAATTAGATGACACCTGATGTTGTGCTACACATGATTCTCTTAAATAGATATAGCACTATTGTTGTCTATGTGGATTGGAGTCTCCTTGAAGTTAAATCCATAGTCCAACATCTGATTCTGAATTCAAAGCACTTGAGCACAGCAACTAGCAACAACAATGTATTCATTTTCAGGAGTTGATGCAGATACTCAGGATTGTTTCTTACATTGCCATGAGACTATCCTTCCACTAGGAACTAACATCCCTTAGATGTGGACTTTGTAGTCATGTTGCAACCACCATAGTCACTATCTCTATAGGCATACAGATTGAAGTCAGAATTCTTTGGATACTAAATGCCTAGTTTACGAGCACCTTTGAGATATATAAGAATCCTTTTGACAGCAACCAGATGTCTTTACAAACTTACTCTCAGTCATGTTGAATCTTGTAAGTAAGTCTTCTACATACTTTGACTGACTTATGAAAATGTCATTGTCAACTTGCTTCACTTGAATTAGAAATTAAGTTCCCCCATGGCACTCATTTCAAATCTATTCTTCATCAACCTCTCAAAGTCTTTGCAGAGCTTTGGATTAGTTGACCCAAAGATAATGCCATCCATACATTTGAACCAGCATTAAGTCATTCCCTGTTCCTTTGATGAAGAGAGTTCCATCTATAGTACCCCTCTTGTATCCATGCTGACAGAGATAATTAGATAGTCCCTCATACTACTCCCTTGGTGCTTGGTGTAGCCTATAGAGAGCTTTATCAAGCTTGCAGACATAATCATAATGATCTGGGTACGCAAAGCCATGTGGTTGTTTGACGTACACCTCTTCATCCATCACCCCATATAAGAAAGCACACTTGACATCAAGTTGGTAGACCTTGAAATCCTTGTATGCAACAAAAGCCAGGAATATCCTAACAGCTTCAAGTCTTGCCAGAGGAGCAAAGACATCAGTGTAGTCAATTTATTCTTCTTGTGTGTACCCTTGAACAACTAGTCTTGTCTTGTTCTTGATGACAAGTCCTCTATCATCCTTCTTATTCCTAAAAACCCCACTTGGTTCCTATGGTAGTCTTCCATTGAGGAAGAGGACATAGGTTCCAAACCTTTTTTTTTTAATTGAAGCAGCTCCTCTTGCATTGCTTCAACCCAACTTTCATTCTTCAAAGCCTCATCAACTTTCTTTGGCTCTATCTGGTATAAGAAACAAGAGTATAGACACAAATTTTTGTCATGAGTCTGTCCACTTGATCTCACCCCCTTGTCAACATCTCCAATGATGTTTGTGATGGGATGTGACTTGTGAATCCTAAGTTAAGGGATCACAACAAGTTGATTTGATAGATCTAAATTTTTGAAGTTTAGGTATGGCAATGAAGTGTCTCCTACCGCATCAGCACATTTATTAAGAGAAGCTTGATCCAATAAGTGTGTGACATCATTGATGTTGTCTTCAATGGAGTGGTTGTCAGAATCAAGAAATTCTTGATCACTATCATCAATGCCTTCCTTCTACATTTGAAGCTCCTTCATTTGAGTTTTATGCCTCTGAGCTGGAATTTGTAGGCACCTCATATGTATTAGCTGGATTTGTCATGGTTGTGCTGATAGGAACTCCATCTGCAGGGTTAGTTACCCCTGAAGCTGAAGCAGTATAATTGTTTGGTCTTCTCACCTTAAATCTTAGGTCAATATCTCATATTGATAAGATATCTGTGGATCCTGAAACATTCTCACAAGATTTGTTAAAACAAGTTAGAAACTAAATCAAGATCAAATAACCAATCAGGACCAGAACCTTTTACACTAGGAGTATGCTTATTGAATGTCACATTGGCTGACTTTTAAACTACTCTAGTTCTGGGATTATATACTCTATAAGTCTTAGCTTGAGAAGAGTATCCAATAAAGTGTCCATCATCTAATTTTTCATTAAATTTGGCTATTTGATCTTTGGTATTCAAGATGGTGCAAGGACATCCAAATGATCTGAGAAAACTAATAAAATGTCTCTTTTTATGCCACAACTCATAAGGAGTCTTACCTTGAGTCTTAACTACTAAACTCTGTTTTGAACATAGAAGGCAGTGTTGACAGCCTCTACCCAGAAGGTGATGGACAGTTTAGAGTCAGACAACAATGTTCTTGTAGCTTCAATAAGTGTTCTGTTTCTCCTCTTTGTAACACCATTTGGCTGAGGAGTTCCGGGAGCATTATATTGTCTTTTAATACCCTTCTCATCACAAAATGTATCAAGGATTTGGGGCTTAAATTCAGGTCTTTGATCACATATTATGGTATTAACCTTGTGATCATATTGATTCTTAATTTTTAGAATGAAGTTCTTTAAATATCAGGAGTCTTATCCTTAATTCTAAGGAAAAATACCCAAGTGAATCTTGTGAAGTCATGTGTGATCACCAAACAGTATGAGGTCCTTCATAGACTCATTATATTGGTGGGGCCAAAGAGATCCATGTGTCGTAAGTGTAAGGGAGTAGTGATGGAGTTCTTTTCCTTTGGTTTGTGAGACACTTTGTGTTGCTTCCCCTTCATGCATGCAACACGATGGTCATCACTTGTAAAGTTTACATGACACGTTCTTTTATGCCAAGGGAAAGACTTATCACTATTTTCTTTAGATAGAAAGCAAGAAACCTCTCCTGAGGGAGATGTTTCTTCCAAATCTATCTTGTACAGTTCCCTTTCATGGGGGCTCTGAGCAGAATATGCTCTTGAGGAATGACCACCCCAGGCTTGAGAATAATGCACTCATGCTCAATGAAGAGCATGTTTTGACTCTGATCACAAAATTGGGATACACTTAGTATATTGTACCCAAGCTCTTTGACAAAGTCTACATTTTCAATGCTGAGCTAACCATTTGTGACCCTACCTCTTCCTGTAATGTAACCTTCTGCACCTCCTCCAAAAGCAACTGGCCCTCCATCAATTTTCTCAATATTTTAAAGCAAGCCATTACCTATCATATGCCTGGAATAACCACCATCAATGATCCATAAGCAACTGGCCCTCTATCAATTTAGTTGTTCCTACATAAAGGAGAAGATTAGTTATATTTGGAAACCCAAGGCTCAGTGGTCTTGGGCTTAGCAAAATGGATTGAATACTATGCAACATATCCTATGTTAAGAATTTGAGGATCATTTACTATTGTTGATGAATAACTTTCAATCACTTGGTCTTCTTTCTTCTTCCATACCATCCTTGGAAGATTAGACTTGACCTTCAATACTTTGAAAGTTTTAACAAATGTGGGAGTTTTGGAGGTGATCCTTCAGAAGATCTTGTTTTCATTGCAACAAACTTTGGTGCTTCGGAAGCATTCCTTTCTTCCGAGACCAAATTTTCTTCCGTAGCCAAGTTTTCACTTGTCTTCATTTCCATTTTGGAGCTTCCGAAAGAAAGAGATTTTCCTTCCGAAGCTTTCTACTTTCTTTTCTTCCCAAAAGTCTTCTTCTTGGTCATATGAACAGTCTTTTGGGATTGTAGATACAAACTTAGCAAGATAAAAAGTACTACCACACATGATACAATCAATTTGCTTTCTTCTGAGAGTCTTCTTATGAATAGAAAGCTGAGTTTGACTACTTTCCATCTCTATTTTCTTCTTTTCAGATGCTGTAGCAGACTTCCTAGGATGAGGCTTGCTCTTGGAGTTGGATAGTTCATGGTGTGTAGAAGTGGTGCACAGTTGATCAGTCTTCCTTCCTACAAAGGGATGAATTGTACATGAATTTTCTTTCTCCTTGTAGTTGAAGGTGGCCTTGATCTCTTGAGCCTTCTTTGATCTTCTTTTGACTGCTCTGATCAAGTTCTTCATCTTGATATTTATCATCCCTGGTTTCTTCCTCTCCTTAGGTGAATACTGACCCTTCTTAGGATGATCTTCTTCACTCTTCTCAGATTCATCTTTCACTATCTCCTCTTCATCCTCTTCTTCAATGGGGTCTATAAATGGAATCTCATCTTAACAAGTTCCACACCTAGGAGATCTTATAAAAAGTAGAGTGTGTGGAGGATCTATCTCACTAGATCATAGTCCTTGCTTGTTCTGATAACACACTTTTGCATGCAAGGATGAGGATATCATGTTCTTGAAGGTCTCTTTTTCAAGAACACATTTCTCTGCTCTGGCTTTGCTCATCATAAGCTTAGCATGACATTCAATTAACTTAGTGATGAGGTATTTGATCTGAGTCCTGTAGTTGGTATGTTCTTGCTTAGGAGTGGAAATGGTTTTCTCTGAATCTTTTATTTCAAGTTTGTAATCATTTTCAACTCATTTGAAATCAACTTTTAAGATGTTTAGCGACTCAAGATCAGATCTCATCTCTAAGTTATAGGACCTATATCTGTTAACATTAGCAATGCATTATGGGGTACAAAGATGTTCTAATACCTTGGCTTCTTCATGATCTGCCATTAGTGCTTGGTTTGCAGATGCATCTTCAACCTGGAAGCTCCAATCAAAGCCTCCTTCTTCATTAGTAACTGTAGCTTGCTGCTTGGGCTACTCAGTGTGTGGAGCTCCTTCAGTGTCGTTTTCCCTAGGATGTGCTTGGCCACCAATTGTCCTTGGTGCCTTGCACTCCCTAGCAAAGTGTCCCATCAAGTTACAGTAGTAACACTTCACTTTTCTTTTGTCCAGTCCAAACTTTCCACTAGATACCTTGCCAGGAAACTTCTTCCCTGTCCTCTTGTAGAACTTCTTGGCTCTATGAGTGAGAAGAGCCCTCTGTTGGACAATCTCCATTTACTCCAGGTCATCTGGATTGATGCAGTCCAAATCTTCAAGGGTGAAAAGAAAGTTGCATGTGCTTTCATTAGCGGACACAAAGCCTTGTGATAAGCTTATCTCTTGGAATGGGCTTCCTTGGATGTAGCTCTCCCTTGGTGTCTCTAGGAAGGTGATGATAGGGCCCTTGTGTGAGTTATCAGGGTAGCAGATCAGATGGTGTTGTGGTTCGGTACAATCCCTTTCAACCACATGAAGGGTTGAACTCTATTGATTGTTCGAGTTACCAGATGAATTTTGCGTGTATATCTCCTTCTGGTAGCCACTAAGAATACCTTACAACTCAGTAAGAGTAAGAGTCTTCAGGTTCTTAGTTCTCTTGATGACCACACAATAGTGTGTCCATTGTCTAGGAAGAGAGGACAAGAACTTCCTCACTATGTCCCTGTTCTCAAGAGTAACTCCAACATCCATTAGAGTATCCACAATCTCAACATACCTGAAGTATTGTTGAGTCATGGTTTCACCTGTTTTGTAGGTGAAGTTCTCAAACTTCTGCTTTAGGAGGTCCTTCTTCTTCTCTTTTGCTTCAATGGACCCCTCATACATGAGCTTCAGTGCACCCATAGTTGCTTAGCAGTTTTGCACTTCTTGAAGTCTCTGTATATGGAGTTTGGAAGAGCAGATTAAAGGGCGGTCATGGCTTTCTGATCTATATCTATCTTCTTCCTGACTTCTTAAGAGTAGTCAGCCACTTCCTTTGGTATCATGCCACCTCCAGCAACAGCTGAAGAGGTGCTTGGTACATGAGGTCTAGAGACAACAGATTCCCACATCCTGGAGTCTTGAAGTTTGATGAAGCCTTCCATTCTTTGGCACCCAGTATCAAAATCTTCTGGAGAGATCAGTTTGGACTTTGTCATGGTATCAGTTTCCATATCAGCCTTTATGATAGCTGGCATTTGAGATGTTAAGTGATTTGTGAAACTGAGGAATTTAGGATGGTTAGATCTTACAATCAAGAGCCTGGAATGCTCTGATACCAATTACAGGACCAGTTAAGGGTGGTCAATACAATCAGTTTCAAAATAAGGAGATTGTTTAGAGCACCTAATAGATCAAATAGGGAACATGGTTTATCTTGATACTAATAACACAATCAGGTAATAAGACAAAACAAAAGAGCAAGAGCAGATAAGTATGGTTTTGAAGAATGTTGTATATTGCTCTCAAGTTCTTTTAGAAGCATTACAAAGCATCATAAGAAATACAGAAACATGAGATACTTTATACTGTATCCTAGAGCCAGCTACACTTTAAAAGCCAGGTGGAAACACTAATCTAGGCAACAAGATCAATATACAGTCAAAAGGCAGATTGCCTTTTGACTTGTGACTATGACATGTCATAGCTCACATTCCAATGTATTACAAAAAGGATAAAAATTACAAAGTAGAAAGATACAGACTCTCAACCTTAATCTACAATTGCAAAAGCATAAACATTTTCACCAACTTATACAAGTTGGTGAGTCTTTAGTGTTGCAGCGGAAAGTAAGCTTTACGCAAAAGTTAAACAGAGAAAGCATGTCGTCTCTGTCTTCGGAAGAAATCAGTCTTCACTTCATTGGTTCAGAAGACTTTGTCTTTGAAGCTTCGGAAGACTTCATCTTTGTCTTCGGAAGATTTGGTCTTTGGCTTAGGAATATTTTACACTTAGAATAATTTTCTATGAAGAGTGTAAAACTTTTGAAGTAACTTCTACCTTGTACATAAGTACATGTATGCAGGAAGCTCTTTGGTTGCTTTGGTTGCATCAGCCTTTCTAATATAACCTTAGAAGAGCGCAAGATCTTTAGGGCTATCTCAACTCAAGAGTGCATAATCATTAGGGTTTTCTGCTACTGGAATATGGTGACGCGTTGGGAATCCTTAGCAAACATATTACTAAAATAATGTTAGTAACACCTCTATATTTTGCTTCAGCACTAGAGTAAGAGATGGTTGTCTAGCATTCAAACGACTATGATATCAAGTTGTCTCCAAAATACAAACAATAACCGCGAATAGATCGGTGAGTGTAGTTAGGTCTAGTTCCAATAGGTCTAGATTCCTTGTATAGGCTTAGAACTTTAAAAATAATTTCTAATAAACTCTTGTATATAATTCTCTTAATGTATGCGTTATATGTATAGGTTAACCCAATAACTATGTTGATTTATATGTGTTATTGCAAGTACAACTTTATACTTAGTTAATTTTGTGAAATTGACTAAGTGTAAGAATCTTCTACGAATGAACATTTTGTTCTTCTATAGATGATCTACTGAAACAATCGGATCCGAGGATCTTCTGCGGAAGAACTGTTTGCTGCGGATGAAGGGATTCCTACGGAAGACCAAAGATCTGCAGAAGGCCAAATGTTCTACTGAAGAGTAAAAGTTCTACGGATGACCAAGTCCTACGAAAAACCAACACTTGCATGTACTTCACCAAGTACATCAAGTAAACAAGTCAAACACAGAAGTGATCTCATAAAGTCAACTCCTATGAACGACTTCACTTTAGTCATAGAGCGTCACATCATGACATTCTCTGAGTAACTTTCTTACCACAATAACAAAGTTACTGTTACCCTGTTAGTAAAAACCTAAGCCTATAAATACAAGGCACATGTGCACAATTTTAGTTATCGATCATAACAGAATTACTCAAAATCATAACAAACCCTAGCAACCCTAAAAGCAACAACAACAATTCTTCATTAGAACCCTAGCAACCATCAATATCAATCATTACTTATTCAATTGTAATCATTCAGCTATGATAATGAAAAACTTTTGAATCAATCGTACTTGTTCATTTGTTACGTTCAGTTGTTTCTACGTTCATTATCAGAATTGTTCTTTGTTGATCGATATTACAATTGTTATTTCATAAGAAATCTATTAAGCATCGAGCATTGATAATTCTGCGATCAATTTTTGATCTAATCTAACCTGATAATTTCTGATTGCGATCCTTGGATTCACAAGTGTCTTGGTATCCTATCAAGTTGGCATCTATATAGGCTAAAAGAGAGTGAGCATAATATACTCCTCAAATGTACATTTAAAGCATGTGGGGCATGCACATACATACATATCTATTAGATCGTGTTTTTGAGATTGGGTTAGGTGAATGTACAGAGTATTTTAAGGCTTTCAAGGAAGTGAAGCTATTACAACCCTTGAAATATATTGCATTAGGCCTTTCAAAAGTTACAATAGGTCTTTAAAAAGGTTGTATTAGCCTAAAATAACTTACCAAAGGCTACATGAACTTAACGCACATTAGATCTAAAACCACTTTTTAGTTGGATAATGCCATCTTTTTATTAGCAAATACAACCTTTTTAGACAAACTAACCATTGGAAGACTTGTTGAGCTTGATGATAAAACATTATACTTGTTAGTAAATTCATTATGAGAAAACAAACTGGAAGATAAGAATGAAAAATTAGAATGTTTTAAAATAGTTTGTGTTGTTTATATTTAGGAAAGCAAAACCAAATAATTAAAGCTAATTTTTTCTATTAAATAAGATTGTTTGCTATTAGGTGTGGCCCTAGGAACCTCTCCTCCTGTGGTGTTCGTGACCACCCTAATTCAACACTCCTCTCGTGTCATCACTCAAGGGGGTGGGGAGGTGTTCACTAAAGTACCATGAGTCCACCTAAGATCTACGATGCCATCCCCCTCATGTAAGTTCATTTCATAACATGAAGCAAGAGGTGAAAAGAAAATATAGTTGATCTGAAACCGGTTCTTTAACTTATCCGAAATAGATTCATATATCAAAATATGTGAAATCAGTCCTAACAATTGTATTAAAAATAGTTCAAAAATATAGTTGTTGGAACATGTTTGGTAGAAACCGATTCAAAGATCAATTTTTAAGCTAACTGTTATGTGAAGATATCTTATCAACAGGAGATCCTGACCCAAGATTTGAGTTGAGAAGACCAAACAAGAATACTAAATCAGCTTCAAGGGTAACTAACTATACAGATGGAGTTCTTATTAGCATAACCATGACAAATCCAGCTGATACATCTGAGGTGCCAACTAATTCTAGCTCAGAGGCACAACACTCAAATGTAGGAGCTTCAAATATAGGATGAAATGGTAGTGGTGATAGTGATCAAGAATTTCTTGATATGACAACCACTCCATGGGAGACAACATCAATGATGTCACACACTTATTAGATCAAGCTTCTCTTGATACGTGTGCTGATGTGGTGGGAGACACTTCATTGCCAGACCTAAATTTCACAAATTTAAATTTGTCCAATCAACTTGCTGTGATCCATCAACTTAGGATCCATAAGTCACATCCCACCACAAACATCATTGGAGATGTAGACAAAGGAGTGAGAACAAGAGGATAAACTCATGACAAAAATATTTGTCTATACTCTTCTTTCTTGTCACAGATAGAGCCAAAGAAAGTTGATGAGGCTTTAAAGGATGGAAGTTGGGTTGAAGCAATGCAAGAGGAGCTACTTCAATTCAAAATACAAACGGTTTGGAACCTATGTCCTCTTCCTTAAGAGAAGACTACCGTAGGAACCAAGTGGGGTTTTAGGAAGAAGAAGGATGATAGAGGATTTGTCATCAAGAACAAGGCAAGACTAGTTGTTCAAGGATACACACAAGAAGAAGGAATTGACTACACTGATGTCTTTGCTCCTTTAGCAAGACTTGAAGCTGTTAGGATAATCCTGGCTTTTGCTGCATCAAAGGATTTAAAGGTTTACCAACTTGATGTCAAGAGTGCTTTCTTATATTGAGTGATTGATGAAGAGGTGTATGTCAAACATCCATCTGGCTTTGCAGACCCAAATCATCCTGATTATGTCTACAAACTTGATAAAGCTCTCTATGGGCTTCTGTTGGAGCATATATTGTCATATATAGTGTGTCTGTCGCTTGTCGAATAGTCTAGGCTTAATGTAATACACCTGATATGTTGTAAACACATGAAACTGGGTCATTTGCAGGAGCATACGCGAATGAGACTCAGTCGTACGACTGAGCCATGCTAATGGACCAGTCGTGCGACTGAGAGATGCGATTGGGCCATTCGTAAGACTGAACCATAAGTTTGGTCAAGTCGTACGATTGAACCATACTCATGGCCCAATCGTACAAATGGGCCCAGTCGCATCTGATATGGGCTGAGGCCTATAAATACCAGTTTCATTGTGTAGAGAGAAGGGGGGTTTTTTGAGAGTCTACCCGGGGCCTAGGTGCTGCCGGATGAGAGGGGAGATCATGCTCGATCTCCCCTTGCCAAGAGTCGTGATTCTTATGTTGTAACGAGCTTGTAATCATTAGGTTTTATCAATGAAACCATTTTATTATAGTTCGTTCTATTGTTTGTCTCTTGGTTGTTTATCCTTCCATCAAGAATACGCTCGGATGTCTACCAAGATTTAAGGAAGTGGTATGAGACACTATCTAAGTATCTTTGTCAGCATAACTATAGGAGGGGTACTATAGATAGAACTCTCTTCATCAAAGGAACAGGAGATGGCTTAATGCTTGTTCAAGTTTATGTAGATATTATCTTCGGGTCAACTAATCCAAAGCTCTACAAATACTTTGAGAGGCTGATTAAGAATAGATTTGAAATGAGTACCATGGTGGAAATCAAGTTCTTTCTAGGAATTCAAGTGAAGCAAGTTGACAATGACATCTTCATAACTCAGTAAAAGTATGTACAAGACATACTTATAAGATTCAATATGACTGAATGTAAGGTTGCAAAGACCCCCATAGCCAGAAACCACTCCCTTGGACCTGATCTTGAGGGGGAGTGTGTAGATGAACACCTTTATAGGGCTATGATTGGGTCTCTTATGTACCTAACAGCCAGTAGGCCTGATATCATGTTTGCTACATGCATCTGTGCAAGATATCAAGTCAACCCCAAGATGTCACACCTGGTTGCTGTGAAGAGGATTTTTAGATCTCAAAGGTGCTCTAACTAGGCCTTTGGTATCCAAAGAATTCTGACTTCAATCTGTATGCCTATATAGATAGTGACTATGATGATTGCAAAATGACTGTAAAGTCCACATCTAGGGGATGTCAATTCCTTGGTGGAAGAATAGCCTCATGGCAATACAAGAAACAATCCTTTATGTCTGCGTCAACTGCTAAAGCTGAATATATTGTTGCTGCTAGCTGCTATGCTCAAGTTCTTTGGATTCAGAATCAGATGATGGACTATGGATTCAACTACAAAGAGACTCCAATCCACATAGACAATAGTGCTATCTCTATTACAGAGAACCCTGTGCATCACTCAAGGACAAAACACATGAACATCAGGTATCATCTAATTAGAGACAATTTTAAAAAAGGATTAATAAAACTAGTGAAAGTTAACACAAATGAACAATATGGTGATCTATTCATAAAGACATTTAATGAACAGAGATTTAAATACCTTGTATAAGGTATTGGGATGTTTAACTTTGAGTAGATTTTCTTAAAACTTAGTTCAAGACTATTTCTAAAACATGTATCTCCTAAGTTGTCTAAACTATCACCTACATAAGCCAAGTTTACTTTGGAAGACACATTTTCAAATGATATCTCTTAGATTATTAAAAATTTTAAACATATTTTCTTTTGGAAGACATTAATATTGTCTTCGGAAGAAAAATAAGTTTTCAAATCAAATAACTACTTATAAGAAATTCACCTTCGGAAGAATTTCTGACATATCTTCCAAAGCAAAAATATAATTCTAAGTACTTATATGGATTTAAAGAACAATTTTCTTCTGAAAGCAATTAAGTCTTAGAATATTTATTCGCTTAAGAATAAAACTTCCAAGTTTTAATCTCTTCCAAAACCAAATAGGTCTCAGAATAGAAAAATACTTAAGTAATTTTTTCTTCCGAAGCAAATTTTCATAAAGCTAAGGAATATCTTCCGAAGTCAAAATTGGCTTCGGAAGTTTTTATAAAACTTCCGAAGACAAAATACCTTCGGAAGATTTTAGACTTCCAAGAAAACTACCTTTTTGGGCACTTTTTTAAAGGTGGGACCGACATTCAGATTTCAAAGTTTATCCTTTTGCATTAACTTTGTCTCAAATCCACTTCATATATATACACTCAATAGTTCCCCTTCTTTCACTATTTTTTTCATCTACAAATTCTCTAACCTAAAATCACCCACAAACCGACCTTAATCTTATCTTCCTTCATAAAAAACCAACCTCAAATTGCCAACCCTGATCTCAGAAACCAACTCGATTTCTCCATGCACCTTCACAGGCAACATAATCAAGTTGCTCTGTTTGACTCTGAGATAGATCCAGGTTTCTCTGAGGTTTACCGCTTTCTTACTCTATCAAACTACTTCACCTTCCTCATCATAGATCCTTTACTCTATAAGGATCAGCTTTTGAATTTTGGAGTACCTGCCAAGAGATCACCATGGATGGGAAGGAGGCACTGTCTGCCACAGTGCAGGAGAGGACAATCTTCATTATTCCATCCTTAATAAACATTCATCGTTAGCTGAATGATATAGAAGGTGATTTTTTTTCCTAAATTTATTGTTAACTAGTCCTTTGGACAAATGGGCTATGAAGGTGACTTCTCAGTCAGAACCTTTAGGAAAGGAAAGGTCTCCTATCAATGGAAGTACCTCCTCTATATGGTCCTTCACAATCTATCCAACAAGCATGGAAGATGGAACCAGATTCCTGAAGACCATTCCTTCATAGTCCATGGGATGATTTAGGGGGTCATGTTCAAGTACTCTCAGTTTGTTTACATAAATTTACTTGCTAACTTAGACTCCTTAGCGTATTACATGTTTCCTAGATGTGTCCAGCAAATTCTTAACTGTGAGCTAGGCTCATAGTTGAGGGGAACATGTAATATTATAAAATTAAGACAAATAAAGCCCAACAACTTCAAGACTATAAGGAAGCCAACTGTTGGCTTCACAAGGCTAGAAACAGCCATTATCCTAAAAATGTTAGAGCTCATTGCTCAAGGTAGCAACCTAGCAGCACCAGCTAGTGTTAAACCCACAACTTCTACTTCACAACAACTCACACAGCCACAAATAATCATCACCTACAAAAGAAAATCCAAACTAACCCCTACACACGCTACTCATCTTTTGTAGGCCCCCATATCACCACCCATACAGGAGGAAGTAGACACTGGAGCTCCCACTTCCGTTAGGATCAAACCACTTATATCTTACTAATAATCGGTGCTGAGGTTCCCCATGCTCAGCCTGATGAGCTCATACCCACAACAACCTTAAGCCTTAACTCAGAGTCTCAAAACTCTAGTGAACAACCTTCAGGGGGAAATTACCATCCCCAGCCTCTTGATTTAAATCAACTCATTCCCAACCTAGAATTTATAATGATAAAGACATGAGATTCAGTGAGTACCATGAATCTCTCTTCTCCACCCCTACTGAGTACTCCTGCCTCTCCCATGTCTAGCCCATATCATCCACCTACCACTAAAGAAGATCTCCCTGAACCTGTTCCGGAAGTCCATATGGAATAGGCTCTCACTTAAACAAGTGATTACATTATTAAGACCTCAACCATGCCAACCTAGCCAATTGACACTTCAACTGAAGCTACCAAAGTGCAGGGGAAATCCAGCAGTCAAGAACAATATGCTGGTGATGAGGAAGAAGACTTGGGTCCTATTCTCTCTTCCCCAGTGATTCTTTTGATGAAGATGAGGGTAACATGAGACTAAAGGTGCCAAAACTAACCAAGACATGCACCTATTTAGTCTCGAAGGTTAGTCACTTAGAATCTCAAGTGGCTACCTTGCAAAGAAGGGTCTATGATGAGCAACTAGAGATTTCTGATCTCAAGGAAAAACTAATTAGGAGACCTTTAAGAAGGACTCAACCGGGAACACAAGAACCTGTGAATGTGATAGACTTAACCCCCCAACTCACCTATGTAAGAGGGTGATGTTACCAGAAAAGAGGAGAAAGTCCAAGCAATCATAGAACTTTTGGGTTCTTCATAGAGTTATGGACATTGAGGATTCATCAACCTCACTTGCAATTGTCCATACTCAGTAACCTCCTCAAGTTCACTTTGATGTGGACTCACTTATACAGAGCATGTTTGAGGAGGGTATTCCTAGAGCTATGCTTACCCCGTCTTATCTCTCTAAGAATCCAATTATGGGATGGAGGTATGAGATTGATAGAACAGCTCTAGTAATTTCTAGAACTCAGGGGCAATAAAAAATCTTCAAGTTCTCCAACCCGAGATTCTATGAGAGCACATATCTAATTGACCTTCCCTTGCCAACCCAAGTCAAAACAGGGAAGCTGTAAGGTTAGCAGATAGGATTAAAGAAAGGGTTCTAAAAGAGTTCAAGTTAAGTTCATGATTAAATAGACAGAGGTTAGAAGGTACGCCTATTGGTCAACTGGATGTTAAGATGGACACTAAGATTAGCTTCGAAGGGGAAGCCTTGACTAACGGCCTAGAAGTTGACCTGTATACCTTGGGACAGGAACTTCTTCAGCACCTATTACCCTTAGTGAGGTACCACCTGGTGAAGGTGCTTCACAACCTATCTCTAGCCAGAGCTTGACTGCTGAATCAGGAACTGAAGGCCAAAGCTCTTTCCACCCTAAGTCACCAAGGCTTGTGAGTGATTAAGCGAAAAGGAAACTGAATCCTGAGGAGACTGAGGAGAAGGAGAGAGAGAAGAAAAGGATGCTAAGGGTTAAGAGTTCAAATGGGTCCCCAGGCTTCATGAAAGCTGCTATTAGGGCTGCCCCCAGGCCAAATACTCAAGATGATGAGTTAAGGGTAGCTAGGGTAAATTACTTGGGGACCAGGAACTACAATATGGATGAACTCATCTTTCTTCCCTTAGAGGAATTAAGGAACTGGCAAACATAGAGCTATTCCTACCCTCTCTCCAGTTCAAGATCAAAGAAGAAAGAAGGCAAAAAAAGGCTATATAAGCATGCTCCTACCATTTCCCCAGTTCAAGAAAGCCCTAAGATAGAGGTTGTGGCAACTAAACAACCTTAGGTAGACAAGGAAGTTGATAGACAAGATATGATCAACTACCTGAGTGCCATAGGCCTCTATCAGGCATTTGCACTTCTTCCCTTATCATATGAGTATGTTGAATTCGAGTATTTTAAGCAGCTAGAGCAACAAGTTATCAAAGAACAAAAGGCTGTTGAGAGAAAGATGATAGAAGAAGCTGCAAAGTCAAGAGCCATCATCCAAAAGAACCAAAAGAAATCTGCTGATAGGAGAGGATGATGAGCTTCTTGAAGCTGTATGGATTCTCCGGAAGGAGGCTTGGTCCAATGTCTCTATCTATTATGGATGAGCACATTAGAGTGATCAAGCAGAAGATTAAAAAGGCAGAGCTTGTTGACTTGCATTCTCCACTAAGTGAAGCTCCTCCTGAAGTTAAGGTCAAGGTTGAACCCACTGAGACAACACAACATGGACCTAGAGCTGCATATTAGCCAACTTCATCTTCTAATCCAGAACAGAGTCCTACTCCCTCTTCTTTTGAACCTGTGAGGGAGGAGAACCCAACTGAGAAGGACACACTAGAAAAACCTGGTGCTGAAGACCATTCCTCTTAGTTAAAAACTTCAAAGAGGAGGAAAAGGATAGCCATGAAAAGTGTACCTAAGAAGAAAAAGTCAAAGGCATCCACCTCCACACCTCAAGACGAGTCAGAGCATCCTGAGGAAGTGCAAGAACAGGCTGCTCAACGAATTCCAACTCAAGCACAGCCTCTTGTAGCTGGAAGACCAATTATGTCCTGGACCTTTTTTGCAACCCAGACAGATGGCATGTCATAATATATCAAGGAGGTCAAGATGTCTATTTCTGGCAAGACATGCTTGATCTTCCTCTATATGATCTCTATGACATGAGAAGGTATTATGAGAGTCCAAGGGATCCTAACCAATTGATGAAGATGGGAATGGTCTTGATCCTAATGACGACCGTTAATATCTGAATAACCTTCTCTGGTTTGGTAGCATCAGCCTAGGGGGAGTTTGTAAGGTTATATTAGAAAGGCTGATGCAACCAAAGCAACTAAAGAGCTTCCAGCATGCATGCATTGATGTACAAGGTAGAAGTTACATCGAAAATTTTACAATCTTCATGGAGAATATTCTAAATGTAGAATCTTCTAAAGCCAAAGCCCAAATCTTTCAAAGCCAAATATTAAGTCTTTTGAAGCTTCAAATACAAAGTCTTCCGAAGCTAATGAAGTGAATACTGATTTCTTCCGAAGACAGAGAAGACATGCTTTATCATATCAACATTTGCATAAAGCTGGCCCACTATTCGCTGCAACTCTAAAGACTCACCAACTTGTATAAGTTGGTGAAAAGGTCCATGCTTTTGCAACTGTAGATTAAGGTCTAAAGTCTATAACTTTCTACTTTATACCTTTTATCCTTTTTGTAATATATTAGGATGTGAGATATGGCATGTCATAGTCACAAGTCAAAAGGGAATCTGCCTTTTGACTGTACATTGATCTTGTTGTCTAGATTAATGTTTCTAGCTGGCTTTCAAAGTATAGCCGGGTGTAAGATTTAGTATAATTATCTCAGGTTCTTGTATTTTATCTCTTGCTTTGTAACACTTGTAAAAGAACTTGAGAGCAATATACAACATTCTTGAAAACCATATTCATCTATTTTTGTTCTTTTGTTCTGTCTCATTACTTGCTTATGTTCTTAGCATCTTTAACTCAAACCCAGTTTCCTATTTGATCTGTTAAGTGTTCTAATACTCTCCTCATTGTGAGACTGATTGTGTTGATCACCCTTAACCGGTCCTGCAACATTCAATTATCAAAGTGCATATTCATATCCCTTTCTATGTGTTTTATATTTTCGGGAAATCATGTGATTCAATATTCAATCATTGATATTCATTGTTATGCTATTTTAAAATTCAATTGAAGACATGCTATGTTAGTACTTGTAGTTATATGTTCATGGTAAGATAAACTTGATGAGAACACAATCTTAGATTTATGAAACCATGGTAACAATGATAGATCTATTGGTTTGACAAACCTACCCCACTTGTTTATTTGTGTTGTTATTAAAACCGGAATCATACATTCTATAAGGTTTCGTCTGCGGACCAAGTCAATTCAGTCATTAGGTTTGATTGTGTTTGTTTGTATTTTATGTTACACTATTACATTATAAGTCTTGACATTGTCATGTGAATTGAATTGTTTTTACTCATTTTAATCAATCTATATATGTATTCAAACCTATGTTTACTCACTGACTAATTCGTTAGTTGACTTGTTACTTTTTCACATGCTTTCAGGAATGCAAGTTAGTGGACTTCTAAATACACATTTAGGGCTTGGACTTAGGCAAAAATTAAAGACAATATCATTATATTTTTGAGTTTTTATTTGATTGTAATGTATTGTTTGATTAGAATTATTTAATGAAAATGACATTTAATATTATTTTAACACATTTACTACCATGTGGTATAAGCAATCGATTTAGATTCGTCCGCCCCGATAATTCCGCCATCGGTCGGGGTGTGACATTCTCTCCTCTATCTACCACATAAACCACTTTCTACCAGGGGGATAGAGTTAGTCCTAGTGCCGATGCTTTCTTTATAGGTTTGGCAATATCCTTCCTATGTTCGTAGCTATGAACATTTACTCTAAAAACTGAACCATCCGTCACCTTGTCCTCCATCTTAGTTTTAAATAACCCCACATTGTTGAAGCTCTAACAAAGATAATTTCCTACAATAATAGTTAATTTTTATCTTGTCCAAATTATTTTGTTAGCTATTCTAACTAGGAAACTTGTTTTTTAACGTATCCTATGTTGGGATGAAAGGATGATAAACACACACTAAACATAGATCATATTCATGGGGTTTGAGAGAAAATAGTCTATTGGATTTCATAAGTATTCAAATGAGAGATTACAAGATATTTATAGGTGTAAGATTGGTGGGTTATCAATGGGTTATATCAAGTTACTTAACCGTCAAGTTAACTATCATAACTACCCTACAACTAACTTACCTATACTAACTTTAATTATA